>JAYRBT010000156.1:11783806-11800038 GCA_036023395.1 Myiotriccus ornatus
GTACTACCTTGCCCTGTCTTTCCTGAAACCCACTAGAGATAATAATGGACAGATGTCACCTAAACAGAGAAAACCAATACAGTGAAGATAAAAATCACAAAATTTCAGTTAGAATTGCTCAGATATGGAGGACTCAGCAGGTAAATTTTTTTCATTAAAGAAGCAGCTGCAACCATGTTCAAAATACGTTTCACTAAAAAAAACTCTAAAAACTCAAAGGAAAAAAAAAAACAAAACCCAAGAAAACCCAAACCTCAATAAGTTACTGCCCAGAATGAACACTGACAGAGTGTATCACCTTACAGAAACCGTACCACCCAAAAACGCTTCTTAAGCTTTCAAAACGTTCTAAATTGTTCTCCATTTAAGTTCGCTTATTTCTTAGCTGTCAGGCACAGTGTGATAATGGATGATCTACACTACACATACAGCACCTACCCACGAGACTGAAAATTTAGGTACGTGCAATGTGGAAAGCACACTACTGGAATATTCTTAGTAATTTAATATCCAGCCTTGAACATCATCACTCAGAACAGCAAACCCAACAACTCATGAAATGAAGATTAGTGCTAAAATTTACTGTGTAGTTAAGCAACACACTAGCTAAGCACAGATGTCCCTCCTGAGAAAAAAACTCCCACACTATTCCAAACAACTTCTTTCAAGGGCTTTGCCAACTTAAGCAGTCTTTTTCTTTTTTATTTTGGCTACAAGCATCATAACTTGACAAATGTAAGTAAAAAGTCTAATGGAAGAACAAAAAAAACCTCTCCTATGTGTTTTTGTACAGCCTGTCTCATTGCACCGTGTTCTTTCAGTGTGACACTTTTGGACATAAAAACGGAAAGCAAGATAATAAAAAAACCAGCTGACCACAGACATGAAAGGACCAAACTTTCATTTGCACTCTATCTATTTCAAGTTGTACTGCATTAAGAAAAGATTACTCCAGTTTTTCCTTAATTGGTAAACTGGATTCTAACTTTTGCACTGGATCCTGTTGAAAAATACTTCGATTTGTGACATGAACAACAGATTGTTCTTAAAATAACAGACTCAGATATGACCAACTGCTATCACTCACAGGGAAATGCCAGGCAGAGAAAGGAACTGCTCTTATTGGCACTGGGCCCACCAGGGACTTGCCCTAGAAAGTGCTGAGCACCCTGCAGAGATTCAGTGAGACAACAGCACGCTCAGCACACCAAGTACTATCTCAGCACCAACAGAAAATATGTCTAACACGGTACTGATGAAAACTCACCGTGTTTTACTGAGTGCTAAGAGCACCTGTATCACCCGACCTGACAGGCCAAGCCCCCGAGGCATTCCCAGCACTAAACTGGAACTGGGCAGCACTGCCAAACTTGGGCAGATTCATTTGCAATATTACACTTCTTAGCCCAGCAGGATGGTTTAATGGGTTTGGGCAGAAAAACTACTCTGTCTAAATTTCTAAACGCAGTAATTATCAGACAGTATACTGGTATGTATTGAGAAAAAGATGGGAATGTATGCACAGGTTTTATTAAACGAGTTAGAATCGCTTCTATTTCTATTCATTTCAATTTTAACTACATGGACCATGAATTACCAATAAAAATACCTCTTCCTTTTTCAAAGTAACTACTAGGTACTGCTGTGAATTTAAATTCCAAGTTTTAACAGACCTTTATTTGTTTTACTTGTATTTAAGCCTACCAGCATGTAAATCCAACATCAGCCTTCCTGTGTTACATATAATAGAAACTGGGAGTTAACAGTGTTTCTGATTAGCTGCCCTCCCTCCTTCAACCAAGGCTTATCCCAGAACTTTGTTTTAACACCTTTTATTTCTTCATGTGGTGAATCAAACAGGTCCTTCAGTGGCCTTCAGTCCAACCAAGTCCACTCACAAATCACCTGTGCTAATTAGCTGGAAAAGCTTCTGAGATTACAAGCAAGTATCATTCAGGAAGAAAGACATGCTGGTTCCATGGCAACATGAAAGTCAATGAGCCCACCTTGAAACCTGGGAACAATGGGCCCTTTCAGGACAGGGAGCAGAGGGGAGGGACCGTGTCTTATTGAGATGTTGGGTTCTTTCAGATTATTTTCCAGTGAGCATTTTTTTTTATGGAGAAAAGGTACACTGTAAATTTGCCTTGCACGAGTTCATTTGATTCTGGAGCCTATTACCAAGACACTGCTGAACTCCCCTCGACCAACCCTGCCTCAAAAAGCAGCAGCACACAGCACAATGAAAGCCAACCTCCTTGCAGCCCTGTCACTTTGTTCAGGGATTCACAATTGTAACGTGACACACTTCAGAATTCTGATCCTACAACCACCAGGAAAAAGGGATGGCCTCCAGAATATATGCTATTCGAAAGAAGAAAATTTGGAGAAAAACTGTGAAAAAAATCAGCAAATTCAGTGTGAAAAAAGAAACCCTATCCATCTCAACCCACATCAAACTTACAGACCTGCAATGAATTTCCCAAAGCCAGCTCTGCCCTACCATCACAAAAGGCTTCGTAAAATCTACACACATTGCAATTTAGGAGAATATTTCAATACTACAGCTGGTCATTGCAGTCTGTCTTTTGGTTTTGATTTTAGGTTGGCAGGACCTGAAAGAATTTATACTTTGGACTGTCCAGTAAGGATGATTCTCTTTGCCGCAGTAATTTAGGTAACCTCGGATTAAATAATTTACTTTTCAGAAGTTGATTTTACTCACCAGCTCTCAACAGATGTGACTCCCAGAGCTTCAAGATTACAGCAGTCACGTACCTACAGACAAACCTGACTATTACTTTGCAGGTTATAATTACAAACCACAGCTATCTCACCCACACATCGAACAGACCAGGCGTGTTCTGCCAAAGAACACATTTCAGTTCAACTCCCCAAGCCTCCTTTCTCCCCTAGCTGCTTTTTTATTGCAGCTATAGATGGCTGGAGAGACACTAAATGCACACAAGGCAGAGATATCACTTTCCTGGGCTTGCAGTTCAGAGGCATCCACCACAAATAAAAGAGACCTAACTGGAGCAGAACAACATGACTAGTGACACAAATGAGGACATTCACAGCAGCCAAGCCTCTAAAGGTGCTCCAGTGATCCTCTGCCTTCTTGCCCATATGCATCTCCTCTCACCAGCCAGCCCCCAGCTCTGAGGACATCTACAATGTCACGTAGTCACTGCATTGCGCTCCAGAGGTGGCATATCAAGCAACAGTGAAGAAAGAGCTGTTCTGCAGTCCCTGAAAGCATCCTGCAGGCAGCAATCTCCACCACACACCTCCGGGGTATTTTTGCCACATTATCACCTATGAGACAAAGACACACAGCACTCTCCTGTTTCAGTAGCACCAGACAGAAAAGGCATGTTTGTTTGAGGGGCCTTTTTTATTTGTACAGCACTTTGAAGTTAAAGTTTCTGCATCATACTCATTTGCTTTAGGAAAATGATTAATACAGTCTCTGTTGAAATCACCGTGTATTTGTCATAACATGAAGTGACTGGAAAGTCGGTATCACTAAAAAAAAAAAAAGGCACCTAAATGTACCTTGAACTATTCTTTCCACCTTTCTCACCCAAACTACATCAATATGAATTGCCATAATTCTTTCTTCCTCTATCTGAAATTTAAGTAACAAGGTCAATTAAAAGATTTTGAAAGGATGGAATGGTTTTTAGCAGCAGATTACTTAGAACAGTGTTTTAACAGCTACAAAACTTTCCTTGAAGAAAACAGCACGTACACTTAGGCTTGTCTCAGCCTGACACAACTACAAACTGGTGCTATGTTAGTCCTTCAATAAAAGGGACAAAACACATCTGCTGCAACAATATTAAGAGCATCCTCACTGCCATGATTTTTGCAGACTGTCCACTCGCTTTACTTAGTCAGTAACAGTTTAAGTTTTTGGTACCTGAATAGGCCTGATTTAGGGTTTCATTTGACAGCTTTCACTCATACAATTATCTCTAGTTTCATGTCAAATCCACTGGATTCCAGGCTGCTGCCCCAAGACTCATTTCCACTCTCACAGATTCCTCTCCGTCCTGTCCCTCCCCAATCCCACCTCTCCAGAGCTCCCAATCACGTGAGTCTGCTGGGAACAGCGGGTCAAACGAACAGCAGAGCCTAGTTTTCTGTCAGAACAATGAACTGATCCAATTCACCCTCTAATCAATTGATCCAGCACAACAGAGGCAGGAAACCATAATCGGGACATAGGGTAGCCCACACTTAGATCGGATTAAGTGCAATGTAAGGCTGCACTTCATAGAAGACAGGGGATACAAGGTTTGAATTTAACTATTCAATGGTATTTACTTCTCTCACTTTGATGGGCTCAGCTCTTCACAGGATTAGTCTTTTCCTTTGCTGGGTGCACTGGCATGAGGGGCAAAGAATCTGACCTCACTAAAGATTTGCAAGTACTTGTGAATCCGGCATTCAGAGAAGTCAATGGAAACTTCTGACTGATTCCAACAGAGGCAAGATTGAGCTTGTTATCAAAATGTCCTTCTTATGCAAGTCCAAATGCCACTTTATCTGGTGACTGAGTAGAGGCTGTTTCTTGGGGGAGTATTTTGTACAGTGTGCTCAACCCTAAGTTGATATTTAGAAAAAGTACCTTGTGCGTGCACCAGAAATTGTACTTTTTTATATATGTACAAAAGTATATACATAAAACTACACATATATGCATACACATATATGAAACTACAAAAACATTTTCCATACAGCCCACATTTTAAAGCTATGTATAGGGAACAGCCATGAACAATATTTAAATGTCTTTTTGAGGGTATCATCATGTTTATCAGCAGTACGAGAGGACCTATGAATTTTAAGGACAGACCTCCACAAACCTAGTCCAACATAGGAAAGAAGTAATTTACATATTCAGCTCCTTGCTTCCTTTTTATCTCTCATTAGTGATCATGGAACAAAAATAATTTTCCATCACTGCTGCTCCCTGACATTTGGGATTTCCTCACAGTCACCTCCTGTCCAAGCACAGGAAAGATCTCCAGCTATTCAGCTCTCAGTATCAAGTATTTTTAACCCTATTCACTGTTACTTTCTCCCCGTACTATGAAAGATTTTATGTTTCCTTTCAATCCATACCAAAAGCCATGTAGGGAAGGGAGCAGTGGGTGCACCTGACACACGAGATGACTGGACAAACACGCCAGGAAGGAGCTGCTGTGCTGCTTTGCCACACGCTGCAAGGGCTCAACAGGAACATGCTGTGCAGGGCAGCAGTCACTGCACGCACATTCTCCAGCCCAGTGGTCTCACAGGACTAACCTGTGGTGTGGAGGAACTGCTGGTGCTGTTTCAAGACTGGAACCACTGGACTGCTTATGCTGCTCTTTCCTGCTCAAAATTTTAATATAACGACTATGTATAGTGGAGGAGCATATTTCCCAGGGGTGCATTAGCCACTAGAACATCAAAATCACCATCATAAGACAGTAAATAATTACACTGAGATTGATAAACTTCCTTGCCTCAGCTGTTGTAGGCTAAGCCAAGACTAAACACATTTGTACAGCACTTAGTAAACTTTCACCATTTGAATAGCTTTCCTGTTATTGTCAAACCTATAAGCAAATAGTCCTTCTGACTGACCATATGGCAGAAGTACAGCAGCCAAGAGACGCAGCAATATGAGAGAGGAATTTAACATGCCAGTACAGTTTACAGAGGCAAAGCAAGGAACAGCCAGTCCTTGTAATGAAAGTTCCAAAAATGTCATTTTAAGAACAAAGTGCTCTGGCCTATAGTCCTGCTTAACACCCTCTCTTTATAAGCAGATGTTTAAAGGTCACATTAGGTCCTCTTATAAAGTAAATCACAATAGCAATGTTTGTTCATTTCGCAACCACATTTACAAAGCCAATATTTTAGCACCCTATTGAATCTTAACCTGCTTCTGGATCCAGGATCTCTTAGATACTGGTTGCAACCTGAAAGACTCATCCTTACTTCGTAGGGAACACTTAAACTAACTGGACATACAGAAGTTCATAGGACCTGACAAACATGTCCATAAGTGCTGAGGGAACATGCTGATGTTGCATGGCTACTTTTATCTCTGAAAAGTTACAGTGACCATGAGAGGTTCCCAAGGTCTGGAAAAAAGCAAATGTCACTACCACCTTCAAGAAAGGCAAGAAAGAAGATCTGGAGAACTACAAGCCACTCAGCCTCATCTCAGTCCCTGGGAAGCCAGTGGAGCAAATCTGTCTGAAAACCTATTTCAAACACACAAAGGACAAGAATACAATCAGAAACAGCATAGATTTGTGAAGGGGAAATCATGCTCAATCATCCTGATGGCGTTTTACAATTGGATGACAGGCTGGATGGATGAGGGGAGAGGAGTGGATGTTGATTTTAGTGAGGTAGTGACGGTACTTTAATATCCTCATAGGGAAAGGGGTGAAGCACAGCTTAGACAAATGGACAGCAAGAGGCACTGAAAACTGGCTCAACTGCCAGGTTCAAATGGCACTTTAAAAATAAAGGGAGTGAAATTTTACTGTTTATTTACATAAGAACATGTGAATGAAGTAACCATGATTAAAGCTCAATCTCATAAAGGACAGCGCCTGTTTCAATAGTTGCAATTTTAAGAGGACCAACCTGCTCCAATCCAGCTCCAGCTGGGATAAATGTACCCAGTACACGTGACAACCAAGTGAGGTGTCTTTCCTTATGACCTAGAGACTTCACTTCTTTGTCATCTGCAGGCTAGCAAATACCTTTTTCCACTAAATAGAGAAGCAACAGATTAGCATAAGCCAGCAAAGATTACTGGCTTAAAAATGGACAGTGGGGTGAGAGAAACACAGATCCTAATTCTGATTTCATATCACTTCAAAAATTATAAAGTGCCACTATGCCTTTTCTATATGGCATATGCTATATAGAAATATGCCTTTTCTAATTGCTGGTTTTAGAATGTCCACAAAAATGGTATTGCAGAAATCAATGGCTGTCACTGTAAACTCAACATGCAGATGTTGAGTTTACTCAAGGACAACATCAGTTTCAGCAAAGTTAAAGGTTCTAAACTTGTTTTCCTGGCAAAATGTTTCTTCATAGACAGCATCTGCTGATATTTAGAGCTTAAAGTATGCTGGAAATACTATATATACTTCATCAATGCTAGCCAACAGCTTTTCATCACCTTTATCACTATTCCCATTGACAGCTGCAGAGCGGCATTAGAAAAATGACTAATGGTCACACAGCACTTCACAATCAAAACTCTGATTATTTTATTCCACCTTGGCACTTGCACTGTGACTCAAGGTCGTTTCTCTTACAGTAGAGCATCTTCAAAGAATTCTCAATGTCAGCAACGTGAAACAAACAAGTGTTTTCAGAAAACAGGAACTGAGGAGATGTAAACAGCAATGAGAACACATCTGTGAGGCTAAAGAGAACATCCCACAGTAATTTACATTCATTCACAGAGTAAGGTTATTTCCACCCACCCACATTTTGATTAGGCCAATTCTGCCTTCGTTTGCACATATATCTTTTCTGTCTTTAAACAAATATATGGTGTCACAGTTAAAGCAAAGCAAACAGAATTCTGTCAGGGATATCTGTTAGGATTGCTTTTTGTTTCTTCAGTCTGGAGTTTGAACAGCATGTTTAAAGAAGACAGCTCAAGGGTAGTTTTACAAAGACCGACATTTTAAACAGTGAAGACACTCCAGGGCCTCTTAAATCATAAAATGTCCCCATTCAGCTCAATGGCTGGACTATGGGAAAAATCGGATGTTCTGTGACTTCCACTCACCTTGAATGAGCAGAGGAAATCAAGTAACTGAGAGTAGAAGCACAAGAATATAGACAAATGCTCAGACTTTTTGATCTGTTAAGTGTCCTTGACTATAGATTGAAAGACTGCACACCAGTAGATGTAATGTGATTATTTTACACCAAAAAAACCCCTCTTGAAATCTTTTAAATATAGTTCCTTTGAACTGAAAACAATACCTCTTCTAAGAATAATCACATTCATAAACATTTCTGCTAGCCTAGGTGATACAGAGGATCCCATCTCCCTGCTACTCTTGAAGAATTCATGGTCCTTTCAACGTTCTTTCTGTGCTCAGCACATGAAGCAAAATATAGGGATCATAATTTGTCAACAACACCACCAAGTATCAATGCCAATCATAAGCATCAACTTATTTAGAGCTACTCACCACATACACATTTACCTCCAATTTCACTAGGAGAGCTGAAGAGTCTTACTGGCCAATAACTTGCACACAATCTGGTATGAATATTATATGTTCTCCCCAATATTCAGGTCATTCATAGTTACCACATTTTTAAAAACTCAAAGAGTTAGGGAAGGCAAGGGCAGGACACTTCACCTGGCCTCCTTATTTTTGTCTCTCACAAAGATATATATTTGCATGAAGTCTTGGATTCAAGTTCACAACTGATGCAAGCAGGGACTTCGAAGTCAACGCAACCAAGAACACATTTGACTCATTTTGCTACTTCAGTCTCATGTTTGTTTTGACTTGCTCAACACTGACACGTTCAGAACAGAACACAGAAAATTAACTGCTGTATCCTTGCATATGGTGGCACTGTGGGTTACACTACTGGTATTGTCCAGCATATGTAGGCAAAAAGGAGTGGTCACCTGTTTTTGCACAGGCCCACAGTTCCACTCCTTACAGAACATGTTACTATGATGTAATGGGTCATTTAAAGCCAGTCAAGGCCAATCAGTCTCTCAGTACCTCAAAGATTGACCCCGTTTTTCATCTGAGCAACTTCCCAGAGTTGCTATACATAACATAGCCCCTTTAATTTAGTAACTACAAGCAGAGACAAATTTATCTCTTAACAGATCTAAATAACGTGGCAAATGTATGAGCCTGGCATTAGTACAGGTCAGCAAAACCCCAAAATAGACTAAGAGGGAGTCACCTCACAGCTTCGACACTGTAAACTATCCCTCCCTGGCTTTGTGCTCTAAACTGCTAGAATGGTACACACAGAAAAAGCAGGAGCCAGCATACAAAGAATGTTCAACTTTTCACATACCTTTGCCAACTTGTATTTCTGAGCCAGCCAAACCCATTCTGCAGGAGATTATGCATTAACTGCAGCAATGCAGGAGATAATGCCTCAATTTGGAACAAGGGAAAAGTTGTTTGAGTACTCCTGTCACGTTTAACCCTGAAATATTCTGAGAATTCAGCCATAACGAAACACATCTTTTGGAATAAGGGCCCCCCTCAATCAGAAGTTTTCAGCACTGCTGGGGATCAGAACATTTTTCATCTTCAAAACATCTACTTTTTAGGCTCAAGCTGCTTTTTACAAACAACCCATACAATGTCAGCGTGAATATCTCATAATTACAAACATTTCCACGAACAGATTGCAAGGAAGAACCAATCTTAAGATCCTTCACTCTCCCAACTCTCAAGCTGCAGAGTCCACGTTCCCATAAGAAAAACAAACCCACCAACGAACAAACAAAACAAAGGGAGCTATATTCAAGCCTTTGCAGCTTTTATGGTATAAGTTAGATCTTCACAGCTCCATATTCAAGACTTTCACATCTAAAAATGGCCTTACAGGCCACATCTTAAGTGTGCTGTCAGTGAAGTATTATTGTGAATGTATTGGGCAGGAGAGATCTACAAATTTCAAGAGTTTCCATGAATATTTAAAACGTTGAAACATTTCATTGTTTCTCATATGGTTTAAACCAGAACTTGGAATAGAGGAAGTATGTTGCTTTAGTCATCCTGTACAGCCTTGACCATCAGCATATATTGAACTCACATATACTGAAATGGATTCAAAAGACCTAATTGAATATATGACTATCAGCTTCAATCATTTTGAATTCAGAAGTATTTTTCAAAAGCTGCAGTTCCATTCTTTAGTCCCTCTTTAAAGGAAAGAGATCATTTATATTGAAAAGGAAGAAATAAATTGCATACAGTTTGGAAGAGGGAACATGTAGATCTTGATTTTGCCACATTCCTTCGATTTCAAAGGTAGCCTACGTTGTCTAAGAAACTTCTATATCACATTTGAGGTATAAGAGCTGTGTGAATAGCTGTATTTTGACAGCAACAGTAATGTCTTCTCAATGGACCTGCTGAAAATGGAAGTGTTCAAATCACTCTCTGCTTTTAGCACTTTGATTCCAAAAATGAGACCAGACGTACCCACCTGGATTTTAAGAAGAAAAAAAAAAATTGTACAGGATTAAAAAGAGCTCAACGCTGGCAACAATATTTTGATAACATCCAAGTGTCAAGGCCTTAACATATGCTGGACTGGCTGAATGTGCATCCTGATTTTTCTCATTGGATTTTCCCCTTGTTCAGGAAGAACTCTTGCTGCTGGGAGGAGATGGACAAGACTTCTGACCCCCGGCCCTGCACTTGCTTAAAAGGGAGGGCAAAGGTCACACAGAAGGAAAAAAGGTTTCAAGCTTTCAGTGGAAGGGCAGATGTGGGCTGGAATTTAGCTGGAGGGAGGCAAAGGAGAGGGGAAGGAAAAAAAAAATTCAATCCGCTCACAGCTCTTCTGCAAATGCTGAGGTGTATCAAACTCATTTGCAAGGCTTTAAGGATTAAAGTTCTTGCTGAAGTACAGTACTGGCACTTGTAGTAAAAATAAATAAAAGAGCTTTTCCATTCCCATAAACAGCTATTGCACCTTTCCAGTCAGCCTCACTCTCAAGTTCATCCACTGTAAATTCAGCCTTTCTCTCAGCTCCCACGAGTGCTCTACAGTTTTCCCTGCATTCCCCAGGACAGACTTTTCTTGTGACCTTCAGATCTGTGAAGGTTGTGTGATGAACGTGCATTTTAATCATAATCACAGTCAAGTTCATCTTTTATCATTCTTCATCCAGAATAAGTAGATCCATCTCCCTAAGGAATCTGACTCTCTGCCACTCCCCATTTCCCCCTACAAATAGGGCCACTACAAACCTTGCTACTCTAGTTTGCAACTACTGCTGAACTCTGATCCTTTCAGAGAGAAGAACAGAAGATGTCCAGTAGTCACACATGCAGGATCAGAAAACTTTTCCAAGGGTTTGTCAAAAGAAGAGGACAGGGCTGAAAGGCTCCTCTTTCTGCCTCTGGTCTGAGTCAGTGTGAACCACTCACTGCACTCTCGTTGTGCAGGATGGGGTTCCATATCCTGCAGTGCAGCAGGTGGTATGGATGACTCTTCACAAACTCAGTGCTGTCCCACAATCCTGGGAGCTTTGTCTGCATATCCAGTTCCACTCACCACTCAAGAGGAGAGAGGTAACAGACCCTCCAGGCTCCATTAACCAAGATGCACAGCACAGCATCTGGCATTTGAGGTGGCACTTCAAAAGAGAGGTCAAAAAAAAAGTTCCTCTTTATTCACCTGGAAGATGTGTGGTAAGTTCCTGCATTTACAGGTAACTGTGATGGCTTAAAACATGAACCAACTGCCTGAGGGCTCAGTAAGGGAACTATGGTTGCTGTTCATCCTCATTTTGAACACTAGCCGGTGTCCAAAATTTCAGGGGCTGCAAGACTTACATTTCTGGCCACGTAATATAAAAGAAAGAAAGTTCAGAAGATTTGGGGATTTTTACAATCAATGGTAGTTGGTCACAGCCAGCACAACACTAATTAACAAATACAACACAAAGTTATTTCATGTGTCTGAAACACGTCTGGTTATGTATTTTACATGTATTTAGATAGCTAAAGAAATACAGAAAGCCAAACAATGCAGTATAGTTATCTTTCTGTCAAATTACCCTACTTAAGAAATAATACATATTTTTCCATTCACAAACAAGATTTGTTTTTATCCTTTTGCCAGCATGCAATGTAATACAACCAGTATTGAACCTAAGAGGTGAGGGAAATTAGCATATTTAGTAATAATTAAAGCATTAATATCCTTACTGACTACAAGCTGGGAGAAGTATTTCACAGGTTATTGCTCAAGTTCTTAAGTGAAGGTGTAAGGCAACAGGATGACACCTTCACTGACACTAAAGAAGGAACACTGTTTATATATTTTCCTTACAAGACCAACAAATTCTGAGATTTGTGTAATATCCCAGAAGGAAGCCTTCTGAAGAGAACTTCATGAAATACTTCATTTCTTGCATGTGATCTAGTATTTGGTTGCTTTCTCAGTGATTAAAAAAGAAAAGAGAAAAAGAAGGGCAAAAGAGAAGACCCACTAGTAGTGAAATCCCTCCCTGAAATTACAAGTAGCAAGTTGTTTCCTAATTAATTCTGGCTCAAAAACTACTTCTGGATTAATCAATGATCACAAATCCTCATTTTAAAGACTGACCATTAAGTTATTAAGTTGTTAAATATGTTAGAGAAATGTGTTTAGATGTATTTTGTCTTTGTTATGACAATAGTGACCTTAACCCTTGCCTTGACATGAAAGAATGTGTGTATCTCACAGGAAAGTTGCAACCTTTTGCACCTAACCCCTCAAAAAATCCCAATCTCAGCACAACTCTGTTGTCATAAGAAGCTTCACCAGAAACATAAGTGATAGAACAGGCAGGGCTGGGAATTAGCAGGAAGCATTTATATCTCAGTCCATCCTGAGCTATCAGGGGCTCTGATGACTTAGCCTTTCTTTCAGATGAGATAAAAACCAGAGGTCCCGGCATCTGGTGGCCATTAGGAAACCAGAGATATTGGAGTTATTAGACCTTGAATCCTGGTCGTATTCCAAGACAAACAACTATATTCAGCCTTCCTAATAATTCCATACTGTTTCAGAGAAAACTCACACCTTCTTCTACCTCTCCAAAGGTGCTGTGCAGTGTTTATTGCTATGCTGCAAAACAAAACACTAACCCTCCAGGATTACACTGCACTCCACAGTGACATGACACTTGCTTCACCTCTTTTATCCACTGTCTGATAGCGGCTATATTAGGTTTTGTTACTGGCATAACTACCCTAAGCTCCCATTCTCTGGAGTGATGGAACATGAACAGGCTGCACATCCTGCAGTGGGACCTACAGAAATAGTTTGCAGGGATGAAATCCCTTAAGAGTTGCTGGAGTATCACTGCAAGGAAGGCACAGGTGCCCAGCTGCCCTGCACACCATCCTGCTGCTCATCTCTCAGGAACATCCACACGCCACTTTACAAGTGTTTTTCACAGTGTATACAGTCTTCGTGTCAGAGGTAAGCACTGACATTCCCTGTGCCCGTCAGTCATCTGACCGTGGTGCTCCCAAATTACCACTCTTACCAATTCTCCTTTGGGTGTAAAAGGACTCAGGTTATTAATAGTTATTCTCCAAGTCACACCTCAGTTAAATGGAGAAATTAGCTCAAAATTAGATTGGCTAAATATCCTCTCCTCCTTTAACCTTCCTCCAGAGATCAAAAACATCAGTGAGACGTACTGAATAATTAATCTGGATATGATTTCAAATTTACCCTGAAACTCTTTCCACCTGCTGTCCTTTGAGATTCCCAAGAGGTCAGAACTAAGCAATAGCTGTATATAAACATACACCCACACGCATTTTCACTTGAATCAAGTATAATAGCTTTGGATGCTCTCATGTTAATCTTACCCAAGGATTACAACCCTGATTAATTTCTCAGTTTGTCAGAGGGGTGTGTAATGTTCCTAGAGTGAACACCGAGATGTTCTTTCTGGCTTGACCGGGGCAGATTTTACCTCAGTATATGAAATAATTTGATGTTTTCTGGAGAGTTAATGCTTCTGTTGTTGCAAGGGAAAGAAGAGAATGATCCCTTTGGATTGCTGAGCATTGACTCCAAAGATTTATGGTCTGAGCTATCACATCAACAATCAGTTTAACAATAAAATCCTGTTGCAGAAAGGTTCCTTTTTTACGGTCCCTATTTTCATGCCAGCAGCATAAAGCACAGCTGTGCTCTGAGCTCACCATCCTGCCACAAGACTGAGAAAGAACAGTTTCAGGAGCAAAGACAATTGTTTCCAAGACTTTCCTCGGTCAGATAATTATCAACACCCTCCTAGCACAGTAAGTGATTTTAAATTAAAATCAGGCTTGAACCTCCACTTCTATACCCAAGAACAACATTTAATTCAGGTATTCTCTAGGTTTTAAGAGGCACAGGAGCTGCCATCCTTAAACAGAGTGAGTATCAGAGGAAGCTGAGTGTACACAGTTCCTTAAACAGCAGCATCGCAATTCTACGGTTGGTGTGATGAGACTGCCCCTTGCTGAGCAGTATTTTCCCAGGATTTCTTTAGGTTTTGCATGTATCTGGCAGGTTGCAAATCTTTTGAAGTAGGGATTGTGTTTCAAGTTTGATTTTCCATATATGAGAGCACAGTAGGGTCAGATGTGGTGACCTGAGTTCACAGGTGTGAGCCTCACCAACGTAGCAATAAAAACGTGAGAAGGTTCACAATGCCACAAAGTGATCTTTCAGAGAAAAAGAAAGTATGCCATGTGCACAAGAAGGTATTTTAATCTCACAGATATGAACGAAGTTCATATAAGTAGTACCTGAAGAGTATTTTTGAAACGTAAAATCTAAATAAAATGGCGAGCTCTGGGCTTCTGGTAAATGCTGGATTTCCTTCCTTTAACCACAAGAAAAGCAATTCACAGCTATCTATACTCCCACACTCACCACACAGACTAACTTCTGCTGTGACAGGCACAGGACCTACAGATGCAGTGGGAGAAATAGAATGGAAGCTAAAAGTTCAACCTCTGAACTGATCCAAACATTAACTTCCAAGCTCCCCCCACCAGAGGCAAACAGCGATTTCCCACCGCAGAGCAGGGCTTGCACATTGTGCACCCTGACACCCTGCAGGCTCTTTTGTGGCACGGAATACATTAATAAGGGCAAAAGGTTATTTTCCAGCAAAGTTTGTAAATTAAATTCTATAGAAAACCAAACAAAAGGTTACATGAGTGTTCATTTATCCATGAGCAGCGAACTCAAGAAAACATTTTGTTTCAGATTTTGCAATGTGTCCTAACAATGGCAGCTTATACACCACAGGTACTCTGCAAGCAAGGCTAAATTAATTAATATCAAATTTCAGTCAAATGTACTGACCTGAGAAAGGTTTCAAATTAGTTTTTCCACTAAATGAATTTTGGTTAAGACCTTTGATAACAAATAAAGTAACTGAAAGGAAGAACACACTTTATTTGATTACTTTTAAAGCACATGGGCTTGCAAAGTGGTGCAAACGGAAAATACAGAATGGAGTAGGAAGATACCTCATTTATTTAGTTAGATAAGTTATCTTAAGGTTTAAGCTGTCTAACTTGGATTTAAACCAGCTACAGAAATATTCCCTGCCTCACACTGAACAAAACACCTTGCACTCACTGTGTTGAAGGTGTGGAAATTTGCACCAAATTATGCATTTAACTGCAAAACCAGACAGGACAGAGGCTTGCTGAGGACCCATCAGCTACAGCTGCCCTCCTTCCTCCCTACAGACACATCACCCACCTGCAGGGCACAGGCACAGCCTCCTGCTAGGGAATGGCACCAGCAAACAGGATTCCTGGCCCTGGCACGCTTCTCTGCTGGAGCTTCTCCCTCCATTTAACAGCTTTTCTCCTCCCACAAACTCCAGCTCATCCAGAGACACAGAAATGCAAAACAATATTTAGAGCAAGTGCAACCAATTACTGTCATTTAAAAGCTGTGCTTTGTTCTGAACACTCAGCTGTGTCCAGTGTGCATCAAACATGACGTAACCAACCCAGCAGATCCTGCAGGCCAAAAAACTATGATTTATATTTTTTTTTTCCTGACTCTTTAACCCAGACCTTTCTAAACAAACCTCCATCCAGCTTGTCAGAGATCCTGAATCCAACACCTCCAGGTGCCAATTGCTTCATACAGAGATGCAAGAAACCCCACAGCTGACAGGTCTGAGATAACCCAGTCTCAGGAGAACTGACTCCTGATTTCCTCACCTCTGCCCAAGTCAAACATCCAGATGTTACTTAACAGGTCTCTACAGTCATGCACCTGACTCATCAGCTGTGGAAGAAAACCTGAAACTTTTAGGATTATTTTGTTTTCTCCTGATTTCCTCAACTTTTGTTTAAGATTTAGGGATAGAAACTGGTATTCTATTTTAAATATTAAAAAATTAGCATATACTACCGTTAAAAGAACAGTAAGGCCAGTACAGTTAA
>JAYRBT010000156.1:11800138-11818621 GCA_036023395.1 Myiotriccus ornatus
GAATATATGTAAGGAAAAGAACAAGATTTAAGTCTTCAGTTTTGTGAAATTAAAACTGAAATTCAAAGTTGCGTTCAGATCAGTTTTTATAGAACACATGTTTTGTATGTTTTTATCATCATTCTCTAGTCATACATATTAGCAGAGCAAGTAGATTAGTTGTGAAAATCAAGAAAGAAAAATCTTTGTATCTTCTTAGAAACTTGAGGAAAACACCAACAAGCACACATCCAACTCCTCCTCTAAATTTCTTTCAGTGTTACCAACAGTTACCTATTTTAAAGCACACCTTGATAAACAGACATACAAACCACTGGGAGTAGCATATGCATGATTATTTTACAGCTACAAACATGGTTTGGAGCATTTAAGAAAGCTACATGAAGCCATTCATCAAGCTAAATTGAGAATAGAATCCAGGTTTCCTTATTAGTTACGCCACAACCACGTCCTCCTGTTTTATCTACAAAATACTAACTTCCTGTCCTAACCATAAAATATCTGACAGAAGTCACTATCCTGCTACAGTTCCTTGATATCATCACACAGGAATTTGTGATTTGGGGCTTATCAAGAGCAAGAGGCTGCAGTGGCTACAAACCCAGCAAGCACAGCAAATTTCACAGCTCTGCCAAGTAACTGAATGAATTGTGGTGGTCTCATCTTACAGAGATAAACTGGTTCCAAACAGAATTTGAATTACGTTCCCATAGTAGTTTTATGACAAACTTAGTTAACGGAAAGGGTTCGGTGCTTTTGTGCACCTTTTTCAAGATACAAGTTGATACTAGTGCTACTTTGATACAGTGTGAGGCAACATCTAGATAATCTGGTTTAAGATGCTACTGACATTTGATATGTAAGGAAAATAAGGATTACTCATGCCAGACACTAAATGAAATTCCAAAAGAAACTGAGGCCCCCAGTGACATACTATGTAAGGTGCAGACTAAATTCTCAGTGACCTCAGTTAAACACAATAGCCCAGAGTACACCTGACAGCAGTGAGTGCTTTTCAATTGTCTCCACCTTTCTTACATTTGCCTCCACACCTTTTAAGGGTGTTACAAAACACTTTTACTGCCTATCCAGAAAAGTAAAATGAAATTTTCTTTGTAAAATCAAAGGAAACTCACAATATTCTTCATAAATACTAATCCTGCTCTTCTTTTTTTAGAACAAAACCATGCAGATAAGGAAGTGTTGTAAATCTGAGATCTGTAAGCTGCTGGGCTGCAGAAGGGCCCCTCTAAACAAGTATGTCGTGGAGCTAGCCTGTACCTGTGTCTCACTGCACATTCCTCTGGCACAGGAATTTAGTCCTGAAACCTGGTACCCCTCTGCCCTCCTCTGAGTGAGCTCATAATACCGGAATGAAGAGGAGGGAAATAACTCTCTCACTGGAATTTCTTTAATGGAAATTACAAGAACACATCCTGATGAAATAGATGCTGTGTTTTGCCTGGTTGTTCTTACACACACAGAACACTTGTTATTATATATAGAAAACATAGAACTACCTCAGCAACATTTATCCCTGGTAAATTCAATGTTATCACGTAATCCAAACAAAATCCGTAGCCAGTATCGCTGCACAAAGGTGCCTGGGCTGACAGTCTTCTGTGCAGGGAAAACTGTAAAACAATCATTCCAGATCTGGACAGTAACTCAGCCAAACAACCAAAAAAAAATCCTCAAAGCTGCCTTTTCATGAGTTTAACAAACCACGAGGTAAGAAAGAAAGGAGAAATAGATCTGGAAAGCTACAGTCAGCAGTCACTTCTGGTAACAGCAGCTCAGAATGAAAATTATTAAACTCCTATCACTAAGTTTGGAAATGAAAAAAAAACAAACCACTTGTTTGCTGAAATTCACACAATATCTACTGTTTTGTGAATCAGACTTCTGTTAAAAAAAAAACAGAAATCAACCAATTTTTTTTTTTAACATAGCTTTAATTTACTTCTAACGAAAATACTCGGTAAACACTTTGGTTTGTGGTTCATAAAGTATCCTTGAATGGAGTTGAAAAGTTACAGTAACACTGGAGATCTGATATAAACATTAATTAACTCTACCACTGTCAGACTGTAGTTAAGGACTCACTGGCTGGTTTTTAATCCCTGCCACTCCTCTGTGAAAGACGTGCAGAACTTGACTGGATAGCACAAAGCTGGAAGATAAAAACGAACCACATTCTTAGAGAACTTCATAGTCTTCTACTTCATAGAAGAAAATGCTACTGGGTGGAGGGCCTTTAAGTAGCCATAATCAACATTTTACAGTTTTGTGCCTTATTTGTTAGAGGTTCAAGCCTTGGAGATCTCCAAAGGCAGATTGTACAAGTCATCTCATTTAGAGAGGAGCCTGAGGGCACACAAAACACCCGGTGCAACAGTTCAAAGAAGCAAAACTTGCTGCATGACTTGGGGCAAAGCTTTCTTCACACATGCAGGGCAGTAACACCAGTACTTAGCCCGGCAGGGTGGAAGGACATCTGCAAATCCCTACCAGGGGTGAAGGACAACACAGTAATGCAACCAGTGATTATGTATTTTTAAGTAAAAATTGCAACATGTGTCTTTGTATTATGTAAGGAAACAGTCTGAAATGCATGCCCATGATAAATGAACGCTACAGAAGGGACAAAACAGACCAAATGTTGTTGCTTGTGAACGTGCCTGTCACAAGGCACTCCAGGCTTCGACCTATCCTGCAACTCCCAGCACTCAGGAGAGCATGCAAACACACTTTACCCTCAATGAAAAATGTGCTCTGCCACATTAAACTATGTTCTGACCCAGACCCCGGTTGGTACAGTCACAGAAAAGCAGTCTTTGCAAAACCTCTGAGGTGATTTTCCAACCACATTCTTAGTGAACAGATTACTTGAGGTATGGGAGGCCCTCAGCTCCCAGAGACCCAGCTGAGGGCTCTCCACACTCCACTTGCTCCAGGGCCAGTACATTCACATGGAAATTGCACCACCAAGAGATACAGGTCAAACCACAGTTTGGAGCTCACTCTAATTATCTAGGCAGATTTTGGTTTAATCCTAACAAGATTATACACTCAGAGAGATTAAGGTTGTTAAAAGTACCACAGAGTAAACCATATAATCACTACCTTCAAGAAATCATCTAAAGTATTCTGTTTATGGTCACCAACTCATTTAACTTTAAAACCTCTGTGGACCTCTGTGGTATTCAAAGAGTATTTTCCATATCTATTTGTGGTAAAAGTAGGCTAAGCATCTGACATTTGCTTTGTTGACTAGAACACATTTGTTACAGGAGTGGTTTGAAAGCTTCTTCCTTTCACCACCACATTAACATATTTTCTCTAGATTGTTCTTAAGCTTACATCTTGGACCTCTTTAAGACACAGAGAAAAGCCAAGTACCATCTGTAGAAAGATTTCACAGGCTGTTTCCAGTTTAAGCCAAAACTACTTTATTGGGTTAAAAATGCATTTCTCTTCCTTTGTAAAAATGATCATACAAATCTTACAAGAAGTGATAGCTGTTAAAAACTGTGTTTTTGATGAAAACAGAAAACAGCAAGCAATGCATTTGGGTTACACCTATTCCCACAGTGAAAGTAAAGAGAATGTGCATTTCAAAAGTACACCAGAAATAAAGCACCTTACTTTTGGCACCCAGGGCTCATTGGAAATCACCTCAGTCATGAACACAAGACTGAGACTCACCACACTTTTATCCTTTCTGGTAACAAAGATCCAGCATGTTCTATGCAAAATGCCATATACACTGTGCAGCGCAATCCAGGACCTGCCAACTTCTCCTTCCAGCTGAATCCACACATACGCTGCACTTCATAGAAAAGGCATTTACAAAGATACATTCATTTTACAGATAATGTTCCAACTTTTCAACCCCTCACACACACTTTGATGACAGTCTAAAACCTCAAAAGGAGAGCTGAGGCTGAAAGCCTACAGGCTCCTTTTATGGAAAAGTCTGAAGACTACGATAAATTCTTAATTTTCCAAGCTTGTTTTTTGCTCCTGCAGGCTATGTTCTTCCACTTCAGTTCTACCCTGCTTTGTGCACAGCTTTAATCATCAAAGTACAATACACTGATTCACTCTCCTATTGTTTTGATGTGTTTCCACTATAGTAGTAGCAATAATGCCAAATTGCTTTTAAAAAATTTAAATAAATATATTACACAGATCAAGTGATATCTGCCCACTCCTTCACAGCAGAAGTTTGACTGAAAGAACTATTAGAACTTTAAAATGGTCCTGATTCTCTTTGGGAAAGTCTAGCCATTATTCACTGTGTTAATTCATCTATTTAACTTTTTTACAGTAATGAGATGAGTTTATAGATATTTCAGAATATATTTTATATGGAAAAATTGACTTGCCAGCTTATGAATTCTAAAAAAACTTTCAAGCATTAAGAGTAATAGATTCATCACTTCTTTCATAATCATATCATTTTCTAGGGAACCATTTTTGGTTTAAGATTTCTTTTTAAATTAGACATTATTTCATGTCCACTGAACAATACCTTACTACTTGTGAGGGCACGATCTTAATAGAAAATATTATCATCAGTGATTCAAATAACAGGACAAGGAACATAAGAAGCTGATTTGAAAACACTAATGCAATGAGAACAGGTAAGGTACACGCAGTAATTTAAAAAAGTCAGGAAAAGACAAAGCACTGACCTGATGCTATTTAAAGCTTTAAAATTACATTACTAGCAAAAAAGATAAAGCTGGCAACCTTCAATTTGCAGAGATTTTAAGAAGCACAACAGCATTTTTAAGTCCATTTCTTGCTTAACTGCACTTTCCTTTTCCTCTCGTCTACTTTTTAGGTCCAAACCAACCCCTTCAAACAGTGCTATAAATTCATTTACGCAGTTGGCTTTCAGCTGACTCTGTACAAACATTTCTATCCCAATCTCCAGAAAGCTGCAGGTTTTGATCTGTCAGCCAAAAAAAAATATTCTAAGGAAACAGTTAATGTTGCTGTTGCTACCTTGTTTCCAACCTCTTTTGCCTTCAATGGAAATGGAAAAATGACAAATATGCAAAACTGAAGGAAAATTAACTATTAGCCTCATATCTTACAGAAAACTTGATGTCTTGCCTTTTCTAGCAAGTTCTCAATCAGTCCAGGTACAACCCCCAGATGACGTGTAGATTTTACCTCTGTTACACATCACACTGGGGTCTTGCCAAGTGCTCGTGTCAAGGACGGAATCGTTGGTTCCTATTACCAACGGGGAAAGCAATGAACATTAGGTGCAACCCTCCTGAGCAGATCTGTGCAGGAGAGATTCCTGGGTAACAGGCACTGACACGTCCTCACTGCTGCTGGAGTGAGGCATCAGAGAAAGCACTGCGGGATTAACCGCCAGGAGTGATGCTGGCAGCCTCCCTGACTGCTGAAGCACAAAGGAGAGCCAGAAAGGCAGAGGAGCTTTAAGAGCACGTTGAGGCAAGGGCTGGAGGCTGTACAGAGTACATCAGATTCCAGCCAAATGGGAGAGAACAGAGCAGGGAGTGAATCAGGCAAACTCAGAACACAGTAGCTATTGACAACTCGGTGGACAGAAGCAAATCAGACCAATCTGGTTCCCAGCGTTGATTCTCTCAGCATTAAGGTAACCGAGTGAGCAGAGACTGTGCAAACTGGAGGTGCTGCTTTAGTGGCCCAATGAGGTTGACACAGCCAAAGCTAATCAAAATCCTGCAGAAATAACAAGAAGGAAAGCGCAGACCTCGGGGATCTTTGCAGCTCTGTATTCATTTAGGTACAAGCAGAATCAGAGGGCCAGCAGTCAGCTCTGACCAGCATGGACTGTTAAAAAATGTGGCAAAGAAGCCAGCAAAGCAGCAGATCCTTGGAACAGTTCCCTTGGCTTGGTATTATTTTCACGTCTTTGTGTTTCCTCAAACCTGAGAGAAGGGGAAACAATTCCGAAAAGACAAAATTGAACCTAAATATCAAGATTATTGTCAACAACTTTTGAAACTAGAAAGTTAAACACAGTACTGGAAACTGCAGCAACACGACCTCCATATAAATCACACCAACAGAGAAGGGGAAGTTGTATGGGAAAACCCAAGGCAGGCTGAACTGAAGGAAATTCGTGCAAAAAGCACGGGAACAAGTTATTTACTTTCCCCAAGTATTTTTAGATTTATTGCCCAGACCTCCAAATTCCCTCTTTGCAAGGAACAGGTAATGAGAACTGCATGATTCCACTCTAAATGCTCTTTCTGTTCAGACATGTAAATGGAAATAAGTATGTTAACGCTCAGTTAGGGTTTATAGCCTTCCCAGCAGAGTGAGAGCCTTATTGGGCTCAAGGGATATTTTGAAATAAAAGAAAATAATTTAAAAAAAAATAAAAAAGATAACTAAAAACCCAACCACCCAAGGAAATTAATCATTGTCCATGGAAGGGCACACAAACCCACTTATGAAGGAAGAGAGAAGGTCAAGTACATCAAGAATTCTGGCAGGAAAGACTTTTTTATCTATATCTATCATGACTTCATGAGCACCTCAAAATACTATTAAACCACTCTACAGTGAAAGAATACCTTTTTTCTCCCAGAAGGAATATCTTTCTTTTATTATTTTGAGGTATGTAAAGACTTGCCCTAAAAAAACTGATAATCCCCAAAAAGTCACTGACAAAAGGGTAAAACTGGCTGGCATCTCTGAAATATGTTTGTTTCCTCAGCACTGTTCAATACAGAATCATGAGCTTTGCAGTGTTTGTAGCAATCCCTTCCTAGTACATCTTGAAAGATGCTCAAAAACCAGGTGGGTCATATTTCCTGATACATAACCAAAACTGTCTGACAAGAGCATAGTTGGATGTCTACTCTTAATGGCCCAGAGACCACTCATTAAGGAGTAAAAGTACTTGCAGAAACAACAGAGTATCTGTATGATTAGGAAATTGCTTCTGGATCAATTATGCTCTTTTCAAAAAACACTGCACCTTCCTATGCTTCGAAAAAAAATCCAATTAAACACCAAGCGCTGGCAATACTTGGACAACCTTGACTGAGCAGATGCTGTGTCTCTGGAGTATGCTATAACAAGGAATTCTTTTCTCCCTGTATAAGTAAGGAGTTACCAGTCCTCTTCCTGAGGCAGTTCTATGACTACAAATGGAGTATGACAAGTACACAAAAACTAAACAGGAAGGCGGCAGAGTTAAGACCTCGTGGAGTTCGGCATTTGCAAGCCAGAGCCATTTTACCATCATACCTTTTTTTGCCCTCTGTAACATCCTCATAATATCTGTAAGCATCAGCATCACTGCAGCTACCCTAGAAGGAAGAGTTAGTGAAGAGTAAGGTACCAGGACCTTACTGGTGTGGAGAGTCTCTACAGCAAGGATGGACAAAGGGTGGAGAAGCCCCACCAGGAAAGGCCCTGCCTACTTTAGGGACAGCAGCATGACTTACTGATAGCAGCTCTTAAGCCAAGGGAACACAGTGGCTGGTAGCAAAGCTGGCTTGTACAGAAGGGGAAATAAAATGCTTCTTCAGGTCACACAGTGCTTCTCACACCGATGAAATGGCAGCCACAACCTTAAATCGATAATGATATCAAAAAAAAGCTTTTCAGAACACCATCATGTGTTACTCCATTTCATAGCTGCTGTAACCTGACACAGTATTTGAGTGCCAAATAAACAGCCACTTTGTAGGCTCTGTTGCCTCATTATCCAGAAAATATTCAGCAAATAAACAATTATTTGTTCAGATGGGAGAGAAAGGGATAGTCAGCTTTAAAAGAAAATTTCCCCTAGAACTCAACATGTCTTGGCAAGAGCTTGATAATTAGCACTGTTATGAACAATCAGCTTCTTTTTTCAGTAATTCTCATTATTTTGCTACAGAAGTAGGTTATAATTCTTATTATTTTACTAAAGACCTATTGCCAGTCAAACTTGACCTTCCTAGAATGACCATTCTCAATGCACTATGGGAATCTTCACCAAACAAGCCTCCACACCCGTGCATTTTTACACATTAGAAGCCTTATCTGGTAAACAAATCCTGAGATTTAGAAGATTAGGTTGATATTTCATATTATTTCTTGAATTCTGTAGATTCCTTCCTTATACAAGTAACTTTACTACCAATATTACTTCTTCCCCCATAAAGTTTATGACTACATAAAGATACAGCTGTAAAAATCAAATTACAGGAGGATTGCATACTTACAAATACCGATTAAAATGGCAAAGAAAAAGAAAAACAGAACTTTATAAATACCTCTTTAATGGATAACATCGTATTTGCAGAAACTACATTGGAAAGTGTTATGATGAGAGCTGCAAGTCTGGCTTTAAATCCATAATTAAACAGCTAGTTTTCCCCTCTGTCAGAGTCTCTGGGACAAAATTTATTTTTGGCCACTGAAAACAACGAGCTTGGTTCAATTAAGCTGGTCCAGTCCATATTAAAGTAAAAGATATTATGAAACATTTGTATCACAGATATAGAAACAAAACACACAGAAAACCTGGGAGACAGATAAATAAGATCACTTGGGCTAGTATGTCATGAACTAGTAGAGCTTCAGTTACTCAGAATAGAGCAGACTGCCCAGAACTGGTTTTCACACGTAGGTTTTATTTGCCTTACTTGGGTACTGAAAATGTTTTGCTGAATAAGATACTAAGTGCTATAAAAAGAGAGTGGCTCTAGTTAATCTGCACATTTATTAGCAAAAAAAATGGAAGAGTTGCAATAGTACATGAAGTCCACTCGTAAAATAAAGCTAAGTGAACTCCAAGCTCAGGTGTTCCAAAAGAACAAGTCTGATGGTAAGTCCTAACAGTAATTCCTTAGGACATCCCATCAAAACCAGCATGAATTCCAGGTACACTCAGCTAGCTGAACAAGGACAGAAAGGAAAGAAATGAGGAGCTATCATCTCACCTGTATGTCAGGTATGCTCTCAGGGGGGCACAGAATGACTGCTGGGACTATAATGCAGCTCAGCTGAGAGCTTTGTGGAGAGATGTGAATCTCAAATTTCAATGCAGGAGGCTGTCTACGCTTTGTGACCATTTTCAGCTCATGCTCCACCTCACGTTTATGAGAGGACAACCCCAAAACATCAGCAAAACTCTGAGTATCTTTTTAAAAGTCCCTCTCCTAAAAACTCCAGTTTGCCATTTAGCCTGGAAAAGCCTCAGGGGAGGACAGTGATCAGCCAAGGCAAACCCCTGCCTCTCTAGCACCTCTTATCCCCCCTAGTTCTGGACCAACTTCTGTCATTTGTCTTAGTGCAATGAATGTCTCAAGGACAGTACTAGAAGGTTGTTATGCGCAGCATCTTGTACTGACACTCCTGGCTAGTTATTAATGCAAATTATTGATGATAGAAGACTGAAACCACGAATGAAGCGTAGCTTCTAGAGTGACTTCAGCTGAAAGCTGTTAGGGGAGGCTCTTAGGTCACTCCCAGCAACTGGTCTACAAACGAGGTAACAATCTCCGCAAAGTAACTACAAGTTTCAAAATTTGGCTCAAGAAAACACAGATAGCATTACAAGACTAAATTTGTACTGCCATTCAAAATAGATCATCACTTATACCCAGGGAAAACAATTATTAACTGAGATGTTCATTCAGATACACTTTAAAATCCTGTTCTTACAGAAAGGGGGATGACTACACCTCGTAATTGAGACTCGTGTCAAAGCCATCTTTGATACAACTTTATTCAAGGTGCTGGCCTGACGTATCAGCCACTGCCTACACTGGTCATCTCCACAGTACCATTCCTGAAGAGCACTCAACAACTGGAGCAACATTTTGGGGAAGTTTCCTATGCAACAGATATATTACTGAAATTAGGTTTTTGAAGGAAAGAAATTACGAACAGTTATAAATGACACCATCTCCAGCAACAAGTGGACTGTCTCTGAATAGTCTTCTAGAAGTTATTACACCTTATTAACCTAATGCTTTAACCTCATTTGATTAACATGGTTCTCCACTGTGCTCTGTCACTTCAAATTATATACGAGAACACTATTAAGAAATGTTTCAGAGATCTTGCTTTTCCTAAAAAATCTCTGCTTACTGCAAATTCAATCACCAATACTTTCTCTTAACAGCTTACTTCATGGTGGAAGGTGTTAGGATGTGTTTTTAAATCAGTGATACCAGAAAGTCAGTAACCTACTACTGTATCTGAAGTTCACAAAAAGAGAGTTTTAATATTTCCTATTGGGCATATTTGACAGCATTTTTAATAAAAATCATTAAATCCATTAACTGCTTAGACATGCAGAGCATTAAGTATTTTAAGGACTTATTTCTGATTCTTTTTCATACTTTTAGACTGATTACACAGCAACTAAAATTCTGATTGTTTTCTAACCCTGAAGAAAACTGTCAGGAAGACTTAGAAATTGCAAGTAGATATTAATCTTACTCACTACAATAGACTTAAATTGACAGAGTCCCTTTCTGGGCAATGAAAGACACCAAGGAACTAACAGAAATCTGACTGTTAAGAGATGTGTTTTCCAACAGGTAGGAAGCAAAACTGGAGCAAACAATTTAAAATCTGCTGTCAATCACATCTGCATCAATCAGGAATAATTTCAGTGCCATATTGCATGAATTTATAAAAATTACTACAAAATGTGGCGCATTTGCTTCAAAGAGTCTTTAAAATACTTGCTTTATAAAAGTCATTTCCACCCAGATTCCACTACAGTAAGAACTCTCAGAAGAACAGTTCTTGGTTTTGTTGAATAAAACTCTCTAATCTTTTAATCTTTGAGAAGATTAAAGCTTGTAACTACCACCTGATCAGGATGATGAAATTCTACTAGTGCAATTGATTATAAAAAATGCAAAACAGAATCAAGCCTTTCATATTTATGAAAAGTATAAACCCCTCTGCTATTAAAGACTTTTAAAAACATTTCTTCTCAGTTGCACAGGAAGGCTCTAATTCCTTAAAATTTTAATCAAAAGAGTAGCAAATGCAGTAGAAAAACACTGGCTGCCAAGTCAAGAACACATGTTTTAACTGGCTTTGTTAGAAACCTGTCAGAAGTTGAATTAAAATAAACTTGCTTAAAACATATTATACTACTTCCATTAATTCACTATTGTATGTAAGCTGTAAAATCCATACCACAAACATTACTGTACAATCTTAATTTATGTTGCAATACAACAAAGACATTTTTTTAACTGCTGACTTTACATCAGTTGGACAGTTAATTTAGGCTACAGATCTTCCAAAGGACTCTTTCATTCACTAGTTGAGTGGGCTAAGAACTGCAGCATCCCAGCTGCAGAAAATCTATTATAACACCAAAAAGGAAAAGATTATGAACATTTTAAAAAGCTTGCAATTGCTTACTAATCTATTTAAACATTAATTAGGAAAAGCAAGAGAAAATCCATAAAATTGTCAGATTGACAGATCATAAAGTCATTGCTTCTGTATACCAACTTGGAATTTAAAACACATTTACTAACAGTCATGAAGCTTGATACAACACTTAACATCCTTTAATCTCTCACATCACTTTTACTTAATTATGATGTGCTGTGGATTGGATCCCTCGTGAACAAGGACCTAGAGGGTCAGCTTTTAACAGAAAAG
Source organism: Myiotriccus ornatus (assembly GCA_036023395.1). Taxonomy (NCBI): domain Eukaryota; kingdom Metazoa; phylum Chordata; class Aves; order Passeriformes; family Tyrannidae; genus Myiotriccus; species Myiotriccus ornatus. The sequence continues at coordinate 11,811,791 of JAYRBT010000156.1, forward strand.
TTTGAGAAGAGCCTAAAAGAGAACGAAAGGCAGTCAGGTGCAAAGTGAGACACTGATCACGCTTTCAGACACTGAAAGCTGTTACCCGGCACACGGATGGTCTTTCACCCCAGCGCACTTTTCAAAAACTAGTCAAAGTCGAGCCGACGAAAGGCACAAAGGAACTTCGGAGCACAGGTGGACAGCAATTAAAAAAAAAACAACCCGCGCATCTTTCCGAGGGGGGCGGGGAGGTGTCTGTTCTCTGGCCGAAGGATGCCCGAACCCCGACAGGTTAGAAGGGTGGGCACGTTCACCTCCAGCGAGCACCGGACCTGCACGCACTTACCGCACTCGCCAGCTCCGCGCCCAGCCAGAGGAGCAGCAGCACCAGCGCCCTGCGGGGAGGCAAAGGGACAGAGAGTCACGGCGGGGAGCGAGGGCACCGCGGGGAGCGGGGGGGCCGCGCTCGGCACTCACCCTGCGCGCCCCATGGCCCGGGCACCCCGACGAAGAGCAGGGTCCGCCGTCGCTCGGGGCGGGCAGGGCACGGTGCGGCTCCTTCCCGGCGGAGCACCGAGGGTGCCCGGCCCCGGGGGAGCGGCCGGGCTGGAGCTGCCCGCCCGCGCCCGGTGACCGCTCGCTTCCCGCGGCGCTCAGCCCCGCCAGGCGCTCGCAGCGTGCCCGGGCAGGAAGTCCGAGCGGCGCTCGCCGAGGCGTCGCACCTGAGCGGGGCCGGATGGACCGGGACCCAGCCCGGGCGAGCCCCGCGCCCGCCGCCCGCCCCTCCGGAGGGGCGACCCGGCACTGCCAACAACTCCCCCTGCCCTCACACGCGCGCGGAGCAGCTTCCGCTGCAGAAAATAGTCCGGGGTCCAGCCGCCCGCCCGGTGGAGGTGCGGGGCGGGGAGAGGCGGCGCCCGCCCTTGGAGCCGACAAAACCGCGGCGCCCGGGGGCAGGGCGGCGGTGCTGGGGGGATCGCGGCCCCCTCGGAGCGCAGCGCCAGCGCACCCCACGGCGCCCGCCCGCCCCCGGAGCGGAGGAATACTGTAGTCCCGGGAGGACTTGAGCCGGCAGGAGCGGGCGAGTGCGACAGAGGGGCGGGCGCTGCCATCGGGGCGGCCGGCGGGAGCCGCCTGCAGGAGCCGCGCTGCCCCGCCGGGCTATGCCCGCGCCGCAGGGCCGGCCCCGGAGCTCCTGAGCGGGCGGGATGGAGCCGCGGTGGCGGAGCTGCAGCCTGGCCGCCGGCTGCCTGCTGCTGGTGCTGCTGGGGTGCTGGGGGCCGCAGGAGGCGGCGGCGGCGGTGAGTGCGGGGCGCCCTCCTTGTTCTCCGCGGGTGCCGCTGCCCGGCGCCGATGTCCCTGCCGGGCGCGGCCGCCGCGCGGAGCCCCGGGGGGAGCTTCGGAGCCTCGAGGGTGGCCGAGGGTGGGCTCTCCCTGACAGGAGCCCCGCGGCTCCTGCGGCGGGCGGGGGTCGGCGGCGCGGCCGGGCCCCGCGGGAGGGTCTGGGGGCTCCCGCAGGTGCCGGGGCTGCCGGGCGGCCCTTCCCTCCCAGAGCCCCGCGGTGCCGTCGGGCCGGCGCTGCGCGGGACCCGCACGGCCGGGACCGCCGGAGGCTGCGGGGAGGCAGGAGGGCGAGCGGGAGTGCGGGGCGGGGGGAGCCCGGGGGAGCTTTGTGCGGGTTCCGAACCCGCTGCTCCTCCGGGACAAAGGAGGAATGATTCCCCCTTGCCTTTCGCCCTCCCCAAAGGACCTCCGTGGAAAGGTGTCTGAGCTCTTGCCACTGACCCATCACCTGCCGCCCCGAGTCGCACCTGGACGTGGCAGGGGGTTGGAGGCATGTGGGCATGGCTTGCCGGAGGACTGTGCCTCAGGCTGGGGCTTGGTTTTTGCGAGGGTTGTGTTTCTGATTTCTTAAAACCCAAGGTGAGGAGCTAACGGAGATGGCAGTTGTGTGCACTGTAGGGGGAGTGCACAGTAAATGGCCTCGAGAAGAGTTTTCATCTCTGTGTTGGAGAAAGGGATGCTCTCCCGGGTTCCCTGGAGTGGCAGGGCCTTGAAAGTGAGAGATGGGAGAGGTGATCCCTGGCTTCAGGTTTTGAAGTATTTGACAAAGACCTCTAGCTGTTAACGGATAGACAAATTAACTAAAAAGGCTGTATTTTACTAAAAGGCTTACACTCACATGGGTTAATTTCAGGCTTTTACAATTCCTTTCGCTTTTTGATTTTTTTTCTTTCATTAAAGTTTACTTGGAAAGGAGAAGAGTCCAGATTGCTGCTCTTTAGGATTACTCTCTAGAAAAGTCATAATATGTTACAATAATAAGTATAGAGTATATTTCTGTGACTCCCCCCTTCCATTTTGCAGTTAGAGCTGACAAAATCTTATTTGTCTTGAACTCTCCTTTGAAGTGCATTCCTTTACAGTGAAACTTTGTAGACCTTTCATCTGCCCTCTGAAAAAGCAAAGACCAGCCATAATATACTTCCTTCCTCTTCTACCCCTCCTTCTTACCATGCCCAGGTGGAAACCCAAATGTAAGTGATACCAGTGTGCCACCAGTGCTTACTGATATGGGGAACTGCTTGTCTCCACAGTGTCTGTGACACCAGTTCTGCTGCTCTGCTTAGCACCACCTCACCCCAGGCTGTCTGCCTTAACTCCTACCCCAAAGCAGGACCCAGGCAGTCCCACCTACAGGACTTCACTGGTTTAGCAGGTGGGGTTTGAAGATGGGGAGGTTTGTGTGCAGAAATGTGGCCCCTTCCTTTCTTCAGGAAGGCGTCCAGGCACAGTTCCATGTGTGTGGTTGGTGGGAGCCTGTGGGGTCTGGGAACAGGACTGTGGTGACCCTGTAGGCAGTCCACTACCTTGGAAGAATCCAAGAAAGGAGCAAAAACAGTGGTGGAATTTCTGGTTCTGAACACCACCTTGTGCTGCAGCCTGTCTTCTAGGATTTGCAGTGAGATAAGATTAACTGAAGACCCAAGGGCTGGTGGGGGTGGGGGAAAGAGAGAAATGCCTCTGTTCCAACCTACATAAATCCCACTGGCCTTTTGTCATAAGGGTCTAATGGTTTTCTCCACACTTTGGTGTTCTGATGTCCTTGAATTTCCTGTGATAACACTAAATGATGCTGATCCCTCTTAATGAGGAACAGCAGTTTATTCCTGCCATTGTCAGGAAGGGTTGACTAAATGCTCTAGCAGTATCATTCATACACACTGTCTCTTCTGTGAATTTTGTTTTGGGATCTTTTGTTGGAATCCTCCCCCCAACAGGATAAATTTGGTGTGATGAATTCAAGTCATTCTGGTGTCCTTATTCACATAACATATGAAGTTATTATTCAACATTTTAATGCACATTTCAAATAAAGTTGTACCTTCTTTGCTCCAGCTAATTTGTAATAGTGTATGTGGCTGTGATTGGTTACAAAGACAGAATATAGCTGAGAGTCATTTGCCAGGGTGCACATTATAGGGAAATCCTAGTTATTAAAAACACCCGCTGTGTTTCATACTCAAGTAGGGATGGATTTCATTGTTGATTTTATTGCTGGGTTTTCATAGCCCAGAGTCTACACTTGGTGAGTAGTGTATGGATCGTGCTATGCACTCCTGTGTAGACTCAGTGTAGAATGAAGAGTAACTACTGATGAACAGTGTTAAAGTAACTGGGAGTCTGAGAATGGTTTTACTTAGGAGTAAGAGAATGAATGAGTTGGAAGATGGTGTCATCAATGCATGAACTGATTTCAAGGTAGACTATTAAAAAAATGCTTATTTGTTGTACGCTTTCAGCAAAAGATATGAGTGCTTATGTATGTCAAAAGACAATATTTTTGCTTAAGTGCCCTGCTGGTTTTAATATAAATCTATGTATATGTATATAAGCTAACTAGCTCTTTTATAAGCAGATTTATTTTTTTTTTTCCCTCTTCTGGCAGGTTTACACTTGCACTGTGTTATAGAAAAAGTGACTGCAAGTTGTGACTGGGAAATCATTTTAATTAAAGAACATAAATGGGCTAGATTCTTGAATTTGTGAAAATTCTCTAGGTTGAGATCTCTTTTCCTTTCAAGAGTTACCATATATATAAATATGTGCTACCATGTCATTAGTGACAATGTACACGATTAATAGTTAATTTGTAAATGATGGTCAGCTGTGTTTCTCTTGTTTGTTGTAACTATTTTATTGTGGTAGTTGTTATTATTTTCCATTTCATAACTGGCAGGGGCTCTTTCTAGTTACAAAACCTAGGTTTGTAAAAGCTGAAAGAAATGGATGCTGGCTTTTAGGATTCAGAAAGTATTTCATCTTGAAATTCCGTGGATGTGTCTTGATTAGTCATGCACAAGACTTAGTTTTATAACATCAAGGCTCAAGCCCTTCCGCTTCCAACTTGCCATTTGTCATGTGTTTTGATTTTGACCTTTCATGGCTCTTAGTTAAAGACATCTAGTAAAATTGACATATCTTGAGTTGTGTTTTGGCAAAATATAATACAAACAATTCCAGGGAATCTGTATGAAACAAAATTTAAGAGCTATTTGGACCATAACAGAATCTTTTGCAGCTATGCATACAAAATCGTTATGTATTTTAGTCATTTTTTTCCACATGATGGAAATGCTGATATTTCAGTGGAACTTCCTAGGCTTTCATTTTCCCAAATGAATGAATAAGAATCTGTTCACTGAAAGCAATTCTTAGTTACCTTTGAAAAAGAGGGAAATTTTCCTAACACAAAGTGTTATTTAATTTATTTAACAGTAAATGTAAATTTTTGTCATGATTTTTTTTATTCTACTGTGAATAAGCAATGACACTGTAATGCAGTTAATGCTGTTTGGTTTACTAGAACACATGAAAACTTTTCTGTATTACAAAACAACTGAAAACATCAATAACAACCCAGCAAATCTAATGTGCATGTTTTCAATCTGGGGCAAAGTGAGGTATCTTCTCCACAGTGAAGATGCATTGTGCATTTTTTTACCTTTCATTCACTGAGATTAAGATGCTTCCTCCTCCAATTGTATCAGTTGTGTGAACTCTCCACTGAGATCACCACAGGACAAGATACTCAGATAACACTGACATGTTCTAGGAATGGTATTGCACAAGTGCCCTGAATGGAGAGCAGCCTCTGCCAGTGGTGATACCAGACAAAGCGCTTTGAGAGAAGACACTTCAGGCAGCATCCTTTGTCCTTTACCCTCCTGGGAAAGGTTTGCTATGCTGTTAAACCCTTCTTAATATCATTGGTAGAATGCAGCTTCTGAAAAAGGTGGTGTGCTGAGCATCCTGGTTGTGTAGTTGTTTGGTGTGTGTAGGGAAAGCTTCAGTGTAACGTGGAATTGTCATCAGAATAAACATAGCTGAGCTGAACAGGAGAGGGTCCTGTTATAAAAAGAAATCTAGTGCTTATTTTAAAAAAAGAATCTGCACTTGACTGAGTCTTTCTTGCAGAGCTGAAGTCTTGGAGAACTTGTGAGAGGCTGCAGGAAACAAAAACTGGGGGATGTGATCTTAATTTTAGGAGAGATGGATAAATAGCACTTAGATAGTTTCAAAGCTATATCACAGATTTTACATTTTGGCTTAAACTCTTAAGCTGTCAGTGTAGCAGCCTTCAGAATTTTAATTTTTATTCCCCTCTTGTGGAGGGTGGCTTATGCAGTGTGTGTATGTGTATTATTTCTCTTTTGTTCCATTATAACAAAATATATATAAATTGTAGTGGCAATAAAGACAATGTTGGGTTTTTTTTGTTTTTTTTACTTGAAGAGTGCGTATTACAAGATAGAAAGAAAGGAGCCTTTACAGCTATGGATTTCAGGTCACTTGAAGGCTCTTGGTTATTTGCAGCTTTCCTGTTGGATTTCTTTGTCTCCTCCAATTTGGAGGGGAAGGAAAATAGTTTAGTCTCTCAACTGTATTTTGTTTCTTTTACCTAATCTCTACAGAGAATTAAAATGTCAGAGTTGAATTTCAATCTCTTCACTCTCCTAGAACTGTAAAAGGCATCTCTGTGCAATGCATTTGACTATTTTACTTTTGGTTCTACATTATTATCTCCAAGATTATTCCTTTTACTGAGGCATAGCTGGACCTGCAGAACTGTCCTACTCTAGTCTAATGTGACCCCAGTGTATACAAGATAAGCTTTGCTACTGCAGCTCTGGTGAGACCCTCCTTTCTCCCCTCTTAACTTTCCCCAAGGTGAGCAAAGCTCTCTTCACTTCCCTGGGTGAAAACAGGCCAATAAATCCTTTTGCCTGCATGTGTCTGTCAGGACTTTCTGCTGAAATATATTAAACATGTTGTAAAGTGTGGTTTTTATAGGACTGCCTTTAGTTGTTAGCAAAGGGAATCTTAGTTTTAAACCACACCACTGGAAAAAAGAGAGGTATTTATGCTGTTTAATTGTTACTGCTTTCTGGAGAGTTTAGATGCTTCAGAAACCTGACTTGTACAATCCTTGGTTGCAGCTGAGGTCTATGCTCGTGATAGATACCCCTTCTCCAGGAGGAACAGTGATCATGGAGGAAATCCTTGGTTTGTGTTAAAATGCCTCACTGGAATGAAATTAAGACTTTAATCTCTTGACATCTCTCTCTACTGTAGTAGTTGCGTCTCTCACCTCCTGGTGCTGTATTTGGAGATGTAGTTCTGGTAGATAAGATCTCCTTGTTGGCTCTGGTAGAAGAAATAGAGGTTTGGCTGGTCCATTTGCTGCACAGACTCACTTGAGAGCCCAGTAACCAGCAGAGCTGGGGGGGAATGGCTTCATTTAAGAGACTGAGACTCCAGAGCCATTCAGGAGAAAGATGAAGCTTC
>JAYRBT010000156.1:11818721-11843906 GCA_036023395.1 Myiotriccus ornatus
ACCAGCAGAGCTGGGGGGGAATGGCTTCATTTAAGAGACTGAGACTCCAGAGCCATTCAGGAGAAAGATGAAGCTTCGTAGAGGCCCTTCAGCTCAGCGTGTTTTAGGAACTGCTGCTGTGACAGACGTTACAGTATCTTTTTAGTACTTTTGTGGAGAAAATGAAGCAGAGTTACGCAGACTTTTCTTTCTACCTTAGTTTTCAGCTTGACTGTCTTTTTATGTGGTTAATGGGCTAGACAAAAGTCAGAACTTTATTATGCAAAACATAAAACTTGGCTTTATTTGACAACCATAGTGGTGAAGTGAAGCAGCCTAAAACATTTGTACTGAGAGAAATTGTACTGAGGCCTTGTAATAGTGATGGACTTGGAATGTTTCAAGTCATTAGCAAGATGTTTGGAATATTACAGTATACTGAGAATAGTTAATTTTATTTCTGTCTACTCTGGTTCCTATCCACTCCAACTCCTGCACTGTGGGTGAAAATATAACAAGCATTAGTTATAAACTACGTAAAGCTGTCAAGCTTAAGCAACGTTTAATTCAACAATTATATTTGATATTTTGTACTTCACCTTGTAAGCAGTGAAGGCTAATCTTCCTTCATTAAGAAAGTCTGTTTTTTCAGAAGTGTCTATGTATTTCCATCTAGCATCAGTCTGTGTCTGTTAAATACAGTGTTGATTCTTCAAAAGCAAATCTTTCCCTTCATGTTCTTAAATCCCACAGGGGTCCAATAGACAGAAATAAAATGACCACCCTGGGCAATGAACTGCACTCTTTCTACACCTTGAATTAAAGTAGCAATTATTAAAACCCACAATTAAATTGCTTTACTTAAAGCAATGGAAACTAACGTGACTTGCAGGCAAGGCTAGACAAGCCTTCAGCTCCCAGAAAATTTGATTTCCTGACAAGAAATGCCACTGCAAAGCAGTGTTTGGGTGAAGGAGCTTACGAACTCAGTTTAAAAACCTTTTAAAAATAATCCTTTCTATGAGGCAGTGATTTTTCTCGAGTCAGCTTACTTTGAACCAACCTGTTACACAGAAAGACAGCAAAAGCCATTGTTTCTGAAAGGCAAAGTAATTTCTAGCTGTCATTCAATGTGAATTAATTGTAGAAAATACTTATTCTGAATTAGTTGAAGAACACTTCTCTTGTATGTTCAACCTTAAAGGGCACATTCAGAAAGAAAAAGAGACTTGCACTGCACTGAAAACTAAGAATTTGTATTTGATTTCGCTCTTTTCATCTAGTCACGGTATAGGCTATGAGGAAAAACTTTGAGATTTCTGCAAAATCATTACTTACCTTTTAATTCTTAAGTCATTAAATATTTAACACAACCAGGTGAAAATCCAGAGAGGATGAAAAGTTGCAAGGCTTGAGTGTGTTTTGTTTTGGTAGTTTAACTTCCAGTATTCATTTGGTCCTTTCTTAATAGGGAAAGCAGTGCCACGAAAATCACTAGGAGCCTGTGCCTGGAGTCTGCCCAGGCAAACAGTGAGAATATCCATGCAAAAGTTAGTATTTGCCTGGGTGGAGGAGATATTAAAGTTTTGTCTGAAGGGAAGTGTGTATGTAGTGTCACTTTCTGATCCAGCATGCTTGTGGAAACTTCTTGGCTGTAGAATTGATGACACTCCTGTATCAACAGAAAGTATCTTTTCTGTTCTAAAAGCCTTCAAGGTCTTAAAGCAGTGGTAGAAACAAAGTATTAAAATGTGTATGTCTAAAGTATGAATTTTTGTATCCTAAGTGAACCTAGAAAATTTCTTAACTTTAGGCTTGAACGAGAAAATGATTGTTGACAGGTCTAGTCATGCTCGGGAGACGTGTATTTTTAGGACCTTGGCATACTGCACCCAAGAGCTGGAGGCTTTCAGTAACCTTACTGTCTTCCCCTATGCTTGACAGGAGAGAGTAAGCACAGAAAATGGTACTGGGTTTGCATGGCAGGGTTTTGGTAACGGGAGGGGGGGATGAGGTGGCTTCTGTTAAAAGCTGCCAGAAGCTTCACCCATGTGCAGTTGAGCCAGTGCCAACTGGCTTCAGGACAGAAACACTGCTGGCCACAGCTGAGCCCATCAGCAATGAGGGTGGCATCTCTGGGATGGCATATTTGAGATGGGAGGAAAAACTGCTGTACAACAGCAGCTGGGAGAGGGGAGTGACAATATCTGAGAGCACTGGCTCTGCAGACACCAAGGTCAGTGCGGGAGGAGGAGGAGGCTCCAGGAGCTGGAGCAGAGATTCCCCTGCAGCCGTAGTGCAGCCCATGGTGAGGCTGCTGTGCCCCTGCAGCCCATGGAGGTCCGTGGTGGAGCAGATGGATGGCCAAAGGAGGCTGTGACCCTGTGAGAAGCCTGTGCTGGAGCAGGCTCTCAGCAGGGCCTGCAGCCCCATGGAGAGAGAAGTCCACACTGGAGCAGGTTTGGTGGCAGGACTTGTGACCCCATGGGGGACCCACACTGGAACAGCCTGTTCCTGAAGAACTGCACTCTGTGGAAGGGACTCACACTGGAGAGTGAGTCTGGCAGGAGGGAGGCCATGCTGGAGCAGGGAAAGAGTGTGAGGAGTCTTCGCTCTGGGGGAGAAGGAGCAGCAGAGATGACATGTGATAGATGAACTGACCCCAACTCCCATTCTCCATCCTCTGGTGCTGCTGGGGGGTAGGAGATGGAGAAACTGGGAGTGAAGTTAAGCCTGGGAAGAAGTGAGGCAGAGGGCAAGGGCTTTGAAGGTCTGGTTTTTATTTCTTGTTACCCTACTCTGACTTTTGATTGGCAATAAAAATTATTTCCCCGAGTTGAGTCTGTATTGCCGGTGACCACAAGTGCTGTGAGACTGTGGGCATCTGGCATCCAGCCAAAGTTAACCCAGCACAAAACCATTGTTGGATTTAACACTCTGAATAATTATACTTAGATGTAGATAACAAAATTTAAAAGTACTAGTATTCCAAGCTTGTAATTTATTGTAGAATCATAATAAAACTTAGGCTGTGAGTATAGTCCTTCTGTGCTAGTGTCTAGATTAGGTGACCTCTTGCTCAAAGCAGAGCTGTCTTGGAATTTCTCTGTTTGTTCTCATAGTTGCAGACTAAAAGGACATTGAAACAGCACCTTCTATTCCAAACCTTTCTTGCTGCAGGAATAATGTTAAAACTTAGTGGAAAGGTTCCATATTGAGTGCTTGTAACCTACTGGTTACTGCAGGATGCAGAGCATACATCACAAACTTGAAGCAGGTTATCTTCTTGGCATATGTTCAGCTCCAAATAGCACTTGTGGGAGTTGGTGTATTCCCTAAAACAGGGTGCCTCAGGGAATACTTTCCCTTAGAGAAAGTGACTTTCTGTTTCGGAATGTGTACAAATGGCAGGGGCTGTTTCTTACTCCTGCCAAGCTTCAGGCTGCATCTCTAGTTTTAATGATACTTGAGAGCTATTTCTTATGAATGGATCTGCTCACTTTAATTACTGTGCTGGGGTGTTGGAACCACGTGTGCTCTCTCACTACCTACTCCCACTCTTTTAAACTGACACTGTTTTAGTGTGATGTTGCAAGGAAGGCAGCTCACTGACACCTGGGACCTGGTCAGAGAATCATCTTAACAAGAGACCTTAGGTTAGGCATTGTTAACTTGCTACTGAGTAACCTCCAGAGGGAACTGGGAATAAAATCAATTGCTGAAGAAAGCAAAAACTAAATTTACATGTATCAAAGTAAGGAGAAGCTTAATGCTACTACTGAAGACTTCCTCCCTTTTGTTTCCCTTAGAAACAAAAATAAAAGGGTCTTTCCTGTCATTCTGCGCCCCTTCTCTCTAGCACTGATCAGATTTATTTTGCCATTATTGATGAAATGTTAACTGTTAAAGAAACTTATTGAATTTTCAGTGCTTTATGTCAAGATCTAGTCTATGGTCCTTTTAGCTAGTTCTCTGCATGGATTTAAATTTTTTTTCATGTGACAAGTCTCTGAGAAGTGTGACTTAATTTCCAGGGCATGCCTTCTGTTTAGTGATGATCAGTGCAATCCAAATGTAAGGATTCTCAGGATAAGGTAATGTATTGCCTCTAGATGTCATTTATCTGGTGTAAAGAAGTGAAATCTATTTCTTCTAATCAAGTTTGAGTATGTAATCCCATGAGCTGTATGTGCTACATAGAATGTTCTGTTAGCATTAGCCTGCAGCTGTCTTCCAGTGTTTTAAAAGCAAAAAAGTACATTCAGCCCCCCTTTTGCTTTGCCCCTGTGAAATAGTCTGCAGGAATTACTATTGTGATTCTCCATATCAGTATAAGGTCCCTTGTTGGTAGGAAGGTGCACCTTGCTCTGAAGTACCTCGCTGGAAGTGACGGTGCCTTAACGAGACCCTGAGCCATTACCTGTGCATAGCCAGGGCTTACGTAAGTGAACTTGAGAGGCTAACACTGAGGGTACTCTGGAGCTGCTGAAGTTAAGCATGTGAGTTCCTGAACAGGCACCTGAGAGCTCTCACTAAATATTCAACTTCTATCAGCTTGTGGATAAAAGAAAAGGGCTTCCCAATCGTTAGGCCCTGATGCTGCATTCTTTTCAAGTGCCTCTGACTTCCAGTGTTAGGACAATTGCTTTGTCTCCGTTGCTTCCTTGTTTAACTTGGCTCTCTTCAGTGCCGCTTACTTTTTCAGCTTTGGTCACCTGAGGCTGGAGAGCAGCTCTTTCTTAGCACTGAGTGGTACAGAGGAAGTGCTGCCCATAGTGCTCTCTTTAGGTGTTAAAGTGCACACACAGCGTGTGCTGCTGCCACGGGCATAAACAAATGATAAAACAGCTTTAGCTAGAAGAACCTTGAAGCTATGATACTTGGTCCAAGAACTGAAGGAGAATGGAGTTGATAATCACCTCCACCACAAAAAATCCCCCAGACACCCACCAAGCCTTAAAGTGAGTTAGGTCTTGTTCTGGCAGTTAAGAGGGTGTGTACTTCTACAGATAACATCTCAATGCAGTATCACTCTGCACAGCCTCTATTCTCTTTAGTATGTATACTTGCTTAATCTTTGGTGTTAATTTAGTGCTTTCAGTAGTTTCAAGATAGACCATAGTGGGGTTAGATTAATCTGAAATGCTGTTTCATTTTGCCTCTCCTGTCTCCAAGGAAGAAGTGGATTTTATGTTCTTGTGTGGTCTGCTTCATGCTTTTGACACTTGAAGGTGCTGTTTTCAGTGACAAATGATTGACAACCATTAACAGGACTCTGGATATGAAGCTTCATCTGTTGCATGTTGGATGCATCCATAGATGAAGGTGAGGAACAGGACATTTTCTGGGGAATTAGACTGGAGCCTGTGACTTTATTCCATTTGCTTAACCAGGAATGGACTATAAATGGAATGCCATCATGACTGGTGTTATGCCTGTATAATACTTGGCTTGCAAACATACCTGAGACTTACAAGCCTGGCAGTTCGGTCTAGGTTTGTGTTACATTTGGACATGGTTATAGAAAGTGGCAACATCTAACACCTGTCACATGGGAAAGGTCCTAAATGACTAGTAAATCTTAACCTGTAATGAGTACCATATGGCACTTCTTATTTGCAGCTGGAAGAAATTAGGAAGCCCCAAGAGGCTGGTGATTAGAGACTTGTGTGTAAAATAAAACTGAGACTTCCTGAAAAGCCAAGTGGCTTACTGTGCCCTGCCACTGCCTGCCTGCCAGGTGCTCCCTGCTGGTGTCTCAGAGCTATTGTTAGTGGCACAGACGTGTAAGTGGACAGGCAAAGATGGGGCCATGCTTAAAACTAACCATTCCTCCCATTTGCTATGTATGTGCTTAAGGAGTTTACGACCTGTATAAAAATTAAGGATGGCTTGCACTCAGAATTCAGTGTTTTGAACTGAAATGAGCAGCAATGTAGACTGCCTACAGAGCTGCTGTGAAATTTGTCCATCCCCAGAGCCTCCCGTTCCGAAACTGAGAAGAGTTACTTTGTTTAGGATGTTTCTCTGTTTACACTGTATATTTAGAGGTTCATGCAGGTGTTGCATTGCTGGCTGACAAGGGAAATGTGGTGTTTGGCATCTGTCAGTTCATTAACTTGGAGATGAAGCGGGCTGAGAAGACCACCTGGTAGTTTACATTCTGGTTTAGTGCTGTTTGCTTGTTGTTGCACTGTTTACCAAGAGGTGTACTTGCCAAATCTAAACACAGATGCTTTAAGATGCTGCCTCTGGATGGCAGCATAAAGGTAGTACTTAACCTGAGCTGCTGTTAAAGGAGATTTCTTGGCAATTCATACAGCCTGATGTGGAGCTGTTTGGAAATCTGTGTTCATTTGGGCAGAAGTACTCGGCTTCTCAAGTCTCTTCAATTTTAGCTTTGAAATGCCTGTGAGAAGGGCAGTGGAGTTGATATGATTATTTTGCTTCCTTTATGTCTCACCCAGTAAAATATACTACACTGTCTTGTAACACCAGCCCGTTGTTTCAATTTTTGCATATTCTGAAGGTAGTCATACCAAGGTTTTCTTGGGGCTTTTTCATTCCAATGAAATCATGGTAACTGTATTCTGAGAGAAAATTTGTTATTTAATAAACTTTCCATATGAGCAGTCATTTAGGGTACAGTAACTAGTTTGATGGGTCTCTTACAGTTATGTTTCATGTTATTACTACAATATATGTTCTTCAGGTATCTAAATAACAACACCTAGTGCTGCCCCTTAAGAGGAAAAAGAAGGGTTGTTTATTCATCAGGTGTTTAAGAACCTGTTTTTGACCCGCCTCTTGTGTTCTCATTCACAGTGACCACAACTGTGGCTACTACAGCTAAGAGCTTCCTCTGCAAGTCTGAACAGGTCTTGTATTGTGCAGACTTCAAAGAAAGATGGTGCCTCAAGGTGCAAGATGAAATTACATGTCAGAAGTTCTCTTACTTAAAAAGAAAAAAAAAAAAAGTTGGTCAAGAATTTCTGCAGACATGTTTTGACTCTTACATTTTACACTATAAAATCTATTCTCTTTGCATCTTTAGGTAGATTGAGGGAAACAATTCCTTAAAAGGGCATGTAATAGTCTTTTAATTCAGATTTGTTGCTTTAGCCATGTTACTGCTCATAAATACAGTACTTTGGTGAGAAAAGAATGGCCATTTGTGTTATAGAGCTGGGATGGCTTTGCTGCCACAGGTGTTTGAGTAATAAATTGTTATCTGCAGATTTGTACTCCTCTTAAAACCTAAAGAGCATATATGTGAAATCATAATTAGAACTCACAATAGCAGCTTGTTAAATCCCCACAAAACCTTTTGTTTGTTGGTTATATTTCTGTGCAGGCAAGGGAAAGGAAACTCAACTGGCTGAAGATAAATGGTGAAATCTTTGACCTGGATGAGTAGTAAATCCTTAGCTAGATAACTGTGCAGGTGTTTTGTTACACGGATCTTGGCAAGCTAATAAATATGAGGATATTCTTCAGGACCACCACCAAAATAAAGCTTAATCTTTGTCTGACTGGAACTGAAAGACTGAATTTAATTTCCATTATAAATAGAGGTATGAATAATTGAGTTTGTGACTTTTGCATGAGAAAGGGTAGTGCCTTCATCTTCCTACAGCAGAGGCATTTGTAACTGGTGGTTTTCTATGTGTTGAATTTACTGACTTTAATCAGAGAGAATTTCTAACAGCACAGTCAGTCTTTATATTGATGGAATTATCCAATATTTATGCTACTTTTTTCCTCTGATGTTAAATTTATGCTCCTGACTGCTAAGCTGTCATACCTGGATGTGGAAGGTGATGTTAGCAACATTTAGGCAACTCCTCTAACAGCTAGAATAACTGTGAGGTGCAGGATTTGTCTGCTGTATATCAGCTTTATTCTAGGACCACATCTTCCACAGTTGTCCAACAGGCAATTGCAGTCTCTACCATGAACATTCTCTTCTGCCAACCTTAAATCACGAGGCAGAGCTGCTTGGGAATTGACACTTTCCACAGTTTTGTGAACTACAAAATATTGTTAAACTGCTTTCAGTGGTAAAGTCACATGTATTTCAGTAAAGGCAGCTATTGTAGGAATTCCAAGATATAAGTTTATTTTACAAAATATGTAGTCTAGAGACAGACTTGGTGAATTTTGAAGTCGTGCTTGATCTTTTTTTCTGGACTGGAAGACTTCAAAAACACGGCAACACCTCTCCCCCCTCCCCCTTGGCAATACAAACCTGGTGGGGCTGATGCATAATGTGCTAGAACTTTTTTTACTTTGCTCTCCAAAGAAGGTAGTGCTGTGTTACCTTCATTACCTGATCAACTTGCTGACAGAAGTAGCTGGTCATGTTGTGCCAGTAAATACTGAAGTGAGAGACCTGAGGCGCTTGGTAACCTTAAAACTATTAGAAGCACGTGCTCTTTCTATTAGCTTTTAGTAACACTTGGAGGGAAAGGAAAACCTAAAGCTCTTATGTGACCATCCTGGAACTGAAATATCTGAATAACAGCAGTTCATTGCCTGAGTAGCTGTGCAGTTCAACCTGCTGCAGGTAGTGGAAAGACTTGTAACCACATCACAAGTGCTTCTGTTACTTGTATCTGTGAAAAAGGAGGTGGGATTGAGTGGCAAGTTTCAAGTTCAGGAACTGTTAGGGGAGAAGGACTGTGTGCTGCATGGAAACCCTCAAAGATGAATTGCTTTTGAATGGGTTTTATGGCTGGTTCTTCCTTTGACCATTCTAGTGAATGGGGGTCTCAGTAAAACCAAACTATCAAAAGGCTTCGTTATTCGTATGCAAATAAACCCTAGTGAAGTCATTAGAGAAAAGTATGGGAAGATGCAAATACAGGACACAAACAGCAATTGCTACATACTGTGACTTGAGTGCATATTAACATTTTTTCCTAGCCTTTGCTGTTTGGTCTTGGCTCCTTTCTCCCAAACTGTGAAATACTGTTCCGCGGTTCATTTATGCTCCTGTCATCAGAGTCTGTTGCAGTTTTAAATTTGCTTTCAAATTCTTGCCAACTTTGTTTTGGGCAGACTTTATTTCAATGATTCCTGTGCATCTTTTCCCTGCTAGAGGGAACTATTCTCACCTGATGAAGCAGCTTACAATGTTGTGGTGTCAAATAACTGTCTGGTTTCCTTCAGGACATCTGTTTATGAAGCTGGTGTGTGCATGTTAATCCCCACAGATGTTGCATGCTGAAGCTTAGCGGTCATTTAAATCTCTGAGGGGGTCTTAATGCATTGCAGGCCACACCAGCATTTAAAATCAGTGGCTGCACACAATCAGTTTTTTGATGCTTCCTTGACCTCTTGCTGCCATCAGAATGGAGCTGTCAAGAAAAGCAAGTGGTCTGTTAGTACAGACTGCATTGCTAGGGAGGTTCAGTAATGTCTCTGTGCTCTTCTAGAAATGGGAGGGGTTATCAAACGGGAAATTTTGGATTCATGATAAAATTATGCAGAAGGAGGATGTCAAAATAAAGAAATGGCACAAATATGTAAATATTCAAACTATTTCTTGTTTCTTTCTCTTATCCAGTTGTTTGCTATCTGGATTGAGAAGTCAGTTGTAAGCAACTTGGGTCGTGTCAGAACTACTCCTCTGATAGTTTGCAAAGGCACCTTATTGAGTCACCTACTGTGCTTCTGTAAGAAGCTGCACCTCCTCTTGGTTGCCAGTTTCTGATTTGTAAGTGTCAAGGTTTGTGAACGACTGGCTTCCCTTCCCATCTCTGAAATCTTTCCCATGGAAAGAGTATTAAAGTCCTGTTATGTGTTCAAATATTAATAGATTATTTAAGTACTGATGCATACTCTAGTGTGGAGGTTTAGATATTCCCTTACACCCCTCCCTATGTGCACCCAATTAACTGCTATGTTTCCCTGCAGCTGCATGTATGTAATTGCAAAGCACTTCTTTTTCCCTTCACAGTGTTGTAAAGTCCCAAGTTGCTGTTCTCTCGAGGAACAGCCAGTTAGTTTCTAGAAATATTTAGTCCAGTACTGTTGTGGATGGCAGCTGGGAGGTGGGGAGGAAGTGGAATATGGTGAAGTTGCCTTTTAACCAACATCTTTAGACCTGATGAGAAAGGAGGGGAATATGTGCCTAATGTGTAAAGTAGGCTCCTAACCCAAACAAAATCTGAGCATAATTTAGTCTATTCACTTCACTGAGCTGACTGTAACAAACCTTCGCCCAAGAGCGTGCTTTTTTCCTTCAAACTGGAAAACAAACAAACAAACAAAACTCCATTCTTTGGGTGGCATTGAAAGCAGTTTTCTTCACTCCATGTAAGGCACAAAAGACTGAGCTTGTTCTGGAAGAATTATCCTTTGACCAGTAAACCAATACCATCCCTCCTTTTATATACTAATGAAAAGAACTTGCTCTCCACACACAGATTCAATGGGGTAGAAGCTGTCAGGAAAATCCAATGAAAGGATTAGCTAAACTCGAATAGATTAATTAGAGCCTCTGATTGTGTCTTGCTGTGGAAAAGTCACAGCAAAGGAAATGGCAGTGATGGGGAGTTCATCTTTACAGGTATGTGAAGGGGAGGCAACAGGTATATAGTAGGAAGCAAATCTGAGCAGTTCCAGTCTGGCTCTTAAAAGCTGCCTTGACTTGGTGTAGTTGAAAACTAAAAGCTTTTAATAGACATGGAGATTGTGACCAGCTCCTGATGATCAAGCTGCAACTCACTATTACATCCAACATTTTTTATCATCTTCCCTTTCACCTAAGACAATGTGTCCTACTGGCCAGAGCCAGGAATTGAACTGCTACTGAAGGCTTCTGGCTGCCCAGTACAAGGCAGGAGACTCCCTCGGTTCCCCAGCCTGTAATACATGCACCCAGCATAACTTGGAGACCCTCTGAGGTTTGGAGTAATTTAACTTTCTGTGTCTGAAAACCTAATTAGTCACTTAACTTTCAGAACTAGTGATGGTTAAGCTACTACTAAGGGTGATTGTAACCATCTAAATCTTGCTCTTAATGTAGCTTTTTCTACTCTTGAGAAGTTGTCATTGTATCCATTTTCTTTGTTCGATTGAGGTGTAGATAAGTTATTGTTCACATGCAGGAGAAGTGTTGCTGTGCCTGGATTCTCTTTGTGTCAATATAAGATACACAACTGATCCTGTGACATCAAAAATCTCTAGCCTGTGGCTGCTGAGTGGCTTTCAAACTTGTACTGGCTTGTTATGCACTATGCAGTCTCCTGTAGCACAATTTTTGTGCCTGCTTTGCCAAGTAAAAAAAAAGGCCTTGAGATTACTGAAAAGTCTAAACAGAAGGAAAGTTTTTACTTAGAGTAGGTCATTAAGCTTTTTTTTTTTTTCTTCTCCTGTGCCATCATGTTTTACTTTGGTTTGCTGTTTGGTTTTGGGTTTTTTTGTTGGTTTTTTTTAAGCTGTACAGCAATATGACCTGTAAGTGGCAAAATTGATCTTGATACAGTATGAATTCTCAAGGCTATTTTGCTTCAAACTGTTTAGTTAAAAATCCCTTACCTTGGTGGGGGTATAAGTTGATGCAAATAAGAAACACGATCTGCCAAATACAGCTTTTGTGCAGGAAGATAAGTGACTCTGCTGGGGGAGTACTTCTTGATAAGCTTGTGGGTGAATAAATGTTCCCAGGATTTATGCCAAAAATGTACTATCACTTGATTAGAGTAGGTATTTGCAGAGTTTTCTGATTACAGACTTTTAGTTTCCCTTCACTGTTGTCTGGGAAAGACCATGTTTCCTTCCTGCAAGTAATGCATCTGAACTGGATGTCCAAAACCATCTGTCAAAAAGGATTCAGTGAGTACTCCTGACTCCTCAAGACAGGCTAATTGTATATATTAAGAGGCTGCTCACAGCGTAAGGAATCCAGTCTGAATATATAAATTACTTTGGAAGACAGTCACGGGTTTAAAAGGAACCCCTATATTGGTTAAATCAAAGCACTTTGGGTGTCTTTAACTGCAAATAGAATAAGGGAGAGCAGCATGTTCTCCAAAAACTCTATACAGGAAACGGTTTTAATGGATACAAGTTGCAACACAGGGAATTCTGGTGAGATGTGGGGGAAAAGCCTCACCATGAAGGCAATCAGACACCAGATCAAAGGCCTGAAGAGGCTGTGGGATCTCCACCACTGTAGTTACTCAACATGCAACTGGGCAAGCACCTGTACAACCTGCCCTAAGTTGCCCTGCTTTGAGTGATTCCTTCCACACCAAATTATCTCACAATTTCATTTGTGTTATGAATTGGGTCTGTTTCATGTGGTCTTGATGCTGCCAGAATCGCTGATGAAGATGTGTAAGCACTAACAAAGTAGTCTTCTGTGGGTTTCCTGTAGAGAGATACAGTAGCAGAGGGCAGAGACTCTGGAGCTTCACTGTCTGAAAGTTCATCTTCACAGCACTGCACACATCTGACTTGTTTTGTGAAGGGACAGTGTCATCTCATACCAACGTGTTCCCTTCCAACTTCCTTTTCTTCCTGTTTACCCCAACCCTATTTACCCTTGTACCTGAAAGCTTAGAAATTTCCTGTTAGAAGCATTCTGTGGAAGCTGCAAGGAAGACTAATTGAGTTTTTTCTGTTCCACAGTCTGAATAAATCCTCCTTATTGTGTGTGATCTTGATCATGCTTTCCATGTATGCGTTACTTTAGGCTGTGTATGTTCTACCACAGCTTTTGGTGGGTTTTGATGAGTACTGATTTAGTTTATTCCCCCCACACACCTCTTGGAGGCAGAAAAGGTTTTCCACGTTGCTCTCTGTTCTGTCCTCATAGTAAGGAGTCAGTGCTGTGGCGCAGGGAGCCAGGTAACTTGCTAGTTCTGTGTGTTAGGCTTGTCCTGTGAGGCAAGGGAATATTGCATGTAACTAAGGTTAATCCCTTTTAAATGAAGCTTTGTTAACGAGATTAATACTAAAACCGGTTCCCAAGGAACTTGCTTTTTGAAAAATCCAGTTTTAAAAGTGAAAAGGGATCAGATACCAGATTCACGGGATAACTTGGATTGAAGGGGGCCATCAGAAGGGCATGTAGCCAAAACCCCTGTTCTGAAGCAGAACAGCCATGAGGTCAGGCCTTTGTCCAGTCTGATCTTTGAACACCTGAACTGGCTAGAATGGTTCAATTTCACTTTAGGAAATGACCCAATAAATCCCTGTTAACTAAGAATTTCGAGGTTTCATTTATATAAAATCAAGAAATGAATTACAAAAGCCAAAAGGAAGATTTGGAGAGGCAGCCTGGTCATGTCCTGTACCACTGCTGCTGTACTTAGAGCTCTGCCTCGTGCTGCAAGTTGCTTTAGTTGATCCCGGGTTTTTGTAGCTCCAGGTGAATTAAGCTACTTCTGTGTCTTCAGTCTGATGCTCGGTGTAGTGTGTTTAGGCCAAGAGCCAGGACATTCCTGATGCCAGGTAGGTGATGGGTCATGTCTCTAAATGCTTCTGTGATAATGAAGACTAGAATGCAAGTGTGGGTGTACTTCAGATCTGACACACCGCCTGGTTTCATGCTTGATTGAAACTTTGTACATAATGTTCTCTGTAGATTACTGGAGGGGAGGACCCAAAATGCCCAGCTTTTCAAACTTTTAAAGTATATTCTTTATGTTTTTAATACAATGCTTCACCTGTTCTCAGAACAAGTTAAACCCTGAAGTGTTTCAGGTAGTGTATCTTCTCATGTGGCTTATGGTTTTTAAAACTTTAAAAAGGTCTGAAAAGTGATGACCATATATATTATGTAAAGGCTTTCTACCAAAAAAACGTTTTTCTAGAAATCTCACTTTAATACATGTTTTAATTTCTGAAATCACCATGGAGCTTCATTGAGCATCCCATGTTAGGGTGGGGGTGGAAGAATATGATCTAAGCAAATGTGGTGTGGAAAAGTTACTTAACTTTGATTTTTCTCTGTGAACAAGCTACTATATCCCCTTCCTTTGACCCCTTAAAATCTGGCTGTCAATCCCCTTGTGCTGGAGACTGTTGTAGCTGGCTTGTCATGCTTTGCACTGGAGGCTGAATGCAACTACAGAGTTCTGAAAAAAGTCTTTTCTCACTAACTTATCTGAGGAGGGAAGAATTATGTAGTATTTTCCTGGGAACTATCACAAATATGCTCATAAGCTTTAGGCTTGATGAAAGTCTTGTGCAAAACCTGACATCTACTGGTGGGAGGTGTAATTGTGCTCTTCTCCATTGGGGACTTGCTGACCCCTTTGGCCCTGCCCTAAGAGCAGATGACATTTGAACAGCAATGTAAAAAGTCTAAGATTTTTGAGAAACTAACTGTAAAATACTTACAAACGAGCATAGGTGTTATCAAAGGTGATTGAACTTCCAGTTAACTTTGTCTGCTTTGAACACGTGTTTAATGGCTAGAGGACAGACTTTGTAGGCTTTTAGATTAACTTTCTAACTTTTTGTGAGAGTTTTAAAGACTTCACATAGTCTTATACTGATTAAAAACATATTATATTTCTTTTGTCTTTAAAGGCTTGCCATGGATGTACATCTTTGTCCAAGTGTGATTGCAGCGGAGTAAAAGGTGAAAAGGTAAATATGCCTTTTTTCTTTCCTTTTTTTTTTTTTTTTTTTACAAGCAGACCAGCCCAAAAACCACTGAGCCAAATGATGACTTCAGATAATTGATAGCTTTTGAAAGATAGCTTTTGCTTCTTGCTCATATCTTATTTTCTTTGACCGTAGTGTGGTCATGCACCAAAGAGCATAACTGTATTAACAGTGTGAGGTGATGAGTCGGACTGACTGGTCCATTCAGCAGCATACAGAATTTCATGTTGTTTTCTCAAGAGTAAGGAATGATGGCACAATTTTTTCCAGCTATATGACAGTAAAAAAAACAAAACAGAAAAGACCCAAATTTTAGTAAAATAGAAAGAATTCCCAGGCTTGCCTACACTAACTACTTTGTGTTGACAAGCTAAGGTGTGGAATGTACAATAATGGTTATGCTGGTAATGCTTCAGTGGGAACTTAAAATAGAGTGAGCATGGGTTGCTTTCCCTCTTTTCTTGCATTGCCAACTCATAAGTGATGCTCACTAGTGTATTCTGAACTTGCACTGGTTTTCACCTCATAATTTGTACAGCTGTATGCAAAGATGATTGCTGTTGCTGTCTAGATGTGAGCTGGACCATGGAGGTGACAAAATTCAGCTACAGCTTTCCCTACACAAATAGCTGCCACCAAAATAAGCAGCTGGTTAATGCCCAAACATGTATTCTTGGATCAAGCAACATAAAAACCCTCCCCAACCCAAAAAGCACCTCTGTGTGCCTCATTCAGTGCACCAAGCTATTTTGATCTGCCCAGACAGTGTCCTAAGGCCAAGAGTTGCATGTTGACATCTCTGAGGTTTCCTGCTTCTTTGCAGCTTTGACTTTCAGTCTCATTGCTGGAGCTCAGTATATCTGTGCAGTATTTCGTGTTTGTCACCATTATTTCGTGTTGTTTTACAGTTGTTTCCGCTGAGGAAACAGGAGGTGCCCAGCAGCTCTCAGTTACAATGCACTGTAGATACACAGCTCAGGACGTGCCTGAGTTGGGCCTTTCCTCGGGTGTGGGAGCCCGGTTGTAATTAAGTTGTGGTTAAATAGTTCCCTTGTACCTGCTGTTGTGGCAGGGATGTGATCACTGCAAGGGGCAGAGGTTGCCAGAAATAATTCCACTCTTAGTCTTGTAAATAGTTTGCTTGAGATACAATGGAGTCTTCATAAAGATTGATAACAGAACTGATAACTGAGTTTGATGAGCCTGGCTTATCAAACCACTTACAAACCTTAGCAAGGCTCTAGAAGGACTTCAATGGTCTGGATTAGTTTGACACGTTTCAAAGGTGATTTTTTGACTTGCATAAACTAGTGTAACCTTAAATGAACAAAAAGTAATGCAAAATAATCAGTCACTGCATTGGCACTATAACGTGCTAATGTAGAATTTCACTATTGGCTGAGGTTAAACAAGGCAGATGTCCAAAATTCTGGGTAATGTTTGATGCCACACCTGCCATCCAAATAGCTCCTGAGAGATGAAGTCATTCCCTGGCATTTACTTTAGTTCGTTGGGTATATTGCCAATTTACATACCTAGTGAAGAACAGTATTCCCTTGATGGCAAGCCTTCCGAGTTAGACTTGGTTGGCCAAAACAAAAACCTGATTAATGCGTTCCTAGAGGATCTGCAGGTGCCCAAACCAAATGCATCCTAACACTAGTCACAGATTGTTTCAGGTTCAGTTTGAAGGCACTTAAATGTCAGGCTTCTATTCCCAATACAGTTGTAGCAGGTACAGTTTTGGAAAACCTTTCAGTAGTTCAAAACTGGTTTTTTTTGGACTTGTCACAGCTATTTTGTAATTCAGTGAGCTGTTGTCTGGCTAGTGTGGATATAATGAAAATTTTCACCCTTAGAATGAAAAATTCAGTTTGAAATTAGGGAGCTGTGTTTAATTTTCCTCCTAAACCAAGGCAAACACAGCATAATCCCATGGCATGCCAGAGGGGCTTTTTTAAAGCAGTCTTTCTGAAGCTTGCAGACCATCATGTGCAGTATGTAAAGGAACAATGCAAAGCCCATATTTCTTAGGTATGATGTGTTGCTAGTGGAACTGGTTTGATCATATGTGCACACACCTTATTATGTTTGTTGCCCTATAATTACAAACCCTCAATATTTGATGCATTGCTGCATTCAGCAGTTCAGCTCAGGAGAACCCCAAGAGCTCTCTCACTGACATTCATAATACTTTATCTTATAAATTCTTCACTTTGGTTCACTTGGAGTTTTTAACAGCCTTAAACTTTTTCTAGATTCTTGTACTATTACAGGACATCAAGGGCTATCTTAAGATGATTGATCCCTCACAGTGTACCACCCAGTTATACATTTGTTCTAAGTTTCCAAATCTAATACTATCTCCAATCCAGCTTTCTTGCAAATAGTATCTTTTTTCCAGCTGAGTGTGTAAATTGCTGCTACAACAAGTTTCAGGCTTTTGCTTTATATTTGACACTTGGCACTTGGTGTTTCTCCTTCCTTCTGCTGTGACCTCTGAACCACGAGTCAAACCCTGTAGCTTCTTGCCTAATTGGTGCATGAAGACCATTAGACAACGAGCTGTTTATTTAATCTCCCCTCTTTGATTCTCCCATTAGAAATGTGAAAATGTATTTGAACAACTACTGGAAGTCAGGTGTATGGAACCTGGTTCTGTACTGGGAAGACAGGAAAAGCCTGGTCTATGCACTCAGCTGAGCCTGTGTTTCTGATCCACTGGGCTTCACTTCTGGCCCTAAACCAACGCTGCATCCAAGCTGCTGTCCACTTGCATTAAGTCAACTGAGAAGCGCTGCTTTGTTCAGCTTGGCAGAGCAGAATGCATTTTTTTTGAGACTCAAGAGTAGCCTTCTTCCTAAGCATCCTAGCATTCGCTTTAGGATATCCCAATTTTGACAGATCAGATAAAGCAACACAAATGGAACTGTAACAAATAGGAAAACTATTTTCTTCTCTTGCATTAGGGGGGCACAGCTCTCACTTAAATCACTGGCAGCATGGAAGCAGTTTTCTTTAGCTCTGCCTCTGCCATGTGCCCTGGTAGCATCAGTAGCATGTTATCTCTAGCAGAATCAAACCACTGTAAGCTTTTTTTTTGTGGTTTTTTTTTTTTTTTAAACCTATAGTACAACAGCTGACAAAAAGCAGTGCACTAAACTTAAATGTAAAGTGGGCAGTGTAAAATTCAAGCATGCCTAAAATGGCTTAATGAAGAAAGGAGAGGAATTTACTGTAGTAATCAGTAAAAATTGACTGCAGCTGGGAGCCAATCTGCTGTTACAGTAAGCAGCTCAGTAGTGAACTGGATTTGGTAAGAGTATTAAAACTGAAGTGTATGATTAAACTATTACATACAGGTGCTTATAGGAATTGCTCTCACTTTTCAACTGAAAGAAGTTTCCTTTTCACTTAAGCAACTGGGTATCAAATACCAACATTTCTGAGGTGAACCTGCTTTAATGCTTAGAAGCAAGTTCCTGAGTAAAAGCTTGCTAAAGAAACAAACGTGATAGATGGTGCACTCAGAGCAACTTCTAACACAAACCAGCAAGCCTTGTAGATTACTGTGCTGGTTTTATCTCAGCTGAAAACAAGATCCAAAGTTGCTGATAAGATCAGCTTGACAAAGACTGGGGAGGGAGGAGGAAGGTGGGGGTTTGTGGTGGGAGTGAATCTCAGCTGCTCCAGCTGCTGGGGGCTGAGAGAGGAGAGCCACAGGAGCAAACTGTGCATCTCAGTCACTGAGAGGGCATTTAGCCTGAGACTAAAGTGTTTTTGCATAAGTGGTAGTACACACTGCTGCTGAAATGGCTTTCACACCTTCCCTTACCTAGATCTTCCTGTTCTCCTCTGCCACTTTTGGGGTTATTGCAGAAATGACCTTGCTGAAAAGAAGTTTCCCTGTAAACTTGGCTGGTGTTCAGCCTGATCAATTCCTTCATGAAAGTTGTTACAGCACAACTGTGTGTGTGGCTGTGAGAGAAACATGGATTAAGATGGAAGGAACTCTTTTTCACAAAGCCTAAGATGCAGTTTCCCATCAAAGTAGCTCCAAATAATTATGCTGGTTTTGAGCAGTACTATTGGGTTCTACCCATTAAAATTAAATAAACTGATTTAAAAAGCTGTTCTGTAGTTATTACATATGGTTAGTCCATGGCCTTTTAAAGGAGAACTTCAGCAGCTGCTGAGTTTATTGGATTTGTCGATCATAATATACAAGGTTTAACTCCAAAGCCTCAAGTGGGTTGTAAGTTCCTTATACATGATTTCATACAAGCTTGGTCCCTGGGATTCTGGCAGGAACAGCTTGTATTAACTGAGCTCTGAAGGGATTTCAGGTGCTTTGGGAAATCCATACCCCATATAGAGGAAGAATGACATACTCTTGGTCTCTTTGGATGTATATTCTTGGAACTCTGAGTCTCAGAAGAAAACTAGTAGTGTTTTTCCTCAAGATCCCTATTTCCTTCTGCCTTTATCACAGTAAAATTTAGTAGAGATGTGACCCAAGCTCAGCTTTTCTTTTCTGTTTCTGTTGTATACAAATTCCAAAAAAATAGTTAAAGCTTCTCAGATTTTAATTGCTTTGTCAAGAATAATTACTTGATTGATGTATGTGGTTAATAACTGTTGGCCTGAATTGCACTAATACACCCCTGTATTCTGAAATGTTTACAACCCTGGCAAGTGACCACTGGCCATTAAACCTCAACTGTTTCATCTTCCAAAAGAAGTCACTGATGATATCCTGGAAAAATATTTGATATCCTTTGAAGAATACAGGTCCTGTCAGAGGGGATATCTTCCTTGCATTAAACTGGAACTTTAACACTACTGTTTGTGGCTGATTGGTGTGTTTGTTTTGGATGATGTCTTGAGTACATACTGTATTTCTAAATCTGTTAAGTCATTGCTCTTGAAGTTGAGGCAGAATTTGTATTTGAATATATTTGTATGGGGGCCAGTATCATAATCTGAGGCAGCTGTTATTTTCACCCTCTTGTTTAGAAAGGGAGAGAATAATATGTCTGGCTGTGGCATCACTTCTTCCATGCTGTCTAACTTTTAACATTACTACAGACATTTGTATATGAATCTAGTTTTAAGTAGCCACCTTTAGTTAAATGTCTTTAGCCTCTTTCTGAAGTTCACTATTTTCATAGCAAGGCAGGAAGCAAGTACCTGCCTCTCCTGCCAAATGCTACAGCCACGTTCTTGCATGTGTTTAGGCACTGATAGGCTGTTCAGCTGCTGCCTTCCTGCTTTTTTTTTTCTCCATTTTCTAAAAATCTTTCTTTTTGCCACTAATGTACCAAATCCATGTAAATAAATATGCTGATTTCTCTCCCTCCACTGTCTATTTAGAAATATTTTATTTTTTTGAATAAATTCTAGAAATGTAAATTACTTGAGCATGCTTTAAAACTGCATCTATCCCTGATTTCTTAAATACTTGTGGCCTATTATTAGAGTACAGGGAACTATGCCAAACTTTTTATCCATATTTAACTGGCTATATCTTGCTGCAGCTTATGGCATAATTTTAGGGTGTTTCCCAACTATTTTTTTTTCTTTATATCCCCTAAGCAATAGTCATGTTCAAGCTTGCAAACTGACAGTTTTGCCATACCTGTGTAGCTGATTGAGGGCAATCACTTTGCCAGCTCATCTGGATTTATCACTAAATGAGATCAGAATCTGACTCCTCGCCCATTCCCCAAGGAAATGATGGGTTTATAGTTGATGCATCTTTATTTTGCTATGGAAACAATCCTGTACTTTCAGGACTGGAAGATGAGGTCTGAATTGACAACTTTGCTCTTTGTTTCTCCTGAGCACCTTCTAGTCTGAAACAAAAAGTATCCAGGCTTCCTGAGTTGTTTCTGTGTAAGCAGAACTGGGTAGTGACAGTTTTTGCATTTGTAAGAAAATTTATTGCATACTACCCAGAGACTTCAATCTCGTATCCTTAATGCTATAATGTCCACTTTTGGCATTGAGTTTTTGTGGAAGACTCGTTAAATTTATTTTCAGTTTCAGTTTGTTCCTCAAATGAGCAAGCAGTTTTTCCTGGAAATTTTGTGGCATACAAACCTTCGTGGAAATCAGTACAGTGTGTGCAATAGGAGAAGTCTGGAGGCAGAAGCAACACCTGAAAACTGTTCTCACCTCTGGAATCCTTCTATATGCTGTTGAAGTAGAAGACCATTAAAAACTACCCTCATCATCTGTATTTAAGAGAGCTGGATCAGCTTGGCTTCTCCCACCACCCAATTTGCCCACACTTCTTTCTTCAAGCAATTTTTTAATCAAAAATAGTGATTACAGTGCTGCTGTTTTCCACTGTAATTAGTTGTAATGCAGTTCCCTTGGGAATTGTCTGGTGTAGTCCCTCAGCTGTCCCTGAGCAGAGTCCTCAAATCATCTGTTGGTTCTTGGGGGTAAACTCCAAGGAGTTGCCCTGGCAACAGTTTCCTCATGCAAGGCTCTCATTGTTGCTGCTCACTTTGAGCTTGGAAAACACTCATTTCAGTTTCAGCAGTGCACTTTAATTAAATCAGTTGTTGCCTCCTGTATTCCTCTTGCTTAACTGTTTGGCTTCGTGTTTCTCTTTCTTTCAAGGCCTTGGATTCCCAGTTCTGAGATTGCTCAGAGTGGAGACCTTGGCATAGTTGCATTTTGGAGAACAGTTCCTTCAGCCTTAAATGACACACAAGGCCAACCCTCTGCTAAAGGTCTGCCCTAGCAACCATTTGGAGATGTTATTTTCTCTAACAGAAATGTGGACAAGTGTGACCAGGTTGAGATTAGTAGACACTGCCTAGCCCAGCTCACACCTGAGGCATCTGACATGCCTCTTGTACACAGGTGTCTTTTCTTAGTGTGCAAACACAGTTCTTGCCAGAGCTTGCTCCAAAATCTGGTTCTGCCTAATGCTTTCCTTATCTGGCACTCCCGAATTCCTCATTCTCGCTCCTTCAGGGACACACTAACCCTTTCATATCCTGGCCTGAGATAGTAACAGTCCTCCTCAGTCTTGCTTTTCTGATGAGGCAGCACACCAACTGTACAGCTCCATGTCAAAGTGCTTGTATCGGGTTTACGTGGGAAGGGGTTGGTAGTGGGGAGGCTACGGCGGTGGCTTCTGTGAGAAGCTGCCAGAAGCTTCCCCCCTGTCCAATGGAGCCAATGCCAGCCAGCTCCAAGGTCAAGCCCCACAGTAATGGTGGTGGTGCCTCTGGGATAACAGATTTAGGGGGGTGGAAAAAAAAAAATCTGTGTAACACCAGCAGCAGTCCAGGAGAGAGGAGTGAGAATAGGTAAGAGAAACAGCCCTGCAGACACCCAAGTTGGTGACAAAGGAGGGGCAGGAGATGCTCCAGCTGCTAGAGCAGAGATTCCCCTGCAGCCCCTGGGGAGACAGCTGTGCCCAGGGGTCCATGGGGGAGCAGAGATCCACCTGCAGCTGGGGAGGACCCCAAGTGAGAGCAGGTGGATGCCCAAAGGAGGCTGTGACCCCGTGAGAAGATGACACTGGAACAGGTTTGCCGGCAGGATGCGTGACCTCATAGGGGACCCACACCAGAGCCGCCTGTTCCTGAAGGACTGCGGCCTGTCTAAAGGACCCACACTGGAGAAGCTTCTGGAGCTCATGGAGCACTGCTTCCCATGGGAGGGACCCCATGCTAAAGATGAGGAAGGATGTGAGGAGTCCTCCCTCTAAGGAGGAAGGAGCAGCAGAGACAGCATGTGATGAACTGACCGCAGCCCCCATTCCCTGTCCCTGCGTGCTGCTGTGGGGGAGGAGGTGGAGAAACTGGAAGCCTGGGAAGAAGGCGGGACTGGTGGGGGAGGAAGGTGTTTTTGAGATTTGGGTTTATTTCTCATTACTCTGATTTGATTTGTAATAAATTAAACTAAGTTCCCTGGGTCAAGTCTTGATTTGCACAGGACAGTAATCACTGAATGGTCTCTCCCTGTCCTTATCTTGGCCTACAAGTTTTTTTTATATATTTTCTTTCCCCTGTTGTGCCCAGGAAGGCTGTGATAGAGTGGTGTCCAGCCAGGGTCAACCCACCACAGTTCAACCTGGCACTTGGTGTACAAAAAGAGAGTCTGGACTCTGCCACACTTGAGCTTGCCTCAATTTATAGTGCAATTTCAGCATTTTCACAGGGGAGAAAAGATGTCTGTCCTGTATAAGAGAGCAATATGTGACCTACAGTAAAAGAGGAGTATGCTTACATTTCAATTAATAGGAAACCAACTTTAGCAGACCAGTTAATGAGTTGCTCATTCCTATCCCAGGAATCTTTGAGTCTCACTGTGTAGGTAGGACTAAGTACAGCTTCGTTGTTTCCTTTTAGGTTTGCAGCTCTTGCTCACACACAGCCTTTAATCTCATCCAAAGGTTTTCCTCTTGTGTTTCCACTGTGAAAGCATTAGAGCAAGCACTGGCAAAGAAGGCAGGAAGAGAAGTCCCGTTAACTTTCTCTGAAAATTTTTGTGAGATCTCAGCATCTTGTAGGTGTTTTGAATGCAAATTCCAAGTTCCTGCCTCCCACACTGGAATACAGAGAATGTACCTAAGCAGTACATTGAGAAAACTAGGATTTAAGAATAAGACATAATACTGCTGTTGTGTTTAGCATACAGGTCTGTATGGAAAATAAATGGGAGAGGAGCAAAGCCTTAATCATGACTTTTGCATATTGTGTCCAGGGCTGCAGTTATGTGCTCCTGGCTGCTTGCAGTACCCAGTCCTCAGTTCACTGCTGTGATGATGGGAGATTGCTGGTTCAGTTGTTCCACTTGACTGAGGAGAGCTGGGCAGGATTTCCCAGCTTCCTAGAGTGCCATAGCTGGTAGATTGCCAGATAATAGATGTGGGAGCTACTCCTCCTGTTCTTGCTGAAGTGTGCAAGAAAATTAATAGTTCAGGACAAATTGGTTTCAAAAAGAATGTCAAAACCTTGTGATTAAAGTGTTTGGATGGAACATTTCTTTGGTGGTTCCTGCAGCTGTTGTGAAAAAGCAATTGGGATAAATAAACAGAGGAGTTTTGCAGGTAGGAATCAAATCTACCAACCAAATCAAACCTGGAATAGTGGTGAACAACTGCCTGTTTCGTAAGCAGTTGTATATATATACACTGATGTAACAGAGCTGTAGGAAATACCTGTTTGCACAGTTGAAAAGTGTAACATTATATAGATACTTGCATAATGCATAGATACATTAGATTTCTAAACCTTTCAGTACCAGTCAAAACTTTAATATTTAATGATTTTTGTGAATCTGTGTTATGGAATAAATAAAAGTAAATGTTTTGTGAATTTGCAGTTATGCATATTCTGAAACTGCAGGTAAATCATAATCTGTCATAATTTATGTTTTTGTCATGTTCCACCTCCACTACCACCTATTCTTTTTGTAGGGTGAAAGGGGATTCCCAGGCTTGGAAGGACAGCCAGGTTTGCCTGGATTTCCAGGACCAGAAGGACCACCTGGTCCAAGAGGCTCGAAGGTAAGTTCCAATTCACTTAAGTAGCATGAAGCTGCTGGGTAGTGTTAGCTTGCTTGTAGTGCTGATCCGAAATTCCAGAACTCCTGATTATCATTAGTTGAATAGTCGAAATCTTTGGATGTTACGATGTAACGTAGGTTTATGGTTGGTTGGTTTGAATGGTGAACCAGAGGAAGATTACTCTGCATTTCCTATCCTGTTCTTCACCTACACAGGTGCTTGCCAGCACTACCTGCACACTTGTATCCCTTCACTAGGTGCTGCAGATTCAGGTCAAAGAACAGGTTTAGCAAGGTGCTGTGATGTAGGTTTGTTAGTCCTTGCACTAACGTGCTGCTGCCTTAGCTTAGTTCACTGATAAGGGCTGAGTTGGCTCTCAGCTGCCCCGAGGGTTCCCACCACGAAGGTAAACTGTTGTTTGCACCTGGTGGCATTCCTGGGCTGGGTTTGGGTGGGGTGATGCACATGGAGGCCTCATTGAACCTGTGTGCAGAGAGCTGAGGAATGCTCCTGGCTTTCCCTGGAGGGGTTAGGTTTCTTTTTATTTACTACTGAATTGCATCATTACACTCAGGTGGTGCAACACAGCAGTAAAATGCCTCTGAATGCATTTGTCTTTAATGTGCACAAAGATAGTCAGGATCTGCAGTTTCTTTTGCAAGTGCTCACAGTATAAACCTAACAGAAGCACATCAAAAAGAAGCAAAGAAAAAGATAGGCAGGTGATAAGAAAATAAAAAAAGTCTTCACTAGAAGAGATTAATTTGATATAACAGGAGTGAAACGGCACAGGAGTCTTGGACTAGAAACTTTCGTTATACTTTTAGTCCATAAATGCCTTTTCTTAAGATTTTGATATAAAGTTCTGCATTGTGATTCTATGGTTATCAGAAAACAAATTAATGCCAGTGCAGTATCGCTCACATTTAATCTTGGTTTGGGAGCCCCTGGTGGTCTAGTGGTTAAGGAGCGGCGCTGTCACCGCCGAGACCCAGGTTCGATTCCTGGTCAGGGCCACTCCCCGGGCAGATGGAGCCCATTAGCCC
>JAYRBT010000156.1:11844006-11897243 GCA_036023395.1 Myiotriccus ornatus
ATCCAATGCGCAGGCTGGAAGGTGTAAAAGACCTTCCCCGGTTCTTCGTTCGCGAAGACTGGCCATTACTTACTTACTTAATCTTGGTTCTCTTGTTCTGCCCACAAGAGGCCGCTGCAGGATATTCAATGAGAGCACCTGACAAGTGTCTGAGAGCGCTGTGAACTTTATAAAACCTTTCCTTTAAGTCATGGTAAATCAGCTGGAACAAATACTTTTTCACTCAACACCAAAATTAAAATAATTTTGAACCCTTTCACTCAGGAAATGACAACTTTTAGTCCTCTTACTGTAAACATGTGAAAGAAATTTAATCGTGCTTACAGTTGAACCTGATGGAAAGGTAGCCTGCAAACTTGAATGTGGAGTTCTGTTTGTTTGGTTTTGTTTTGTAGGGTGATGATGGTCTTCCAGGACCTATTGGACCCAAAGGAATCAGAGTGAGTACTGGTGCAGTTTTAGGGTGATATATTGGAATTATGGATAAAGACTGGCAGGCATGGAGTGAGTCCTTACAGAAGTAGTGATTTATAAGAGAACAAATTAGCTTAAATCCAAAGAAGAGATCGTATTACTTTTTGTAAGCAATGCAAGATTTCATAAGTAATACAATCTTACATACTGCTTGTATTGACTTCATAAACTCATTAGGGAGAGTAGCCCAAATACTTACTTGATCTGTTTTGCAATGCAGGATCCAAACAAGTGCCAGTAACTTTGCTTTCATGTATTCTGAAGTAGCGACAGTGTATCCGGGGTCCATATGGGAGAGGTGGACTTGTCTGGAAGTCCTTTAGGTTTTTGTACCTTTGCTTTTTCTGTCAGGATACACCTCTGATTTCACTGGGACACATCCATTTCCCGAACCATGAGTGTTCATTTATTTTAGGTATATATCTGTGAACTACTACTTTAGTGGGTCTGCATTGTCACTGTGTTTTTGTGGATAGTTCCCTGAAAGATTGGTAAGAATCTCGAGGGCTGTCAGCAGGACATTCTTTTTTTGCAGGTGATTCAGATGTTTCTGGTTTTGTTTACTTACATTTGCACAAATAGGTTACATGTAGTAAAATCCTGGTAAATCCTTTTGCATGTCTATTTGTACCAAACTGTTTCAAATGTGGTTCATTTCCTTCAGGGACCACCAGGGCTTCCAGGATTTCCAGGAACACCAGGACTTCCTGTGAGTAGGAATAGTCTGTATAGATACAAATCTGGGGTTTTTTTTGGTCTTTCAGGCCCAGAACATCATCTCATCTTACAATCTAACTTTTCTTTCCTCTTTTCCACTTTGAAGGGATTACCAGGACAAGATGGGCCACCAGGACCTCAGGGTATCCCAGGATGCAATGGAACAAAGGTGAAATACCTTTAAAATTCTTATCAATGCAACAATAATAGGGTAAAGAGCTCTTGTTCTCCTGGCTACAGCCAACAGGTTTAGTTTATTATGTGCAACATAATAACATGGTCCAGTACTAAAAGCACAAGTTTTGCCAGCACCAAGACACAATGTTTATACTCTGCAGCCAGTGTAGTTAAATTCTTTGTTCTAATCCTTACTTCAGAGATTACAACTGAGAGTCTGATAATTAGATCAGATGCTGCATCTCATCTTTATAGTAGACTTTTGCTACCAAGAAAAACTCATTACTTAACTGTGAGACTTTTTAAAGCATTATTTTTTAATAATATTGTATGGAAAATACTGATTCAGGGTCCTTGTTGGAAGGAGTGACTTCATCCTAACATGTTATTTAGCTTCACGTTTGGATTTTCCCGTGAGTTAATCTTCTGTAGCACTACATGTGTTTTCCATGTCTAGTGTAGTACTTGGACTGGAAATATGTGGAAATATCTGAATGTAGAAATCTATGTTTCAGTCAGAAGTGTGAATTAACTAAGTGGTTTTTCTACAGCTTGTTCCAATACAATTTGCTACTCTGGAGTCATAAGCTAGCATTGAAACTAGACCTTTCAGTCAAAATTTGTTTATCTGGTTTTGCTGTGTTTTGGTTTGGTTTTGGCTAATCTTTTTTTTTTCATCCCTAAGGGAGAGCGTGGATTCCCAGGCAGTCCGGGTTTTCCTGGTTTACAAGGGCCTCCCGTAAGTAAAAGATTTCCCAGTCAACTGCCTGTGACCCACTGAACGAGATCTGCGAAAAATCAGATAAATATCAGCCTCTTTTTGCAGTTATTCTTCTAATAAATAAGAATTCTTTTTTTCTTTTTCTGGTTAATCAGAGTATTTTAGATGTCTAACAAAAGTGAGCTTTTCTGCCGTGTGCTGTGGTAAAGCTCATAAAAAACCCCTTTGAATTCTCACATGCTGAAATGCTTTACCACCTGCAGAAAAATACAAATACATGCATATGTGTCAGAAAAGTAAGATCTTGATACTGACATCTGGTACATCTAAAGAG
Organism: Myiotriccus ornatus; assembly: GCA_036023395.1. Classification (NCBI taxonomy): domain Eukaryota; kingdom Metazoa; phylum Chordata; class Aves; order Passeriformes; family Tyrannidae; genus Myiotriccus; species Myiotriccus ornatus. The sequence goes on from JAYRBT010000156.1 coordinate 11,846,430, forward strand.
CCTTACTGGTGATTAATGGGGCAGCAAAAAGAGACGCAGTGTTGGATGTTTTCAGAATGAAACACAAGGATGTTCAGCGAAGTGGCTGTCAGAACCAAAGTACAAACAGAAAGGGGTGTGGTAGACAGGATGGGTAATAGGAGGCTCTCTAATGCTTAACACTCACTGTGAAAGTTTTTTTCTGATTTTTCCATTTTATTCTGAAGTTCATAAAAACTTTGCTTTCTCCTGTTTCATATCTTCTCTTAAATTTCTGTCTTTAATGTTTGCCTCATGGTGTAGATCTGATTAGTGGCTTGCAAATAACATACCAGTGATTTATTTCTATTGATCTTTCTTTTATTTTTTTTGTTTGTTTGTTTCTTTTAAACAAAGGGACCCCCTGGCCTGCCAGGTATGAAGGTAAGTGTGCTGTACTCACATTGAAATACTAACCAGGCGTGGTGTGCAGTGTGATCTAAGTAACCTGCTGGCTTTCATGCAAGACCACGTGCATCCACTGCTATCTGCAGAGACCTTCTTAGTGTTTCTGGGCCATTCCAGAGCAGCTGACTGGAAATTCTGCAGTAGGTTGCTCAGTTTGGGTCAGTAGTTCTAGAAGTAGCAGTGTTTTCTGAAGCTGGTTTCCTTGGGGCTGGGAGGGACAGTGTCAGTGTTGTGAGGCGTCAGGTTAGCAAAAACAAACACCCAAACACACCATTAGACTACCTGTGAATACTCAAGAACGCTACTACAGACTAAGCAGTAGTGACTTAAAATATCCAGTAAATAGTACAACAGTTTAGGTTCCTTCTGAAAACGGGCTTTGAACTGTATAAATTACCTAGATGGCTTTTCAGCATAATGTAAAGAGTCTTGTGATCTGATGTTGAACCTTAAGAAGCCCTTTTATTTTTTAAGGGTTGTTTTGGTTGTATCCTTGACTGATTTGAGCAGGGGCCAAAACATCAGTTTAGGTTCAAATCTATTTGAAAGGAAACTTGACCCACAGAATTGTTCTAATAAACTCCTGAGAGGACAGCAAAACACTGGCGCTGGGAAATTGTGACTATTAAACTGAATTGTTTTTCTCAGCTCCTTTCTTCCCCCCAGTTATTTTCAAGATATTGAAAGGCAAGTTTATCAGAACACATATTTTTAAAACAAGGATATTCCCTGGACTCAATAAGAAACTGTGCTTCAATATAGACCACAAAGCATGACTGTTATAGCAGCATACTCATCATTACTCTCATGGGGTGGGTCACTGGAAAAAGCTGAATGAGCCTTTTTTCTGCTGTGCCCTATCAGCTGCTTTTACAGGGAGCTAGAATGTTTCTTTTGTGAAGTGTTTGTGTTTCAATCCCCTAATCTTTTGGAATTTAAATCAATGCTGATATTTTTGTAGAAAAGAAACCTTTTAGTAGTTGTTAGTTTAGCCATTTAAAAATTTTTCATCTCTCCTAAAAAGAGCTATTCTTGGAGAATCTAGTACTTACATTAAAGGGTGTAACACAGCTCTGAGTCCTTTAAAGTCAGAATGGTGGTAAAGAATTCTAAAAGGTTCTGTTAATTAAAGTCAGGTCTTTTTTTCTAGGGTGAAGCAGGTGAAATAATTACATCCTTGCTGCCAGGACAGAAGGGCGACCCAGGATTTCCAGGTCTTCCAGGGATACCTGTAAGTTGCATTAAGTTCTATTAGGCTGTGTTCTGCCAAAAAAGATGACATGAACAGTGTTTGCATTACAGGGCAATTGGAAGATTTGGTGCTAGGGGATTCATATGTTTATTTGGAGATGCAGGGCTCACATTTAATGTACCTCTAATGTATGGCTTGAGGGAAAGTGTGGGATTCCATATTGCTCTTAATAGGTTGACCCACAGAGGCCAGAAAGGTCCCCTGGTCAGGAAGGTGGTATCCAGCAGACAGCAGCACTCACAGTTACTGACTTACTTCTCTATTTCCCTTGCCTGTTCCCCCTTCCTAGACATTCTTTGTATCAGTTCTGGAGTTCCCTTCCCTTCTTCACTCTGAGTTAAAGTAAGTAACATCTGGCTTTCTGGGCTGTAGCCGCTGTTTTGGATGGTGGGAAGGAGAGGGTAATTTCTCAGCTGTTCTCCTCATGTTGCACCTCCTGAACAGTGTTTCTATTCTCCCAGCAGTCTTCTGTGAAAACAGCTAGTGACTCCAGGCCCTGTGCTTCCCCACTGAGCCATTCATTGCTTTAGTGGAAGAACAAGGGGAGCCGAAAATGAGTCTATCGGCCTGAACTGGACAGAAGCCAGACTCCCATTTCCTGGTACAGAGAGGCAAGCCCCAGGCTATTCTGACCAGACTGAGCCTGTTAGCATTTCTGGTCCTCTGATCTGTGCTTCCCTATTGTCTGTTTCTGGCTGGGAGGAATCAGAAATACTAAGTGTTTTGTTGTTCTCTCTCAGTGCATGAAGAGAAAGAAAGTGCAAAACTAGTTCAGAACAAACAAAAAAGCATTCCCTTATCCAAGCCAAAGAGATGTATTGATGTTGAGAGCAGAACACTCCTAACATGATATACACTGCTTTAGGCCTTTCCACAAGGACAGATTGGTAGGTTAGTGGTCAGCTACATTGATTTGACATGTATGAGATGCCACTGTTGTGATTTTTTGACCTTGAAGATCTTACCTGGGTTGTGTTTTTGATTCATAAAAAGGTGCCTCTCATAGCCTCCTCCTGTTTCTCAACAGGGCCCACCTGGCTCCATGGGAATACCAGGTCCAATTGGCCCTCCAGGGCCTCCAGGTTTGACGGTGAGTTTCTTTAACCTGTTACTCATAAAGCCTTAAATGGGACAGTTGCTTCTTTCATGCTCTCAGAGGCAGGGCAGTGAAGTGCAAATATCATGGTAGTCAGGACTTGGTATGAAGACAGCAGCAACCATGCATTCAGTTCACCCTGGAGCTGTTACTGTGCATCTTTAAATAAGATACTTTTGAAACAGCCTGTTCCCAGGCTTTTTTTTTTTGCTTTAAATTGGGCTGAATTCTTATTTGTGTGAAGCCTAAGGGACAAGATTTAGCTTATTTAAAGTAGGATGTTTAATACCTGACTGTTTAATTTCATTTTACTCTCTCACTTGAAGGAAGAACTAATTCCTTACACATTTGTGAAGTTGAATAGCATGAAAAAGAGTTTTCAGAGGAAGGCAAGGTGCCTTGTCAACACAGGGAGTGGTTTGGGTTTTTTTTCTACAAGGGGCATGTAAAGTGCTTGGAAGTGACTTGTTTTTTGGTTTCCTTTTTTAATAGGGACCTCCTGGTCCACCAGGGCTGCCAGGACCCAAGGTATTTTCTTTCCCTCAATGATGGTGGTGATGGACTGTTTTACTTTTCTTTCTGTTTATTTGTGACTTCCAAGGGCTGATGAGTTATACTTTTTGCAGGGTAATATGGGTTTGAATTTCCAAGGACCCAAAGGTGAAAAAGTGAGTAGGTGATCACGATGATATTTTTCCTTATTACTTTCAAAATGCTTACACTTGTCATTTTGGCTTGTAATGCCTGTAACAAACTGCATGTTCTTGCACATTAGGGTGAACAAGGTCTTCAGGGACCTCCAGGGCCACCAGGACAGATTGGAGAACAGAAAAGACCAAATGACATTGAGTTTCAGAAAGGAGATCAGGTGAGTGGGGCACTGCATCCATCTGCAATGAGTGTGTGATCGAGCTGCAGCCTCTGTTGGTTTGGCTCATATGTGTTCATGTCCTGCTCACTGCAGAGGCTCTGGTATTTTTCTCAGAGTACTGCATGTTCCAGGCCTGAGTGCTTTTCCTTTGATAGAAAGCATGCCAGTCACATTAGTCCAGTTACTTCCCTTAGTAAAGTAACTATTCTTTAGAAACTCTCCTAAAGGAAGTTCCCAGTAACAGTAAAAGCAGTTAAAATATTCTCATTCCTTGGAACACCCAGACTGCAATTTTCAGAACAGTCTGGGGATTCAGATTCCCACTAATTAACCAGCTATGTCATCCATTGTGAGGAAGTCTTTTAAAAATTTTAATTCAATTTTTTTTTTCTTCCCTTTTTTTTTTGGTCATTAGTGATGCCCCAAGATCTTTCTTCCTCGTGGTTTGAATAAAGTGCTTTCCCTTCTTCTGGCCTCTCAGTAGTAATTATCAAGCCATATTGTGACACTAAGCTCAAACTGCTGGTTGGATTTGCATGGATCCTTCCCCACCCAATAAAGCCTAAAAGTCACTGGGAGAGTTACCATTTTTTAAGTTATTACACTTTTTTCTTTCTTTTTCACTGGGGAACATTTTGCAGTACTGTTTAATTCTGGGTGCCAGTCACAGGCAGCCTGAGCAGAAGCAGCAGGATCAGGGGTGCCTGGATGTCACATTTCCTTTGTAGCTTTTGTGGCATTCTCAAATACCACCCTAAGTAATAGAAGAGTTGAGGTAGAGATATTTTGAGGCAGAAGTGGTGAGTGATCCTTTTTATGCTCTGATTATTTTTCAAATGTCAGTGTGGTAACTGAACTTTAAACTGTGAGTTTCCTCCATCTGTATTTGAATCAGTTTCTTCCTTTCCATTTTTTTGTCTTGGGAAACATGTCAGAGAAGAAAGCTCAGATACAGGGAGCAGGTGATCTTGATCAAAGCCATTTGTTACCCGTCCTTTCAGAAGAACATTAGGCACCACTAAGGCATTACCTAGAACTATGCACTGGTGTGCATTTGCAGTGTGCAGTCATCCTAGAAAGGTCTCAGTCTCTGGTTTTGTCTCTCTGTTACTAGATGGTAGAACAGAAAGTAAAGAGCAGGACTGTGTGTCTTTGTAACTCTAAGGAAAGACAAGGTGACATTTTGACTACACTTTCATTGAAGCAAAAATTCATCTGATTTTATTGGGGTCAGAGTAATTTGCCTCTGTCATCAGGGATCCCTGAAGGACTAATTATACTGGCATTAAGTTATGTAAATGTACAGACTGAAAGCATTCTACCTACATTCCTTTTAAAGCACTAAGACTTAGGAACACATTCTGAGTGCCTTCGGCCAACATTAACAATGATTTCAAAGTTTGCAAGTTTGCTTTTTATTTCAACAAAGTTTATGCTTGATAATACACAATCAGTAAAAAATGTCAACGTTACACCTACTCTTTTTGCGAAATACACACAGAGTTTTGGTGTGGGCTTCCACCTGTTATCTCAGGCTAAAATCAGGTGTGTATGGGCTTCTAAAAGTCTGGGAGGCCTCCATGAAAATAAGAGAAACTGCACAGAAACTTTTTGTGCATTCAGTAGCTGGTAACTTTTCTGTAGGTTAATGGTGAAAAGATTTAGTAACTTGTACAAAGGTGTAACAAGACAAAATAGAAACCCAAATTTTTTAACACTTCCTGACAAACACACTTTGATCCTGGTGGCCCCTCAACTTCAGCAATTACCAGTAATCCAATGACTGTTGCTCCTCTAATTTCAGCAGGATCTGGGATTTGTTTGTTCTTTCTTTCCTTTTTTCTTTCTTCTTTTTATTTTTGAATAGCAGCTGCAGGCCACCAAACCAGCTGCTACAGTGCACACAGGAGGCAGTTGTGTCTTTAGTGGAGTGAATCATCTAAATAAACAGGATGAGCAGTTAATAAAATTTATAGATGCACTTGAAGTTCCACAGAAAGAAAGAATAAATACGTTCCTTCAGAACTTGGAAGTCTAAATGACAGCAAAAAAATATTCTATTAAAGAAAAAAATAAAAATCAACTGAGCTATTAGGGAGTGATGGAGGCTTTAATCTGCTTTTTCTTTGCCCATGCTTGACAGGGTATTCCAGGTGATCCAGGCCCACCAGGACTTCCTGGGCCACAAGGCCCTCCTGTGAGTAGAAGTCTTTTAGTTCTTTTTTGTTGCATTTGTATCAGAACTGTAACTTCATTCTACTCTGGCTTGTGGGCTCAGTTTAAGATGACGTTTGTGTGTCCAGGGTCTTCCCGGTGGCGTAAAAGGTGAAAAAGGTGAGCAAGGAGAACCAGGCAAAAGAGTAAGTAGTCTGTTTAACCAAACATTTATCTTTCCACTCAGTGTTATCTTTGAGAATTAAACAAATGTTGAATTCAGGTGGGGCCATCAGCCTCTGGGTAAGAGACTACTTTTTTTCCCCCCTTGTAACCTGGCAGAGTCGTAGATGGTGCACGTGGGTCATGAAAGTGCTTCTATCTATGGCTCTCTCAGTGCTTCCTGAAAGAATTATCTACCTTGTGGATCTTAGTTTTGGGGGCAGGAGAAAATGATTCGAATTATGTTACCTGGTTAACAGGTAACCTTCTTCAAAGCTGTTGGGCTGCTTGTCTGAGGCAGCAGTTTTCTTCTTCCTTTTACAAAGGGCCTTCATTCAGTTTGCTGTGTACTGGGTTGCCAAGCAGCATCAGATTGGTGTGTATAGATATAGATATATATATATATAAAAGCTGGTCTATGTAAACTCATTCTCAGTGGGTTTACTTGTGAGGTGAGTCACAAAACCAAGTCTCTGAACACTGTATTAAGACCAAAAAATCTATCTGTCACTTCCCAAGATATTGCCTCAATTTATGTGCTATCTGGGGAGGGGACGAGGCAGGATAGCTGTATCTAGGGATAGCATGAGTCACTTTGTTCCTGACTAGATTCACATCAATCCTGGAATTTAAATGGATATCACAGCTCAGAAAAGCTGAGGAAGATCATAGAAGTGCTAAGAAATAGGATGAAAATAACATGGGCTGGACCAGGAAAGAGAAGACAAGCTGTTAGCAGCTCAAAGCATTCTGTATTTTCACTTCCACAGCTTCTGAACACACAGTTCCATCAACAGAATGGGCCCCTTTGAAAATCAAGACACAAGTCTTGCTCAGGTTAATTGGACAATATATAAACACTGTTTAGTAACATGTTGGTAGTATGTTTTCCAATTTCCATGGGAAATAAATACAATGGAAACAAATGTTTGGTATTCTAGATAAAATCCTTCTTAGTTGCTGAGATTTATAGAAGGGCTTTGATTTGTCTCCTTTAAGGAACATAACAAATGAGGCAGTTTTTCAAAGCCAAAAGTCTCATTATATTTTGAGTGGGTTTTGAATTGCAGCTTTTCTCTGCAAAAGTAAGTGGAAACCACAGAAATCTGCAAAGATCTGAAAGGATAAATGTCCTGAGGGGCTGTGTCAGATGCCTTTTGCCAAAATCTTATTTACAAACATTTTTATTTAGTTTTATTACTCTGAATTTGGGCATGTTGCATACTTGAAATGCAGTTTTGCTATTAAATCACTTAAAAGTTGCCTTTTAGGGCTCCATATGATTCTGTGTGGCTCATTTCAGATATATTCATAAAAATGTCAGCCTGTGTATTCAAATAGGTCGTTCTGCAAATTCACGGGAAATCTTAAAACCTCATTTTTGAGAGCCAGAACTCATAATAAAGAATCCACACATCACGTTATACTGTGATACACTACATCTGTGAGGTCATATTAACAACTTCTCAGTGACTGGGAGTTGCTCTTGGCACTGAAGCTCAGTCACCTATTCTAGTTGTGTCCCAGCAGGTGCCCCCAGACACAACTTCTGTAGCTCTGACAACAGTGACGTTTGTCTGCCCAGTGAATGATCTGGAATAAAGTGGAGCTTGCACTGCTTTTATTGCAGCAATGACAGAGCTGTTCAGCAAGGATATATGGGGTTTAGAAGTCACTTCTTTGAGCAGAATTGCACTTTGTGTTTTTTGTTGATACTCTCGAGAAAATTGTGTTTGATTTGAAGGAAAGTTAAAATTCAAACACAAAAATGTTTGTATTTAATTTCACTGGTCACGTTGTACTAATTTCCTAATTAAATATAATGTTCTAGTGTTCAGGGAATTAGGATCTGCGTTCCAAGTAAAGGATTTCTGTAGTGTTAAAATAAAGGGAGAAGGAACCACAGTGAATGAGCAATACCAAACTGGAGATCATTTTGTGCTGTATTCACCCAACATTTCTTTGAGACTTGTCATGGTTTTGGACTCTGGTTTTTGAAATGGAAACTTCAGTTTAGGTAACTCAATGGATTATACTTGGTTGATGTCTTTGAGATCTTTGTCCCAGGGACTGCATTCTAGAGGCAGTTTGGTTTACTGAAAAAATAGGAAATAAGTAACATAATTTCCATGAGAATTCTTCACCACTGAAGCATTTTATTTCAATGCATGTTTATGTCTTTGAAGGGAAAGCCTGGCAAAGATGGAGAACCTGGTCAGCCTGGTAGGGATGTGAGTAACTCATACATTTCTGATCTAAGCAGACTCCTTATAAGTTTTCTTCTGATATGGAGAAGATCAGAGTGTGATTATCTTTCTGTTTTCTTGAAGGGTGTACCTGGTGGGCCTGGAATAAACGGTGCTCCAGGAAGAGATGGTGAAAAGGTACGCTGGGTTTTTTGTCATTATTTCATAACAGATTGAAAATCTGCCGTCACTGAGTTCAGTGCTGGCTGAATTGCATTGCCTGTGCTATTGCAGTGTTGAAGAATATTTGCAATAACTTGCTTATGTTCTACTGCACAGTATGAAAAACGCTCTTAATTTCATTGGTAGGGTGAAAAAGGTGACATGGGTCCCCCTGGTCCTCCTGGAATTGTAAGTTGCAGATCCTTTATTTTCTTTCTACATTTGGTTGGCAGTGTTGTTTCATTGTAGTTCTTGGCAGACTGAAAGTCCTATCTCTGGGTACAACAATAACAGCACCACTAAAGCTTTCATGCATTCAGTAATAGAAGTGATGGTTTCCCTCTTTCAAAATGAATTCTGTGCTCTCAGATTTGATGGGTTGCAAACACAGGCTGGGCTGTAACCTCAGCCCAGCAGAACTGAGTCAGCCTCACTGAACCCTGCTATAACTGTTGGCTTGGCAGTCAAACAGCTTCCTATTGGGAAGTGTTCTTTACTGGAATTTTATCTGGTAATTCAGTGCAGTAGGGAAAGCTTCCTGTCATTGGTATAAGGTTCAAAGTATGTTGGACTTTCCCCCCCTCACATCTCTTTGCCATTCCAGTGACTTTTCTTGGCAAGTTGTTTCACATGAGCATGAAACATTTACAGGTCATTCCTCGACCAGGCATTGATGCAACAGTGGGACCAAAAGGTAGCAAAGGATTGCCAGGACTTCCAGGAGCCAAAGGGGAGCGTGGATTCTCTGGTAGGCCAGGCCCACCTGGCTTGCCAGGATCTCCAGGTAGGAGTGCAAGCTTCAAAAGAAGTTCTGTGCTCAAATGTCTGAATTGATATTTCACTTCGCAGCCTTTTCACACTCTTTGTGACAGAAGGACTGAGCAGCAAATTAAGGCAGAACTATTTAGAACTACCTTTGAGCTTGAAGGGTAGTCTTGAGCTTATGGGGATAGTGTGGGGATTTCTGAACATTCATTGCTCTCTTTGGCCAGCAGTAAGGGAGGAGATAAATTGAGTCTACAGTGGGAGTGAGCAGTGACACCTTGTACATGCACAGAGAAGAAGATAATGTTTCTGTGTTAGAGCTTGTATATGTTCTTTTTTTTTCCTACCAATACTTCCTTTTGTTAGTCCTGGTTTTTTTTTTTTTTTTCCTTCATAAACTTAGTTATTGAGTCTCAGGTCAATTTTTCAAACAAACGTCTCTGAAAATGTAAGATGTCCATATGTCAAACACTGCACATGAACTTGTAGTTTGATTCCATAAATGAAATATTATGGAGTACTCTCATGGAAAGACAGTCTTATCTTTAGCATGTTAGTCTTCATATGTCATGGTTATCCTTGCAAAAATGTGTTGTACACCTCTGAGCTGGCAAAGAATTAAGTTATTCCCATCTTAGGGATCACTACTGTTGGACCTCCTGGCCCACCTGGCTTACCTGGTGAGAGAGGACAGAAGGGAGATCCAGGTTTACCTGGTGTTTCTATTCCTGGGCAACCAGGACTGGCTGGACCACGAGGACCTCCAGGACCACCAGGTCCCCCAGGGCCACCAGGACCGTCTGTTCCTCCTGGTAAGTGATGATCACACAGACAGCAAGTGGAGGAGACTAACATGGTTCAGGAAGGAATTTATTGTCTAGATGGCATTGGCATCTGAAGTCCCTTCACTCTCATGTTTCATAAGCACATTTTTAAAATGTGAGGCTGAATATCAGAATGTAGTGTAGAGATGGAAGGAGGAAGCAGTGGGAGATAGCTGAGGTTGTGAAGAACTAATGATTGTTGTGTAACATCACTGACTTTTTCCTTTTGAGTTTGGATTATGTGTGTGTGTTTTCACCAGCAGTCCTCTGCGTGAGTTGCCAAAATGTTTGGTCTGTGATTGGGGGGTATATCAGAATATCCACACAAATACCAGGAATTACACTTTTGTCCTGAATACATGTATTCAGTGCTGCTGTCAGAAAACACAAACTGATCATTAAACCTCCCCTGATTCTCCTTAGGTGAAGGGTTATGTGAGCAGGGGCCACCAGGTCCTCCAGGAATTCCAGGACAACAAGGCTTCACAGGGGAGCGAGGCCAGAAAGGTGCAGTGTCGTGGCTGTCTTGGTTTTTCTCTTTTTACTGAAGCTTGTTAAAAAATGTAAATTCTGCATTAAATAAGGATTAACAGTGTCTCTTCCCAGTAGGGTTGAGTGCAGATATTTTCTGTTTCTGAGTAAGACAGCTGTTTCTTTGGCCATGGGATACTCCTTCATCCAATGTTAAAGCACAGGAGTCTCAAAGTGGCTGAAGGTACAACCAGTGCTAGGGATGAGCACAGATCATGTGCTTCAGAGTAAAGTAAAATGGAACTTGAGGTTGATGAGTATCTCCCAGGTGGATAGAAACTGAGTGCTAACAGCAGTTGCCAAGTCTGTGTAAAAACCTTCTATACTTCATTAATAAGTTTGACTTTTTTTTTATGAAAAGCAACATTAAAATTATAAATACAAGATTTCAAATTTGAGTTGGTCAATCTACAGTGAGTTTCTTTGTTTGGTAAGCAAAAGAAAGTTATATTTAATATGTATCCTTGTTTCCAAAAAGACAACCTTGCAATGAGGATGCTGATATGGGTAAGTGAGAATCTTTTTCTAGCTCATCCATGGACATCTTATATGACTTTGGGCATCTCACTTCATTTTGTACCTCTTTCAAACAGAACTCTTTTTTTCTCATGGAGATTGTAGGGATTAATTCATTAACCTAAATAAAGTGCTCAAATATTAAGAAATTCTTTTGTGAAGAAAATTCCTAAACTTCTTGAAACCACTCTTTTTTTAAAAATGAAAAAATTTTAGTCTACTGCCAAATCAGTGAAACATTACCAGCATTCATTTTGCACTCTTGGAGTTCAATCAAAGTTTGGAATTTTGATATATGTGTTTTAGAGTTGTAGTTTAAAGTGTCAAGTACCTACTTTAGAAGAGGACTGTTTTGGTGAGGAAAATATCCATAGTTTTATTTTCTATTATTGAAAGCAGTTTTTTGTTTTAATTTATTTCGCACTGTCATCCTAAATCAATTCTAATTATATCTAATATTGTCTGACTCTTAGTCACCAAAAAGCTTCATTTTGCCTTTCATGGGGGAAACCTAATATTTAAGCAATAATTATTTAAAATAGTCATTCTATGGGCCTGCTATTATAAAACAGTAGGAAGAAGGCAATTGCTGTTGTACTGAACTCTATTTTAATGTTTCCTAAAATCTGATGCTCAAGTATGATTTTTTTTTCAATGCAAATCTTTTTAGGTGATCAAGGAGACACGTGCTTCAACTGCATAGGAACTGGAGTAACTGGGCCTCCTGGGGAGAGGGGACCACCAGGACCTCCGGGTACTCCAGGTAAGGCTTTGGGCTTCACTAGTCTGCTTAATATACTCTATAAAGTCACCTTTCTATGTGAATATCTGTGTTTAATGGTAACAGCATATCTGTGTGTTGTGTACAAATGCAGATGCACAGTTGCCAGCTGCAGTAAATAGTTGGTACATGTTGTGTTCTGCACAGCTGGGGAGTTCTGGGGAGGAACAGGCTGGATATGTGTTAAACAATCACTTGTTTTTTGAAAACCTAATCTTTCAAAAATATTTCTCTGTTCAAAGACAGCCTTGCAAGAATTCTGTGTATTGAAGGTGTAGGCTCTGTTGTAGATTTAACTGAAAGACAAAAATTAACTTCTACTACTTGCTATTCCTGGAATAATGGAGGAACTGGAGCTTTTTAAAAGCACGATATTTTTTGACACTACTGATTTAACTTAGAGTTGCAAATTTTGTTCTGCTCAAATAAAATTAAGCTCTCAAAAAAAAAAAAAAGCCAACCCAGAGTAAACTCTGCCTGGTTTTAAAACAACTTATATATTATCTATGCAATCAGCATGCTTGATATTTACAGCTTCTCCAGATTTATGTTTCTCTTTTCTGTCTTTCTGCACTCCTCAGGTTCTCCTGGTTTTCCTGGACCAAAAGGTGAAAAGGGGCTTCCTGGATTAACTGGCCTTGTAGGGCCACCAGTAAGTGGTGGTGTTATGTTCTGGTGGGAAAATAGTGTCTCATTTGTCTTGCATGATTCATAGATCTGTAAAGAGTAGATATAATTTCTTGTCTAATACTCATTTTTTTGTCTGTAACTACCTTGAATGCATAATCCTTATGTTTTGCCAAATTTAGACACAGAGTGAAAGAAAATTAAAAGGCTTTTTTCTTTTTTTTTTTTTTTTAATTCCCTCAGGGCTTCCCAGGGTCCCCAGGTGCTCCTGGGAGACCTGGTCCTAAAGGAGACCCAGGGGATGTCCTGACTTCTCCAAGAATGAAAGGTGACAAAGGAGACCCCGGCTTCCCAGGACCTCCAGGTCTCCCTGGCATAGATGGCACTCCTGGACGAGATGGACTGCCAGGTTTACCTGGCCCTAAGGGGGAACCTGTGAGTTCCATTTTATGCTGTCTTTGGTTGCATGGATATTTGGGGAAGTCCTGCAGGCATTTGACATGGTGCAGAGAAGAGGACTGTGATAAGGCAGTAATGCTCTTCAGTAGATGCCAATCTAGTGATGATACACTGAGGCACCTCCTGAATCTGTCAGTGCCTCTACAGGTAAGCTGAGGCTTCTCTTGGGCAGTGTCAGATGGTCCCTTCTGCCCTTGTCTCTATCTCACCGATGCAGTGGGAAGAATTAAGGAGCCAGGTCTAGGCCTGCTCTCTCCCAGATTAGTAAGTTAAAGCAACTCATGGCCTTAAGAGCTGGAAGGGTGGAAAATGCCAAAGAGTTTCAAAACAGAAGCAATGAAACACTTTACTCCTTTGATAGTAAATATATGATCTTTCCCATGCTACTCTTTCTGTTTTCAGGGCAGTGTTGCATTCAAAGGAGAAATGGGTATTCCAGGTGATCCAGGAATACCAGGTCTTCCTGGAGAAAAGGGGCTTCCTGGACCTCCTGGTTTTGGTCCACAAGGTTCACCTGGTGAAAAGGGCATCCAAGGTGTATCCGGCCGTCCAGGGCCTCCCGGTGTTCCTGGTGAGTGGGTCTCTGTGTGCTGCTGAGCTGCAAAATCAAGCTCTGCCCTTTTGCTCCAGGTAGTTCTCAGAACATGATGCTGCTTTTAAGATTTTCCCAGAGGCATTGTAAGAACTGCTATTTATGAGCTCCCTTGCTGAGGGTCATCACAGGATCACAGAGTGAGCAGCATTTGTGCCACGTTGCTGCTGTGCCTCCCCTTCTGCTCTGACCTCCAGAGAAGCTTCTCCTTCCCCACTGACTGCAGTGGAAGTGCATTGTAACCGTCTGGCACGTGCTTAACCATCCTGCAGCTACAACAGTTTTTGAAAAGAAGGGTTTGCTTTGAACAAGTTTGCTTTTGTTGCTTTCTTGTCAACTACAGAGATCCTAATCAAGTTGTGCTGGTGTCAGCTATGGAAAATACTGTTCATGTGATGGTACCTAGGACAAAGCTAGAAAAAAATAACATGGCAAGAAAACTGTCTTGACATTGAACAAGGCTTCTGAGCCTCTGGGTGCTGTGTGGGGCTTGGGAGTGGAGAACCTGTTGGGTAAAGTGTTGCTGGTGTTTGAGTTCTTTGGAAGCATTTTTTTCTGCTGAAAGAAAAACAGAAAAGAAACTCCTACTTAGTGATTCATATTTCTGCTTTTTTGTTTTAGGTCCAAAAGGTGAGCCTGGACAGACTATTACAGAACCAGGAGTTCCTGGCCCCCCTGGTCCTCCAGGAAGAAATGGTGATCCGGGTCTTCCAGGTAAAGCAGCAGCTAGATATCCAAGGAATTCCAAGATCTTTTTATTCAGACTGATTCTGGATAACTATGTTGATGATGTTCTTCTCGCAGGAGATCCTGGCCAGCCAGGTCAGCGTGGTTTACCCGGCATCCCAGGTGCAAAGGGAGAGCCAGGGATTCCTGGCATTGGACTTCCAGGACCACCAGGCCCAAAAGGTTTGTTTACTGCCGTGGTGCTGTAGTGGCTGGAAGTAGAGGGGACACAGGGGGTTGTGTCTGCACGTTTTCCTAGTGAGTCGTTTTCTGCCTCTAGAATCCTTTAAAAGATGTTTGTCTTGTGTTTATACATCTTTATAATAGTTTCAGAAATATCAGGAGAAAAAAATGCTGAGCTCCTTTTTTTCTCTCTTCGCTGTCCTGCTCCTTCCCAGTCACTTACATTCCTCAGTAAACCAAGGACAAAAAAGTAAATGGGTAAAACTTGGGGAAATGAGCTTGAATCAATAAAAGAACTTCAGATGCTGTCTCAAGATGTTAATGGTTCTGACATCAACTGCTTGTAATTTTTGCAAAAGCACACAGTATGGGCAGTGCCCCACTCTGAGAGTCCCAGAGATCCTCTATGGCGAAGACTATGCTCAAAAGTTACCTCAGCCAAATGGGTGCCCCCAAGGATGCTTGAGCAGGCACAGAGCCTGTTTTCATGGGCCTCAGGCACGTCTGGAAGAGTTGTTTTAATGCTCTCTGGTGTCCTTTCTCCTGCCCTAACCCTCATGTTACGTGCAGGTTTCCCAGGGACTCCAGGCCCCCCCGGAGCTCCAGGAGCTCCAGGTCACCCAGGACTAGATGGACCTCCTGGACCACCTGGTTTCCCAGGACAGAAGGTCTGTATTTGTGTTTAGCATAAAACTTTCCTATCTTAGAGGTTTTTCTGCATCAGTGGGAAGATGGTGAGGAGGATTCCACCTCTTGTTCTCAGCTTTTGACGGCAGGGAAGTCACATTCTCTGCTTGAGGTTTGAGTGAGAGTAATAAAAAAGGAATTACACTGTAAGATGATTTGAGTGTTTTTAGGAGAGGATAAACTTAGAAAACCCCCTTTTAATTTTTTATTTTTTTTTTTAATTTTTAATAGGGGGATCGTGGATTTGGAGTTCCAGGACCACCTGGACCCCCAGGGCCCCCAGGCATAAAAGGAGTTCAAGGACCTAAAGGTGATCCTGGCTTCCCAGGAAACCCTGGTCTCCCAGGACGAGCAGGTTTTGATGGAACTCCAGGGCCCAAAGGTATGGAGAACTCTCCCCTTTCTGTTCCCTGTTGAACTTTTAAAAATGTAGATGTGCTGGGAGGCATATGGCAGTTAAATACAAGCAGTGTTGACTACAGAGCAATTACTTCAGGGTCCATTTTTCCAAATCAGACACACCTGTGTAAATGGAAGGTTGTGTTCTCAAAAGGCAAGCAAGGGAGTAAATACCAATCTGTGAGTCAGTACCTGAAAGTCTGTATTCTAAAGACAAATTGTGTTTACGTGGGGGTAAAACTTGATCAATAGAATAATTGTCATTCAGATACACTGTGCTTCAACATGCAGAGCATTACAATTCATTTTTCCCTGCTCTTGATCGTGGTCTGTATTGACCTGCCCAGCCTGGTTTGCTGGAGAGCACCTGTTGAGTTTGATGTGGATGATGATGATGCAATTTGCCTGTGTGTAGCCTAGAAATGTAAACTGCAGGCATTCCACACTGAGTGAGGACAAATCTCTGGCTTTCAGAAATAGCCTCCAAAGTGTGTTTTTTCCTGTGGTGGTCGATATTTGTTTGCTTGCAAGAACGAGGATGCAAGTACAATGTGCAGGCACTGCTCTGAAAGGGAGTGTCTCTGAACCGAGTTCAGTATTTAACTAAACAAGAGTGTTCTTTTAGGTGATCCTGGACCAAGTGGACCACCAGGACTCCCAGGCCCACCAGGCATCCCTGGCATTGGTGGTCAAGGTCCACCTGGATCTCCAGGACCTCCAGGTCCAGTTGGTCCCCCAGGTAAAACTTGCATGAATTGTGCCCTTAGGTTACTTTGGGCATGCACCAAGCAGCTACACAAGACAGCAAGAAAAGATAGAGACTCATGTCTATTAGCTTGTATATTTTGCCAGTCAAGCTGGCAAAACTTGGTACCTCATGATGTTGACTGAAATCAGAAGTGGGATTACATTCAGCCCTGCCATTTGCACAACTTGCATAAGTCCCAAGGGTGTAAAAGCCCACTTTGGAGAGAGCTCAGAGTCTCAACAGAAATTCTAGCAAGTGTTGTGCACAGATAGTGCCAAAATCTCTGTGAGGCAGTTTATCCTAAGAGTTCATATTCTTCAGGACAAGACAGAAGGGAGCACAATGTTAGTGCAGAGGTTTGGGGATACAGAAGGGAAGGAAAGCTGCCTTGAGCTGCCGGTACTGTGCTATTATTACGTTGCTTTCAAATAGCAAGATGGTTCTTAAATTCCGAAGTGGTTTTTCTAGCTTACCAAACTGTATACCAAATTCACTGGGTCAGAGATACTTTTTAATAACTTTTTTACATTTTTATCTAGAAAATTAAATTCTGGTTTGGAAAAAAAGCAAACTCAATTCCCTATACAATGCTGTTTGTCTTCTCTCTACTTACTTGTTGAGTGCAAAATCAAGTCAGTAGTTCTGGTTCTCCCTAGCATGGCCAGGCAGTTTTTCTTTTCTTTTTATTTAATGGAAACTGAAGCACAATTTAACTCAAGTTAATGTGAAAAGGAAGAAATCACGAGTATTCCAAACTAGCAGGTTCATTATTTCATAGAGGAGAAAATGCTTTCCGGGTAGTGACATGACACTGTTTTAACAAGCCTGTCAATAAAAGAGGTCACACACATTCATCTTGTCATAAGCCCAGCTAGAAAAGAGCTTTAGAATTCTTCTTACAGAAACCTCTGAGTTCTGGGATTCCTGATTCCCTCATACACTTGTTTTTTTCCAGCAAAACCAACAAGTTTTATGAGTCCTGATAGGTTTAAATTAGATTGACAAAGTAGCATCTAAGAATAGTGATAATTAGGAATATGTCTCTGATGTGAGTTCGGTTATCTTGTGTCCAAAATCACTGGTGACTGATGAAGATCTGAACTTGTTCCATCTCTGTGCACAGAGGGTACATGTGCATGCATGCACATCATTCTATTCACAACGTTTGTTTAGGGAAGTTCCTTTCCCCCTTCATTCAGTGAATGGGCTTGCTGTGCACCAGCTCTTGATGTTGCAAATATGTGGCAGTCACCACAGCGAGAGCATTTCTGAGCAGCCTTGCCCTGAAACAAACCCTTCAAAATCCATCTGGTTGTTGCCATGCCTGTGTGAATGTTTGCACTGCATGTTTGTGAGCTACACTTTCTGAATGTGTCTGTGTGCCAGCGCTGGGCTTGGCACTGTTTGCAACGCATGCTGACAAAGTCATGGCCAGCTGTAAGACCACGGGGCGGGGATTACTTGATCATGTTCAGATCTTTATGAACTGGGAGCTGAGATTTGACAAAGTGCTGAACTGGTAGGTAGGCAAGCACTTGAGTAAGTAGACCCATGGAGTTTGAGTTCTACTCACGTGCATAAAGCGTGGGTCATGTCTAGGTCTGGTTCTGCACAAGTTTCCGAGTGGGGAAGGAAGGTGTGGTCAGTGCACCAGCAAGCCTGGCATGTGCCCAGTACTGAGCTAGGGACACGAGGGGTCTGGACAACGTGCACAGGGGTTCCCCGAGCCAGGGGTGCATCCTGTGCCTGTCTTGCTGTGCTGAGCTGCACTTGGGGCTGAACTGGAACAGAAGGGAACACAGGCGTGTTTGGGGTGAGGGGTGGGACGTATTAGCATGTTTGAATGTTTCATCCAATGCATGTTCTTTTGTCTTCCTGTAACATCTCCCCTGCTGTTAGCCAGAATTTGATTTCATGTGATCACTGATTTATTCTGCAAAATACCAAAGTTGGCAAATGCACAATGATTACTAGAGCTGATGGGTTTGAAATGCCTTTATTTTCGCTCTTCATGTCTGTACTGACTAATCATTGTGGCTACTAACAGCATGGTGGCTCTGAACTCTAATGCATGCTTGAGAAATCCTTGTTATTTCCCTTGGCACTGCTCTGTCTGTTTTGTGCAGAATGTCTTACATTCCCATCTCCCATCCCTTGCTCCTTTTACCAGGCTGTTTTGATTCTATTTCTTTATGCAACATTAGGGTAAAGTTTCTGAGTCTCTGTTTTTCAGGTAATTTGGAAAATTCCTGGAAGGATTTCCCTGTTTAGAATTTCCTTTTTCTGCACCACTGTTTATGCAAATAATTTGCAGTAGCTCAACATTTTTCTTTTTTTAAACATGTAACAATTTAGAATTTACTGTGTTGTCTGTATTGTTCTAATTATGATGTGGCTACATTTTTGAGAACCAGAAATTCAATTAGAAATAATTTCTATTTGCAGAAGTATCCTTTTCATTCTAGATAAGGAGTTTGTCCTGTTACTGGGTAATACATTATTTTCTCTTTTTTTTTTTTTTCCTCCTGCTGATAGAAAGCCCTTAAACACACAGCATATGCATTCCCTTATGCATCATCTGGTACTGTTTTTTCTCTGCAGAGGAAGCAGTTCCAGGCACATGACCACAGTTTAATGCAGTGATAAGCTGCTGCCAAAGGGGAGCATACTTATCATTAAATAAACACAAGTCTACAGTTTATGCTGTCAAGAAAACCTGATCTGCCTTCTCAGTGTGCAGAGAACACATGATGACATCACTCCTAAACTTGTTGCTGCAGCCCAGAGTGGGGTCACCATTACAAAGTTCTGCTGCCTGGGAGTTATTTATGAATTTTGCCTCGGTGGTGTCATTATCTCAGTAGATTATGTCACAGCACGCAACATTCAATGTGTAACAATGGATATTTGCATAACAGAACTAAAAGAATGGGGGAAAATATTTAAAGGCTTTTTGTGTAATAAAGAAGAAGCATCTATTGAAAATCCCTGTTTGAAGGGATTTACCAGAATGTGAGGCCAGTCAACAAGAAGCTGATTGGTAGGATGTACTCTGGTGTTCGGAAGGTATCCAAGCCAGTATCTAGATATGACAGTTCTGTAAAAAAACATATCAGTAAGGCTTGTCCTCTACTTTTGGAGAGAATACTAGACAAGAAGAGAGGGAAAAACAATTTTATTTTTAAAATGTAGCATCAGTTTGAAAATATCTCACTGTTGTTTCTGCATACAGTGGTGACTGCACTTTGAAAAAGCTTGGAGTGTCCTTGCAGTGTGGTTTCTCTTAACTGCATTACTGTTGAATTCTTTGTACTTAGATCTGCTTTCAGTAACTTTAGGTAGATTTTTTTCCTTGTTCTAATGTATATGTGCTTTATTTTGTTTCCTAACTTAACGACTATTACAACTCCTTACTGCTACCTGTCTCAACTTCCTGATGAGCTCTAACTCGTTGGCTTTTGAACCTCAGGTCCCCCAGGTACTGTGGTTTCTTTACCAAAGCCTTTTCTTAACTTCAGATTTAATGAATGATCCTTTTTTGCCAGCTGCATTTCCAGAGTGAGCATCTTTACTGATACTGTGCACTGGAGGGAAACAAGCTCTCTGCTTGCCCCTGCAGTGCCTTGAGCTCAGTGTCATCATTAGCATTAAACAACCTTAAGCATATTTTGACAATTCATATTTTTCATTCAGGGAAATGTAAGGCCGTGGAAAATTTTGCTATCCTTCAAAAATATTCAGGCAATGTTACCTTAAAATGTAGTAAAACGGAATAATTCATGGAAATATAAGAATCTCAATAATTATAAAACACAGACCAGTCTAATCAATTTTGGCTTTTTGTTTTATAAGTCAGACTTACAGGGTTGTTGAAGACAGTTGTTTTCCTTTAGAACTATTTCTTTTTTAATTGCATTTGCTACACCTTGGTAAAATTTTAGTAATGCTTATCTTCAGGAGAATATGGCATTTTAACACTTGGAAGCCATTAAAAAATAAATTGCTTTAGAAGAATTGCAGGGTTTTCATCAGTGCTAGGAGTGGACTGCAAATAAAACTTAGCTATTCCTACAGTAGTGCACCCAGAGACACACAGATTTCAGCCTTGCCTGACTTTGCTAAAAGGCTGTGTCTTAACAACATTCTCTAGGGTTGCAAGGCATCCCAGGGGAGAAAGGGGATCCAGGTCCTCCAGGCTTCGACGTTCCTGGTCCTCCAGGTGACCGAGGAACCCCCGGATATCCAGGACCTCCTGGTCTGCCAGGGCCTCAGGGTTCCCCTGGGCCACCTGGCAGGGATGGAATACCTGGATTTCCAGGTAAGTTCATATCTTTTACCTGTGGACAAAGACCAAACTGTCGTTACAGATGGATGCTCTTTATGCTTGGCTGTGCCAGCTTATTGAACTTTGATGTTTATCCTATCTATTAAAGTTGGATACATGTAACTGTTACCTCTCATACTTTTAAAAAAAATTGTAACAAAATTTGTTGCATTAAAATCCTTGTTACCTTTCCACTTTTCTCTGTAACTTGATTCAAATATTGTATATGTTATTCTGTTTCATAACGTTCAAATGTGACTTTGATCATCTTTGCTATGATACTTTTCTAATTTATTTTGTGGGTTTTTTTTCTAGTCACTGCTACAATTTAGAAATAAAATTTGTTTAAAGAAAATAATTACCAGTGCTACATAGTTTTAAGTATTAATTTCCTTATTCTATGTGTTAGACTACTCAGTTAAGCTAGTCTGGTTTGTCCTTTGAAACAGAAATCTCAAAAGTGAGAGTCCCTCTTTTTGGTAGAGGGGGCAATACAAAACATTCTAAAAGTAGTGTATACTTAATTGTCTGCTTGGCTTTCACTAAATTCAAGTTTGCTTTGAACAAGTATCTGTGTTTCAAACCAGGGAACTAAACTTCTTGAAGGTATAAATATGCTTTCTGCCATAACAGGGCACTGCAAATTTTCTTCCCAGGACTTAACTGTGGAAAATTTGCCATGATTTTCAAGTGTCATTTTATCTGATTTAAATCTGTGCAAGAACTGAGTGCTTGTAATTCCCTAAAAACAATCTTTAGATGCATGTGCTGGTTCGTAAATACCACAGAGGTGCAGAGAAGTAAAATTAAGGTACCAGTAGGTTTTTGTTCAGAATGACAATGGTGATTTGATGCCTTTAGGTGCCAAGGGTGAGATGGGCGTCATGGGAGCTCCTGGTCCTCCAGGACCTCCAGGAAGCCCTGGAAGAAATGGCCTGCCTGGCTTGAAAGGTAATGGGTTTTTTTATACACCTCAGAAGAGAATGCAGAATGCTGGTTTACACATCCTGTGTGGAAAGAGGTTTTGTAATACTAACATCTAGATCTTCATTATTTGGACATGCTGAAGTTATCTTCTTTTGACAGTGCTGATGTTCAGAACTGCTTTGGAGTTTTGAGCTGTAGCATTCAGTCACACTATTTAATTGATGTCATGAATTGTTAGCTATTTTGAAAACCTTTCCGTGAGATGGATGGCATTGAAGTAAAGCAACATTTCTGAAGTGTGTTGTGAAGTCTGCTTAAAGCAATAGAAAGAAGAAAATCAGTAGCATTGGGTTCTGGAGTTATCCAAATTCAGCTCTATAGGTATCACAGAGAAACTCTTTTATCTGCATTTTCCTAACCCCCTCATTGGAGAAGAAGAGTTCGGTAGAAGAAAACCCCAGTTATCTCCCCAGAACAGGGAAGCTGTGAATCCAAAGGTGCTGTAGCTGTTGCTGGTGGCCCAGAGTGTGGTGGGGCTCTGGAAGCTCTAAAGGTGGCTCATACAGACACAGCTGGTTCCTCTGTGCTGGGCTGCCCAGAGCTCACGGACATCCCCGGGCGCTCCATCGCTCGGCTTTGTTCCAGGGCTGCAGGTGCTGTGAGCAACCTTGCACCAACTGACTGCTCATTCCGTGAATTCCAACTTCATGAATGAATCACAGACTCCCTGTGTAAGAAAAAGCATTACAAAGGTATTAGCCTACCTGAAGGATTATATTCTTTTCCCTTTCGTTATCTGCTTCTGCTGTAGGTAACAGTGGATTGCCTGGTCCGCCAGGGCCTCCTGGACCGATAGGACAGAAAGGCATCAAAGGTGAAGCAGGTCTGCCAGGTCCACCTGGAAAAGTTGATCCAAAACATCTGGGAGCAAAAGGAGAAAAAGGAGAGCCAGGTGTTCCAGGTAAAGAACTTTGCATGTGGTCTGGGGAGGTGGTTTGTCCTCTACAGATAATAGTGAGGTGTGACTGAATCCATTACAGTTCATTCTTTCTTACAGAAAAAAATACACTGAGAATATGTTTGTGGCTTAAGGGTCTTGTATTTTAGACTTTTTTAAAGGGGTTCTATGGCCAACTTTTTCTGTGTGGTTAGTTTGCTATGATACTTTTATTTGGCACATGGCAATATTCTGATAGCACTGGGGTGCTTTCAGCAGGATTACAACTCAGTCTTCCAGGTGTTACTGCTAAGCATGATGAGAGATAGTTGTCATGGCTGCTGTGCTGGCTGCATTCCTGCTGCCTCAAAGGCCTTTGGGCCTTTGCCTTGTAGGATGAAGTTGCACAGGTCATCTGCTCATGCACCACCTCCTTGGCTGTCTCTAAGTTTACGCATCTATTTGTCATCTGTGTGTGTGTTTCTACTTGGGAAGTTGGCACCCTGGAAGTTTTTCCCAGTCCTCTCAAGTCTGTTTTCTCTCTCACTTTTGGTGGCTTCGCCCTCCCCCCCAGCTTGGGGTTCTGATGTATCCTTTGAACTCTAATTGAGTCTTGAGAAGAGTAAAAACATCCTGCCCTACAGAGAAGCAGAATGCCTTTCCCTAATGTTGTCCCAGCCGTTATTGTGCTAATTTATCTATTGCATTAATTTCTGTGAAACCTAGGTAGGATCCTAAGACACTCCTTGTCTTTTTCTTTCTTTCCCCTCTCTCAAGTAAGAGCTGCTCCTGTTCTGTAGTAATTTTCAACTTTCCAGAACCAATATTTTGTGTTCTCTGATACTTCTCTTTGCTAAACCAGGAGGAATTATATTTACTGAAGAAAAATCCCTGTTTGGATTTTTATTCACCTTTAGCTACATCTGATCTCTTAAGGTAAAAGAAAACACATAGTAGTAATAATAGTAATAACAATAAACTCTATCTTTTTCCTTTGAGGTATTCCTGGTTTATCAGGACAGAAAGGTTATCAAGGACTCCCAGGTGACCCAGGCCCACCAGGACTTAGTGGCCCACCAGGTGTGCCAGGATTGCCAGGTCAGTAAACAAGGCTTCAGAGGGACAGCTTTGATGAGAAAGAATTTGCATGAGCTTTCATAACATGGAATTGGGATGTTAATCCAGGTATATCTAAGCAAAGCTTAGAAATTTGCACTTAAAACTGCAGCACAGTTTTGGGACATTTAAAGTCATCATCCCAACAGCATGCTTGGAGCTCTTTCCTTCAAACAGACCCAAAACGTGGTTTAAGATGATCCCATTGAAGATTAGGGTAGCTTTTAGGATGACTGGGAAATGAATGTGTTGCAGAAGCTGCTTCTGGGTGTCACATCTTTGCTTTAAAGAATTGCAAGGATGAGGAAAACAAATTCCATTTTGCACTGCTTCTCCCTACAGCTGTAACAGTTTCTCTGAGATCTTGAATCCTTGCTTGCTGTGTCTAATGTAGGTCTTGCTCTAAATATCTTGTTGGGCTTGGGGAATATTTTTAACGTTCCAGGACTCAAACTAGTTTGGGCATTGTAGGTTGCATTTAATCCTTTAATAGAAGCTGCTGAATACCTGTTGCAGGAAAGAAAGAGATAATGTGTTAATTCTGCAGAACAACTCGGGAGAGACCAAGTCACACCAGTACCAAATTGTTTCAGATGGTGGCTAAACCATGGACTGAGATTTGACCCATTTCATTAGACTAATCTTCAAAACAAATAAGCAGTTGCCCTGATCGAATATTGGCTTGGAACAAACTGAAGGTGTTTAGTATTTTACTACAAATGAGTGTGAAAAAGCATGTAGGAGCAGTATGAGGCCTAAAGCAACTTCAAATCATTGCCTTTGTAATTAGATGACAAGCATATTCATATGAGAATGCATGAATATCTGAAACTTTTAATTATGGCCATTAATTAACTAAATCACACCTCTCCTAGGCATCAAGGGAGACATGGGGTTTCCTGGGCAGCCAGGACCAACAGGACCTCCAGGATTAAAAGGTGCCATGGGAGAGATGGGCCTTCCAGGTTAGTTTCTGTGCTTGTACTTTACTTGATTTGGGACAGTGTTTTCCTTTTTTATAGTACAAAGAGGGATCTGCTTTTATGTACTATGTAATAATAAATAGCAATAAAGTTGAGGAATACATAAAGCCCTAAATACATAATTGAGATTTTTAGATAATTGTTTTAGTTGGTTTTTAAAAATAAAAACACATTAGGTATTCAAAGCCAACCAGTGAAATTGTCAGTTGCTCTACTTCGAGTGATTTCTGTAAATTACTGCAGAAGTTTTGTTTGTATTTTTTAAACTTGCATCTTATCTCTTGGACAGGCCCCCCAGGGATAAAAGGCAGCCAAGGAATAGCAGGACGTCCAGGGCAGCCTGGGCCTGCAGGATTTCCTGGACTGAAAGGGGAGAAAGGTGACCCTGGTCTTTCCAGCATTGGTATTCCTGGTCCCCCTGGACCAAAGGTACCTTTACAAAATTTTCCGATTGAAAAGTCCATGAGGAAGTTAGATTCTCTGATTTCCCCCCCCCCCAACTATTGCTTAATATCTATTATGTACAACTGTAAATATGTAATATTAGTATATTAATAACAAGCGGGGTTGACTGTGGTTTGTTCTTTTCAGGTGGGAGCAAAAATTTCTAATTTTGAAGGTGAAAATATTTACATGTAATTTAATCACATTAAAGGAGAAGATAGTTTACCAGACTTCTCAATTTGTGTTCAGTTAGTGACCTAGCCCTCCCTGTGACACTTTCATAGTTGGTTGGGATTTATAGAATTAATGTCATTATTCCCGTGTCTATTTATGTGGTTAATTATTAAAAAAATTAAGACAACGTGCATTTAAGAATAAATTACTAATAATATGGCATGATTGCTACTGCTTAAAATTCTTAAGTCTATATAAAATATTTGCATTAACATTTACCTATGTCATCCTTTCTGCCAGCCACAAAAGAGGGACAAAAAGATCTTCAGAATATCTTGCAGTCTTCAGTGATGCCTTACAACTGCTGTTGAGCACAATTAATTTAGCAAAAACATTGCATGATTAAATCACCACAGATTTCTTTTTTTTTGTTCTGCGTTATCATGGGGTAAAAATCTCTGTTTCTTCTGGAAGAAAGGAAGACACTTTTTTCCTTAATGTAGGCCAGTTCTGAGGAAAAACAATGATACTCTGTACAAAATTCTAGGGGAAAGCTGTTGGAGTCTTTACTCTTGCTACTTTTGATGAATTTTCTGTTGAGATGTTTGACATTACTTGGATATGAGGAGAAGTGTATTCAGTGCAGTGATGACTTTTACGTGGTGGTAAGATGGGGAACGTACACAAAAGGCTTACCCATCTTTTGAAGACTGGGTTCTTACTCTGCTTCGTGTTTTCCAGGGTGACTGGGTTCTTACTCTGCTTCGTGTTTTCCAGGGTGACTGGGTTCTTACTCTGCTTCGTGTTTTCCAGGGTGACCTCGGTTTGCCTGGATACCCAGGCAGTCCAGGCAGTAAAGGTATAGCTGGAAGTCCTGGTTTGCCTGGGTTTCCAGGCAGTCCAGGTGCAAAAGGAGAACCAGGCCTTCCCGGATTCCCAGGTAATTCTCAACAGATTTTTTTCATTTTCCCTCTTGCTTATATTGGTACACACAGCTCAACACAGTGGGTGGCTGGGGGAGGGCTCCAGCTTCATTCAGAGTTTCTGGCTGCTTCTAAGCTTTGTGTTGCTGGAATTGGCAACAGCAAGTGTGGGAATGCATCACTGTAGAGGGCCTTCTGAAATTATTCATCTGCTCTGAGGGGATGTAGCAGTTGTGTTAGCTCATGCTCCCCACTCTCCGTAGCAATCAGACTCTCACATCCTCTGACCCACAAAGACTTGTGTCCATATTTTTCCTTCATGAATCAATAAAAAAGTGCCATCAGGAAAACTGGGCGCTTTTTTCATACCATTTACTGGCCAAAAGTATGTTGTAAAGAGAAATCTCTGAAACATAATTGTTAGGTTTTGCACTCTTCTCTAAAAAATACTAAGAGATTGTTCACAGGTATATCTCAGTTATTCATTCACAATATAAAGAAACAAAGTTTTTATCTATGCTGCATTTGCAATACTAAAGGCTGTTCTACAATTACACCTGAGCTGCTTTGATGTAGGAAATCAGGGAATTTTTGACTGTGGTCATGGCAGCAGGAAGCTTAGAAGAGAACGAAACCTGACCAGGAACCTGGACGGGTTTTTACCCGCTGTTTCATGTTGTGCCCAAGAGTCTGAACAGCCAGAACAGTGTATGGAGACACTGCCTTGGTCAGGCTCAGGTGCTGTTCAGAGCAGACACTGAACACATCACTGGCTTTCCCACCTCCCACTCAGCTCATGCTGTAGGGCTGGGAATGCAGTCTAAACTCTTAAGACTGTTTTTATTAAGATCCTTTTTCAAGGAAGAAAAAGAGGATTGGGGAAGAACTATCCAATCACGGTTCATAATGCTTTCAATTTGCTGTCAAGCAGAAACACCTGTCTCTAAAATAGTCATGTTCTAGCAGACTGCCAGACTTGCTGTGTCCTTGGCCACGGGCACTCAACAATTAAGAAGACAGTTTTGAGAGCTGAAGTAAGGACAGCTGTGCTAGTATGTTTTGTTTCTGTACACTCTTTGCTTTATAAATCACATCCTTGGTCAGCTGTAAATCTGCAAAATGAGCACAATTACAATATCTTGGTAAAATGAGCTCATTTGTTACTCCAGACATCTCAGATTGTGGTACTTCAAGATCTGCTGAAAAACCAGTTTTGTGCTTAATTTTATTGAAATGCCTGTACTTTACAGGAACACCAGGAATTCCGGGACCAAAAGGTATTGAGGGGCCTCCAGGTAATCCTGGCCTGCCTGGACCACCTGGGCCAGTAGGTGAGCACGAACAGCGCAGCAGAGATCAGCAGAAATCAGCAGAGATCAGCAGCTTCTGTGAAAAACACAACACATGAAGCCACTTCCTTTCTTCTTACCTTTTTAATATCTTGAAAATGCATCTGTATGTACATGGGTGCTGTCATTGCAGACACATAGTTCACTGAAATTAAATAGAAAAGAAAGAAGTTTTAACTTTCTTTTGAGGGCTTGTGTCTACTCTCCTAGTCAATTCATTATTGGCTATTGAAACAACAAGTTAACTGTTTCAGTATTTATGTTAAGTACTCCAGTGGTCTAAGCTGTTTATATAGGAGCAAAGACCTAATTTATTCTAAAGGGAAGCATTATATTATTTTTAGCAAACAGTGACTGCTTGAAAGGTCACAGGCCTAGAAGCCTCTTCTAAACTGTCAGAGGAGAGAGAGAAAGGTTTTAAGATTACACCCCTGTGAATCTTGTATTGCACTGCCACACCTTTAGATTCAGGTGGTGGGGAGGGGGGTGCTGGTTATTTTTGTTGTAGGTTAGGTATGACTGTGCTAATGTGTTCTGATCCCCTTTTAGGTGATATTGGTCGTCCTGGCCCTCCTGGTCCCTCAGGGGAGAAGGGACAGCCTGGCCGAGATGGTATCCCGGGACCAGCGGGTCAGAAGGGTGAACCAGGTTAGGTGTCCTTCCTGTTTGTGTTCTCTTGACTCTGCTTTGGGATGTTCTGCTCGCTCTGTCCTTTCTTCCCTGTAACTGCCCTATAACTGCAGAGCTGCTCCTGTGCTTCCCAGCTGCTGGGTGGCTCACAAAGGGTGCCCATGAAGCACAGGACAAGAATTCAATCAGCTCTTAGATTTTATTACCTGACTTCATCACCAGCCTCTGTTCCTGTGTTCCATGTTAGCTGTAGTGCTTCAGCTCAGTTACAGGGTGCATAAACAGTGTAATGTCTGCCCTAAAGATAGAACCCCAAACGAAAATGCAGGCGTAGCAGCTCCCAGAATCTGAAAGCGTGGGGATTATTGGGAATGGATGGAAATGCTCGTGAAAGTCACAGATGCATTCAACAGCAGAACCTCTGGCTTTGGTGAAGCCTGGTGAGTGCATGAGAATCCCAGGAATCTCAAGGAGTTGCAGATTTAGATGAGCTCCATTTTCATTGTTCTAAGCCTCATATTCCCATTCCCAGAGACCTGAAAGCTAAATGTTCATTATTAACTGAATCTGTTTCTTTTCAGGTCTACCAGGTTTTGGGCGCCCAGGACCTCCAGGACTCCCAGGGTTGTCAGGTAAAATTTCCCTGTTGCTCCTTGTTAAAAAGGTTGAATGTAAAATACATTTATACACACAAAAAAAAAAAAAAAAGTGTGTCTTGTATGTTCTGCAACAAACGAATGCCATGGCAACAACTAAAATAACAATTTTTTTTCCTCAGCAGACTGTTTCAAATTAACCACAGTAATAAAGACATTTATTACTGACCACTGAATTTTGTAAATTAGCAATTATACAGTCCAAATAAATGCACACAAGACTACAGCCTAGTGCTTTTGTGGAACTTTGCTGATTTGTCTCAGTAAATAAAGCATTCATACAACAGATGAGAAATGAAGTTGCTTTAAAGTTATAGCTGCTTGCTACATTGCTTCCTTTCCAGTAGCATTAAAGCTCCTAAATTTCTCCAGCTTATCTGAAAGTTTTGCAAGTATGTCTTAACTTCCAGCAATATCTCAAAAAAAATCCTGAATTCTTAATATAGACAGATTTCTTCACAGAGAGTCTTGCTTCTGGACTTACAACCTCACTGGATGTTTATGACTTGCAGCATCACTGAGTAGTAGACACTTAGTAAGACTTTTTACCATGTCAGAAGGTGTACAGTGCTTTCTCCTGCAAGAATTATTAGGCTTAACTCTTTCCTGAATGTTAGACAATTTTGCCCTCTCTGACTGACAGGGGAGCTGTGGCCAGACTTGGATCTTCTGTGAGAGAGAGAACTGGCTCTGCAAATTGACTTTGGCCTTTTGGAGCAGACTGTAACAATGTGACACGGCTGTCTGGTTTTACAGGGCAAAAAGGAGAACTGGGGCTACCTGGCCCACCAGGGCCCCCTGGACTTCCAGGTCTGAAAGGAGAACCAGGTTTCCAGGGATTCCCTGGTCTACAGGGTCCACCAGGTCCACCAGGATTACCAGGGCCACCTCTGGAAGGTCCTAAAGGTAGCCCTGGCCCACCAGGTGTTCCAGGAAGGCCAGGTAAGAGCATGACCCACACCTGCAAACATCTTCGACACTTTGATATTTTGCTGGTAGGTCATCAGCCTTCGAATTCTCCCAGTTTACGTGTGTGGGCAACCAGAGCATTTTGTTGCCAAAAGCGACAGTATCTAAAAATAAACCAGCCCCCAGTTTGTGTTGTGAGTTCCTGATACCTGGCAGCAAAAATCGAAGGCGTTGCTGGGCGGGAGGTTCTCCGCATGCTGTCCCAGTAATCCCCTCGCAAGCACGATACCGACCCCTGAACGTCTGATACCTTTGCAGTACTTGTCACACGATCAGCAACTGTCATCGTGCACAAAACCCAAAAGTAACAAACCCCATCATTTGTAAGAGTCATGGCAATCAAATTCCCACTAGCATCACAGCATGGTCCGGTCGGATAGCTGCTCCTCATCTCCGTGTCATGTAACATAAGTCACTGCTCCATTGTGTCGTGTGGCTCCCGTGGACTCCGTGCTCCGTGTTCATCTTTCCATTCCATGTTTGCATTTTGTTCCTGCACCAACTAATTCTGGGAATGAGAAAACACTATGCTGAGTTAACATTGCTGAGCAACTACCTGGCCTGTATTAGAATTTGATTTTTTTGGCGTGTGTTACAGAATGTTTATTTGAATTTAGATACTGCTCTTGAAAATATTGAACTTTAATGAACCTGTCACAGCTCTGACTCAAGCTTATTGCTGTATCTTGAATCCAGAAGTACCAATGAGACTCATGTCACTTAACAGGCTTGCTATTCTCCCTAAAGGAGACTGCTTTCAAACAAAGCCATTGGTTGATGACAGGTTTTTTATTTATTGCCCTCAAACTGCCCTCAAACTATTCTTTTATTTAAAGACTTTTCTGAGGAGAGTTAGTTTTAAGTTAGTATATTGATAAAATAGCTGCTACACATATATTGTTCATCTTTGGGTATCAAGGGAGAGTTTACTTTTGCAGTACACACTTGGAAAGATTTTAAGAATTGCTTTTTCCTCATGCTTGCTTCTGATACAAGAGGAGGCAATCCCACTGAAAATTTTTTTTAGAATGGAATTTTATCAAAATATTTTCCCCAGAACTGGAATTGTCATGTGTTATTATTCTCAGTGGCAGTATGAGCTTTCTCTTGTGCAGAGTGGGCTATGAACTCATCTTCATCTACCCTGACTGTGCATTCCAAAAATGAGTCATTATAAACAACATTTGTTTTTAATTTATAACACCTTAAAACTGGGTTGCTGTTTGCCAGTATAATGAGGTTTTCTTTTAATCCTAGTAAAAACACTTGAATTGTGTTGTATCCTAACCACGCTCTGTGTGTGGCTGGTGTGAAACCACCCCATGGGTTAATAATGCCAGTCACAGTGTCTTCCTGTTTTCCTGTTTGGGCAGTGGAATGAGGCGTGCACGACCTCCCCCTTTCTGCTGGAGGAACCTACTCCCTGCTGTACCCCAGGGGCTCTAACCAGCCAGTGGAGCATCCCTGCAGCCAGTTGGTCCTCCCAGTTTGCTTTAGACTTTCTGTAATTTTTCTGTATGTAGAGTGGTGCAGCAATTAATATTTCGGCCCAGGAAACTGATTGGTCCGTAACAGTACAGGCTTTCCTTTTTAAAAGATTCTTTTGTAGATGATATCTCCAAACTCTAAAAAAAAAAATTAAATCAGCTAAGCAGTCTCTGATGTATAAGGAAAGTGCCAACTGAGATTCTCTGCTCTGCTGCAGCATTGGGATTTTATGGAGCTTCTCATCCTGTTCACACTTCCCTGTGGAAATCAGGTTCTTACTGACTCCAGTCAGTAGGGGAGGTGGAGAAATGGTGGGGCTCATTTTGTGCAGATTTATGAGCATTGGCACGGGGGGGGGGAACAATCAGTGAGGTTCTGCTCAGCCATGTTCTCTCTCTCTTTCTCTGATTTCCATTTTTGTTGCATGCAATGTATAAAGTGAAGCATTTGTTTTGCTCAGTTATGTGTGAACTAATGTGGATAAACCAAACTATTATTGCAGTTCTGGTACAATCAGCACTCCAGCCTTTTGTTTCTGATGATAACACAGTCTATTGTTGGAATGCTGATTTTGTAACATTTCAACATAAGGCAGTTAGTCATAAAAGCAGCTGTGTGGCTGTCAAATTACCCCTTCCAGGGACAGAAATAAAACCAGAAGCTGTTTGCGTACACTGTTTGTTGTTGACTTCTGTGTATATTCTAAGATTAGTAACAGTGATGAAGTCAAACATGATGTAGTTCTCTGACTTCAGTTGAGTTGTCCCTAAAATAAACATTGATAGATGGTTTGGGGACGGATTTATTAATTGATTATAAAATTAAGCCAATTTCCAGGGCAACAGAACGTTGCTGTTATTCCACGTCTGTTTTCTTTGCTATGAATAATAATAGTTTGGTGTTTTGCACACTGTATGTAAAGGAATATTGAGCTAAATCTAAGAAGAAAGGTTTAGTTGAATATGTTAGTTTGTTGATATTTCTAACAATTTTGATGTTTTTCCCCTTATTCTAATGATGACCTTGGTGAATTCTGACCCCCTACTCCCAGGTCCCTCAGGTTAGCCCTGTAACTCCAAAATAATAACTTTGCATGAAAATGAACTTATATAATTTTGTATTGTCTAAAAGTAGATATGTGGAGTCATTTTTCAGACATACCTTTTAATTTGTGGCGGAAAAAAAAAAACCTCAGGGTTTGCTTTCAGCCACCTCCTCCATGTTGTCGTGGGACTGACACTGGAAGGACACAGTGGTGGAAAACCATGTGGGTCCAGATTTGTAAGGCTTTTATAAAGTCCCCAGCTGTGAAATTTGTTTTAGCATGTTTATTCTCAGTGCAGTTGAAAATAATATAGAGTGGGTTTCACCTTTTTTAACAAAGCATATTGCACTGTCCTCCCGTGCCTTTGCTGTACGATTGCGTATCGCAGCTTGGGCAAGTGGCACCATTCATTTTTGTACCACCTGCTACTGTTGATTTTATACACTCTCAACAGACTTAAATAAATTAGAAGCTTCTTTTACACCAACAGTGTCTGTAGGAAAATGTATATAGGCTAACAGTGATGCTTTACCTTCCCAACTTGGAGCATTGCAACTTTTCAGTGAAGTCCTTATTTCCATTGTTTTCCTTCACCAGAACATTTAGAGGAAATGAGGGAAGTTCTTCCTTTCACAAGTATTTAATTAAAATAAAGCTCACAGCCCTCCTCTCCCTGGCACTAGGGCAAGGGGACAGGATTGGTGAGAACATGGTTGTTTTCAGGAGTTTATTTTAACTTTAGAGTATCAACATGGAACACAAACTGCCACTTGGGAGGATTTTCAGTGTCTGTGTCTGCACTGAAAATGACTCGGTATATCTACTTAATAATAATAATGATGATGATGATGTCTTTAGGTTTTGCTATGATGACTTTCAGGAAGCAAAGAAATGTCAGGAAAATTCCGTAGAGGAATCCAGTTTAGTTTTTAGCCTAAGCACTGTGAGGTAGCGAATGTGGCGGCCCCTGATGTTTGAATCCCAGCTTTGTGCAGTCATATAAAGAAATGAATGTGGCTTTACCTTTTAATTTAACTGTGGTCACCCAAGCAGTAACCACACTTTAAAGGAGGGCTGCCATCATGGGGTGTTGGGAGGAGCTCAGCAACTGCCTCACATTTTGTTCCACCCTGTGTCTGTGCTCAGCCAGATTTCAGTGACGAACAGATTCATAAATCATAGCAAAACTTACCTATCAGTGAAATATAGTTTATAAGGACTTAACAGTAACAATGAAATGTCCATGTCATTATTTTTAACAACTGTATTACAGTTAGTATTTAAAATAATTTATCAAATATGTAAGAAGTTTTGCTGTGAGGTAAAGCTGTTGTGTATTTATTCTAGTTTTTAGCTGCAAATTGCATGGTGGTATGTTGACATATTTAAACCATTTCACTGACATGAAAGATGCAAGTGGCACAGAGGCTAAAATATGTATTAACTTAGGAGCATAGTAGGGACAACCAGCTTACCTTTGGAAAGAGGACATTTAAAACATTTTTCCAAGGATGTTATCACATGCCATTCTCCATAATAACCTTAAACAGGTAAATAAGCATCTTGGAATAATTTTATCAGGAAAGACTAATGCCAACAGTAAAGACAGCAAATTCTAAATTTGCAAGTTCTGCTGTACTTTTGCTTATAGCATTTGCAGCCCTGTTGATCCATGTCAATCCTGCTTTCCATTTCAAAGGGGGTGTAAGCGCACTTTTCAGTCCTACAATTGTATTCATAGATAGATGAGGTTCATACCTGATTTGTGGTGATAAGTCCTTCTGTTCAGTCAGACTTTCCCCTCACCCAGAGCAGAATTTTGCTCAAGACTAAGTTGTCATTCACAATTCACCTGCCTGTTTGCCAAGCTCCAGGCCCTGTGAAGCTGAATATTGTCAGTGAAATGGTTACATAGTCCAAACCTCTTGTGAGCCAGGACTAACCAGCCATAGGCCTTAGCTGTAATGTTAGAGCAATAACACATTTGTTAGTAAAGCTCTGAGTTTGCTGTTAAATGAAGTGTTGAGTTAGCAGAGCCGAGTCACCAGAATAACTTGTATCTGAAAATACCTGTCGTATTCATGTGTGGTTTTATGCATGCCTGTGGATTATACTGTAAATGCAAAATATGATGGTGAAATGGGTTGTTGTGTAGTGTATATGCTGTCATCTGTACTATTTCTAACTAGTAATCTTGTTTTGTACTGTGTGATGTCTGACCCTTCTAACATCGATCATTGGGCTTTGGTGAACTCTGATCCTTCCAGGTCCTCCAGGTTAGACTCTTAACTCGGTCAATTTGTTTTACTGCCTTGCACTTGATGTAAGAGAAACAGATGTTTTCCTGTAATTCAGTGATTGTCTCTTTAAGGACTCTGGTTACCCTGCAGACCATATGTGTTTGATTAGCATGCCTCACATGGTAACCTGGTCTTATTTTGCATGTGTACAGTATTAGACCAGTATAAAAGAACAAAATGAACACAAAAAATCCTTGCATGATGGGATGCCTTCTGTAGCTGAAACTGCTACAGGATATGTGTGAAATCTGGTACAAAATTGTTGTTGATTTAAAAAGGGAAGGAATTCTGTACTCAAATTTGCATGCAGAAATACAAGTCATCAAATTAATTCATTGAATATGGACTATGAGGATGTCAAAGGAGATGCTAAGTTATTCAAGGTTGCAGAAGAACCAAAAATCCATCACACTCATAAATGTTATTGGATTTGTTGTACTACAGGGGAGAATGTCATAGCACTGTCCTGCAAAGAGATCCTTTTGTTAATCCAGTTGTGAGATCTAACTTGTAAAATGTTGTTAGCTGTTGCTGCATTTGCTAAGAGTTTGTTTTGCCACAAATTACTATCTGCTACGTTCTGTTTAGATGGTGGCATAAAGGTGTATGTATGTATCATCTTTCAGCTCTGCAGATACCTGATTTTCTTTTCAATCCACTGCTTTGCTTTGGGTTAATGCTGCTGTAGCAAAGGCAAAATATTTAAAGACCAGCCCATTTCCTCCATTGGATTTACAGTGTGTAATTCTACTGAAGAAAGACAAATCAGATGGAGGGAGATTCAACATAAGGAAGTTTCTGCAACTTGGGTTATTATTTAGGGTAGGCAGAATGATGAGCTTCCTGCTGCCCAGCAGTCAGGAGACAGGATATAAGGGCTGCTCAGTAGGTGTGTCACATTCTAACAGCAAAAAGCAGCAGCATTTTACATGGTTGAGACCAGCTTTCAGAAGGAGTCCAGGCTCTTAAATAGCACTTAAGACATGGTGAATGCAATGCAGGTCAGCAGAGGGGATATTTGTACCATCTAATTTTGGGTTTCTTGGCTCCTAGTAAAGGCACCACTCTGGTCACTGGAAAGCTGCTAATGCAGATGAGCTGCACTGCCTTCTGGAAGGACCTGCTTCTCTTCCTCAGCTAGATAAGGAGCCTTGGTTCCTGATTTGGGTAGTGCAAACAATCCCTCGATTTGTTCTCCTTTTAGTTTACCCTGAATTTAGCATTGAAATAGAGCTGGGAAGTCAAGCCAAAATACCTTTCAACTTTTTTTTCTTTCTCATTCTGAAGGCACAAACCTGGGGAGAATGGTTGATATGTACTGACATGTGTGTATTTGTTCTGCAACGTTAAGGTCCCCCAGGCCCAGAAGGTCCACGAGGGCCACCAGGCAGTGGAGGACTTAAAGGGGAAAAAGGGAACCCAGGTCCACCTGGTCCACCAGGCCTGACTGGTCCAAAGGGAGATCAAGGACCACCTGGACGCCAGGTAGGACAAGAAATGGAGTTTTCCCCGTGTTAATTTTTAAATGCAATAAAAATGGAATATATTTGGGTGGAATATGCAGTTTGCCAGAATAAAATAAAAGCCAAAGTGTGGTAGCTAACACCCTGTCTCACAGCAAGGAAAAGTTTTTTCCTTAATTATCCCCCAGTACCTGGGCAGGATGTCCCTGCTGTATTCCCATGGGAGCTGGAGCTGTTGATGCAGCCTCGTATCCCCGTGTGCCTCAGCCCTTCACAGCCCCCAGTTTGCTGGTTTGTCCACAGGCACCTTTCAATGTGTTCCTGAGGCTGAGAGGAGTGAATAACGTCAGGCTGTTCTTTGCAGGGGGATCCTGGCCGTCCAGGTCTGAATGGAATGAAGGGGGACCCCGGGGTTCCAGGCGTTCCAGGATTCCCAGGTATTTAACTGGGGATTCCCAGGCATTTAAATAGCATTTCAAGTGAAAACCTCCAGACACAGTAACAGCCTGTTTTGGCCACTCCTGCAGCAGAGGTTGTGAAACAGCATGTTCTTTCACTGTGTAACTGTGTGCATTTGATGTTTCAGGTATGAAGGGTCCCACTGGACCTGCAGGACCCGCTGGCCTCACAGGCAGCCAGGGACTGCCAGGCCCACCAGGTAGGAGTCCTGGGTAGTGGCACTGTCACTTTTGCTCCCTGCCAGTAGAATTTGTTACACAGGTGTAGGACTGAGTTGGTCTGAGCCAACAATTAAAGTAGTTAAGTGAACAACAGCATCAACACAGTTCCAGGCTGTACCTTTTAGTCCCTACAAGTAATCCTAAAATACTTTATACTCTGTGTCCAGTCTACACTCCTGCAAGAGTGGTCCTTTGAGGGGTTCACCAAGAGCACTTTTTTGTCCTATATATACACTTATTCTTTGCACTGATGGAGTTCTTGGTTTCTGATCTTGCAATAAACAAAGTGTTTCTAATGCTCTCTTCCACCTTGGTTTATCTAATACTGCTCTGTTCTCTCTCAGGTCCACCAGGTTTACCAGGTACCATTGGACGAAGCATTGTTGTCAAAGGTGATCCTGGTCCCCCAGGTCCTCCAGGACAGCCTGGGTCCAAAGGGCCACCTGGATTGCCAGGGCCACAGGGATTGCCAGGTATGATGCTGAGTGGCTGCAGCGGAAATGACCGAGGCAGAGCTGAGTGCAGGATGCAATGCCAATCACGTCCAGAGGCTGCAGGGATGAGTGACTGAGCTCAGCAAGAGGCAATAGATAAATGCAGGGTTAACAGATAAATGCAGGGTTAATAGATAAATGCAGGATTCCATCATATATTTCTGGTTCAATGGGCTGTTCTTACGTATCACGAAGAAACAACAGATGAGTCCCAGGCAATGTAAAGATTTCTGTAGTGAGATTTCAAGAGCTTTTATTTCACTTATGCTTTTGTCTGTTCTAGGGCCAATTGGTCTTCCTGGTGACCCAGGGAGAGATGGACTACCTGGTTTTGATGGTCCAGCAGGACGTAAAGGAGAGAGGGGTCTTCCAGGCCATCCAGGTATGGTGTTTATCCTGTCAGGACTCAGTGGAAAAAGAGATACTCCCATTTCTGAGTGCAGGCTAATACTGGGAAGTAAGATCTTTGCCTCATGGGAATAATGATAAAAATACCATTTTTATCATTACAACAATATTACAATTACAATTTTATTATTGCAACAATATTACAAGCAGCTGAACATGCTGTGGTTTGGAATATTCTCAGCACCAACACATTGCTTGGTCATTGCTGAATAATATTGTCGAGTGCTTTATCTCAAGCTGACTGGCATCTTCTTTGCAGCACAGATGATGCAGAGGAGAGCAGAAGATTGTAAGAAAAAGAAGAGAGAGATTAGTTAAATCATTTTTATTTTGCATGCAAATCATGAATGGGGAAAAACAGATTCATAAAGGGAAAGAATTTCACCAAAGGCAGAGATGGGGCTACCATGCAGCTGTCACTTAGAACCCCTGAACTAGGATTTGAGAAAGCAGAATAGGCACTGGGACAATTTTCTGAAGATGATGATAGATACTAAGTAGCTCTATACTGCAAAGTGTGAGAAGAAGTTTAAAATTTTAATAGTTAAAAGAATACAAAAATCCATAATGCCTATTTTTCCTTTTTCTCTGAGCAGGTCTATGAAATCTGTTAGCCTTATTTTAGGGGAAAAGTGCAAATAATGTAAAATAACATCGCCTAAATATTTGTAGTTCTATTTCCTGATAGTGCTGTTCTAGAACATTCTTTTCTGATACATTTCTCAGTCATTTGACTCATTTTTGCTCACATTCAAGACTGTCCTAGCTTGTTTCCACTTTTTGTAACCTGCTCCAAAACTGGCTGCAGCTTTTCTATTCATTTTGATGGGCTTTGGCTCAGGTGTCACCACAGTGTGCCCCAGAGTGAGACTTGCTCCTGTTTCTGCCCCTGCCATTTATTTAGTTATCTTGAGCAAGATGTTTCAACATCATCTTATTAAGCTGCACACACAGGTGTTTTTTGCAATTGGGAAGCTAATTTGAACTCATTTTAGTGCCTGTCATGTCCTCCGCAGTTATTTTAGTGCCTCACAGCCCTGAATGTATTTACATGTATCACAATACCCCTACAACACAGAGAAAGTGTCAGGGAGGTGGTGTTAGCAGATACCAGGTGCCTGAATTCACCAGCACCTCAGTCACAGGACTGTGCTGCCTTTCAGAGCTACACTGGTCCTAAAAGAGCAGGAAACGGTGTTGATAAACACTGTGTGTTGTGTTTCTCTCCTGTGAACAGGTTCACGAGGAGTACAGGGACCTCCTGGTCCCGATGGCTTACAGGGCCCACCAGGTCCTCCTGGAACAGCTTCTGTGGCTCATGGATTCCTTATAACTCGGCACAGCCAGACCAGGGATACACCACTTTGTCCACAGGGAACATCAAGAATATATGATGGATTCTCTCTTCTATATGTGCAAGGAAATGAAAGAGCACATGGCCAGGATTTGGGTGAGATATTTTGTATGCTCTAAGAGGAAACAGGTTGTAAGCTGCTTCTTCGAATGCTCTGGTTCTCTGAAGATATGACTGCCTTGGAGATTTCTTGGATGAGGATGGGGATTGCATACTAAGATCTGCTATCTCCAGAGGCTGCACGTGATAATTCAGGTCGAAAGAATGTAAACCAGAACACAGAAGTGAAGTTTTTCCCACGTGCAACAATCTGATAGCACATGCTGTGCACTCACAGGGGGACAGGAAGAACACACAATTACCGCTCTCAAAGAATTGCTGTAAAAAGCAACAAAGTGAAAACTTCGCTGCCACATTTTGCGTTTCTTACTCTGTAGGTACTGCTGGGAGCTGTCTCAGACGTTTCAGCACCATGCCCTTCATGTTCTGCAACATCAACAACGTTTGTAACTTCGCGTCAAGGAATGACTATTCCTACTGGCTGTCGACTCCGGAGCCAATGCCCATGAGCATGGAGCCACTGACTGGGCAAAGCATCCAGCCCTTCATCAGCCGGTGAGACAAAGCAGCCTGTCGGGTCTCTTAATGGCTGCATAAATAGTATGTCTTAGCCACGGGTCTCCAACATGCAGGTTGGGTACTAGGAGATGGGTATGCCATGTTTTGCTCTGGGAAAAACAAGAAAAATAGCTTGTTTTAAAAGTATTCATTGTCTTTAGAGGTCTGTCTCCATGCAGCAGTGGTAATGAGAGGCTGAAGGGCTGCAAGAGCTCCCCTCAGCCAGGGGATCTCTGTAGTCACCAAGCAAGATCGTCATGGACAGGAGAGAGAACATGGGAGCCATTGGCTCTAGGAGTAAGGTGTTCACTTGGGGACTTGGAGCTTCCAGGAATTGCTTCAGTATTTTACCCCATGTAGTGAAAATACAGACAGACTTCACACTCCAAAATACTGTCTTATTGCAATTACAAAATATGTGAGAAGTCTAGATTACTAGGAAAGCCTCTCACAGGCTAGTTTCCTTCCCTTTCTCTGTTAAGAATTCTTAATAAAACATACTCCTGTAATATTGTCATTTGTTTCTCTGGTACTTCCCCTGTGTCCAGATGTGTTGTGTGTGAAGCTCCTGCTATGGTGATAGCTGTCCACAGTCAGACCATTCAGATTCCTTCATGTCCTCCAGGCTGGGACTCCCTTTGGATCGGCTACTCTTTCATGATGGTAAGAAGTGCCTCCTACTGCAGAGGCAGCTACTGCCCACCTGTGTCCTCCACTGGCTGCTTTGGGATGTTGTTCAGAACTGCAGGGGTTGCTGTTTGAAAACCTTTACCTTCAGTCACTGACCAAGGTAGCCAAGACTGACAGGGATCCTCTAGCACACAGATCCCACAGTAATGGGCATTTACGGCGGCATCTGACGCCGCGTTATCTCTGCCAAGAACGGACAGTGACTCTTTTAGTAGTTGAAAATGCCACGCTATTGAATTTTTTAGCACTTAAGATTCTTGTTTGTGTCTTTCTTTCCTCCACCAGCACACTAGTGCTGGAGCAGAGGGCTCTGGACAGGCCTTGGCATCGCCTGGATCCTGTTTGGAGGAATTCCGCTCAGCACCGTTCATCGAGTGCCACGGGCGGGGCACCTGCAATTACTACGCCAATTCGTACAGTTTCTGGCTGGCAACTGTCGAGGTGTCAGAAATGTTCAGGTAAGAAAACCTGTTTCTTCTCTGTTGCTTTATTCCAGAGTGAGCACTCTGGAAACTGAATTTATTCCAGAGATCAAAGAGGTTTGTTTACAGGGGTATAGGGAAATAATTTAGCTTGTTTTCCCCCTCACAACCAGTTTTTCAAGTGTTTCCTTGGTAAGCCTTTAATATGTAAAAACTTGCTGGGGCACATGCTGTTTTGAAAGGAGTCAGGTTTTTTCTGTGTCAATTCTTATTCACATGTTGTTGCAGTACTTTCTCTGAAAGTAGTCCTGCTCTATTTACTATATTTGGAGCCTAAAAGAACAATTTGTTGGGTTTTTCCTTAGCAGACCTTTCAATAAACTCCTATTTGAAAAGTACAAACAAGGGGAGGTATGAAGGGCAACATCAACTCTACTTAAACATCTCAAGGCAGGTGTTTAAACTGGTTTTAAAAGTCTTGTGTGAAGGAGGTTTCCCACCCTCCATGGCCAGCACTTCCCCCCCCACACTTTGCAGAAGGAAACAGGATGACATTTTGGCTGCAAGGAAGCCAGTGGCCATTCTGTCCTCAGCTTCTCTGCAGTCAGATTTTCAGTGGAGTCTCTCAGCTCGACTTCTTTCCCTTTCAACTTGAGTAGCAAAACTTGTACTTTGAAAAATCACCTCCTTTCATAGAGTAAATAACTACTGCCCTGTTTGTGTGCTGATAAAACCCTCATAATATTCCCACTGCCACCTACTTGAAAAGTGTGGCTTTGTCACAGAGGGCTGGCTCTGTGCACTGTGTTACACAGCAGTGGTGGCCCCTAAGCTTTTTTTGTGTAACCCCTACAGTCAGGATACTTGACATGATTAATCATCACCCTTCAGATTTCTGGTTAGTTCATTAGTGGTAATTCTCTAGTAAAAACTGCCTACTGGTAACTACCGTGCACCTTTGAGTTTTCTGTCTGTCGTGTTTTCTCTAGCCCATAAAAACAACTTCCTTCTTTATTATATTTTTTTAAAGAAACTATTAAGAATTGGACTTACTCTGTGTACACAGGTATTACACATATTAATTACATCAATTTCCCATCTCCTTTATCCTTTACCATCTCCCATACCCTTTCAGAATAAAAATAAATAATTTGGTAAAGCCATTACTGAAATACAGCTCTCACTGTAACAGTCCTTTTTATATGTTGTTAAAGTACCCTTCAACTAAGAAACCCAAGAGACAGAAAGAAAGACCCCAAAAATATTCTCTCAAACGTATAAAATTCATCTCCCCTTCAGTTTGTCTTTGTGTTCCATGACCTGCCAGCCTGAAACAGGTGGTTCCCATACCTTGGGGACACTGACACCGGACATGACTGAGCACCTGTCACCTGGTGCCGGGGACAGACAAAAAGATCACTCTTAAGGAAAACTCTCCAATCCAGGATTCACTCCCCACTCCTGTATTTCAGTGTTGTATGAAAACGTGAATTAAGCAGAAGTTAAAAGGGACAGGTGTGTAAACAAACAAACAAAAGCTAACCCAACCTTTCCTTTGTGTCTGTCACCAGCAAACCTCAGTCAGAGACACTGAAAGCTGGAGACCTGAGGACGCGGATTAGTCGTTGTCAAGTTTGTATGAAGAAGACGTAACGTCTTGGAGAACGTTTTATAAAACAGTTGAAAATTCCTAAGATGCACTGTCTTCCAGCTGCAACAATGGTGCTACTGTGCAGAAAGAAAAGAAAAAAAACAAATCCAAACTGTTTTAACCGTGCAAATTCAAGTGTACCTCACTCACGTGCCAAACTAAGGGTTGTTCACTACACATTTGACAACAGGACTAAGGTGAAAGAATTGACCTCTTGGAAACAGAAAAGAACACTCGAGGTTCATAAAGGATCAGAAGATGAAATTTTTCATTTCTCTCC
Organism: Myiotriccus ornatus; assembly: GCA_036023395.1. Taxonomy (NCBI): domain Eukaryota; kingdom Metazoa; phylum Chordata; class Aves; order Passeriformes; family Tyrannidae; genus Myiotriccus; species Myiotriccus ornatus. The sequence goes on from JAYRBT010000156.1 coordinate 11,889,022, forward strand.
CTGTACCAAAATGGCACCTTTTCGATCAACCAAGAGAACAGAGAAAGACACGACGCACTGAGTATGTTTAAAATAACAAGACTGCAGTTTTGAAAAACATTTTTCATGGTGCTACTAACCCTACTGTATCCCAGGTTTTTAATATGAAATTTTAAGCTTATTTCTCTTTGTAAGTAATGAAATGTGTATATTGTGTAAACACCTTTTTAGTTGAAATTTTCAGTCATTTAGAAAACAAACCAGACTGATATAAAAATTCTCATGTCTAAAATTAAATGATACAACAGTATTTTATTATGAAACTTGTGGTACAGAGAGAATTTACCCCTCTTAGACCAACTTATGCATTTAATTTTTCATTTCCTTCCTCTGTTGCCAACCTGATATATTTGGGGAATGCACAATTATTCTGAAGTAATTTTGATCAGGGTTTTAAATGTTGTACACCATTCTATCAGTGGTTTTATTCGTGCTTAGAAATCCCAATCCACTTGAAAAGGTTGGTTTTTTTTATTTTAATCTTGTGAAAATATGTGAAATTATTAGCCATATTCTATATCCTTTTTTTCAGAAGTCACATTCACATTGTAGTAGTTTGGTTTAACCAAACCTGTCCCTTGGGAATATCCAGTTACCGAAGCATTTACAACGCTCACGTGAAACCTCAACTCTGAATGGTGTCATACATTTTATCCTAAATAGTGTACATGCTAAGACACCTTCTGAACAAAATAAAGTGTAAGATGGTGGAAACTTTTCCTATTTACAGATTAATCTTTTAATCTTATGTGAATTTATACACATCCACGGTGTATTTACAGTATACAGCAACTCTTGTGTATGTATAGTTCACATAAGGCCTTGAAAGATGGTGCATGCAGTCTTTCTGATGTCAGTTTGTACGAATCCTACTGTGTATGTCTTAAGAGTGTCACTCCTTGTGCAATAGCTGAAAAGTGATCACTTTTGTATGCATGACTGTTCAGCTTCTGTGGTCAGTGCCGTTTCATTTACCCTCGTGTACGAACAGCTCCCTGACAATGCAGGACTATTTGTCAAGTGATGATACTTTAATATTTCCGTTGTGTATTGCCACCTCCACTACCAATACAGCCTAACTTGTGAATTAACGTACTGCTCTGTACAGGTGACGTGTATTTGTTTATTGACTACTGTTCAGTAATTTATCTGCTAATGGCTGTTCGTTCTTACCTTCCAGTTATCCTTGTTATCCCTGTAAACACGGAGCATCCGACATCTCCCTGTTTTATGCACATTTGACAAAAGACATGGGACTGGTGACTGAGCAGGTGGCAGTGATACAATGAGATTGGTGCTGATTTCAAAAGCTTTCAACCAAGTATGAAACTGAAGTTCTTTAGTTTAAAGTGCAAAATATTAATGGCTTTGTCTTTTTTCCATTAGTTGCAGTTATATACGTTGGTAGAGCGTGGGCAATTCAGCAACGTGCATCTTTCAGCTCTTTTAGTTTGGTTTGCTGGTGCATATAGAAATAACCTGAACCTGCTGCTACCTCCAAGTCAGGAACTTGTTACCAAAGCTGAAGTAAAATAGTAAGTCAGTCTCTTCATGTAAACACAAGCCCTTATCTCACTGCTGGCTCCTCAGAAGTCTGAGATGAACGTAGCAGCCAATCTCTAGCCCCAGAAAAGCAGAAGAATGGATGCCAAGGTCAAGGAGCTCCCAAAGGAAGAGCTCACTCAGCCTTCCCTTCCAACACCCCATCTTGTGCTCACCAACCAGAAGTGTTCAGATGTGAGGAGGGGGCAAGGGCAGACCGTGTTTGTTATAGCAGTGTGTAACTGGTGCTTCTTTATAAGATTTGGGCTTCTCTCACAGCATGTGAAACCGAGGCAGGAGATCCCATTCCAGACTGAGGTAGAGAGCTCCCAGACCTGCTGGTCTTGTGGCAGCTTCAGGGCCCAAAGCTGTGAGATGACCACAGAAAAGTGAAGTGGTGTAAAGCAGCTGCACTTGTGACAGGTCCATTCTCTGTTCTGTCCCTGCAGCTCTGGCCCAGACTTGGAGAACAGTCCTAAACCTTAATCAGCTTCAGGCTCAGAATTCCAAAGGGGCTGTATTTTGCAAAGAGGAAAGTGGTCTAGAGAGGAAGGAACATCTTTTGAGACCTGCAGCAGAGATTCAAGAGATGCTGGGTTAATTCCCACCACACCATCTGTGCCTTAGAGCAGGTAAATCACTTGACCTGTGTTGACTCGGAGTTACTGATCTTCAAAAGAAAACACGGTTATTATTCTCTCTTGCTTCTTGATGCTTAGACTGTAAGCTCCTTGGGGCAGAGACATTGAGGGGGCTCAAATGTTGGTTGGGGCCTCTAGGTGCTATCCATCACTATATAAACATTAAACTACAGGTAAAAGTTTGTGTTTGCAGATTTATTATTAAAAAAGGAAAAAAAAATGTTTTGAATGTTAGAGCCTTAAAATAATCTTCAACAACACAATCCGGCTCCAGACACCACTTCTTCAGCTCCAGTAAAGGCTCTTTCTCCTGATGTCTGGTATGTTTTTCACTAAAGCTTTTATTCTCATAACTAATCACATACTGTTGGTCTATTTTAGTCAACCTCAAGCAGGCACCTGGTGGGTCCCTCCCAGGTCTGAGCTGTTGGGGACACCCAGCAGCCACTCGACTGTGGCTGTGACAGCAGCACCACGAGGCCTGGCCCTGCCTGGAGCAGCAGGAAAGCTCACAAGGAGGGGGGTCCCCACCTTTCCTTGCCCACCACCCAGGCCTTGTTCTTGCTGCAGGTTGGGGCGCTGTCGACTGCACCCAGGATGATGACTGGAAAGAGCACAGTTTCTCTAAAGGAATATTAGTTTGCTAAATCCTGGTTTTAGGGATTCAATCTTGTGCCTAACTTGGATTTTCACTGTTCCTAGTGGGCACACGGGGCAGTGCAGCAGCACTTCTGTACCGTGAGCTGGACTGCCACACACAAACCTTGTGCTGCAGAAGCTCTGAAGCCTGCAAGGCTTTGTCCTCTGCTGGAAAGGTCAGTCCCTCCATCCTGACCATTCCCCACAGAGGGTGAATGGAAAGACCTACTTTTAAAAAAGTAGTTTTAGAATTTTAAAAAACAATCTATTGATTTTACAAGCAGCAAATGCTCAAGTTCTAAAATTTGATGTTCTGCAATTACTTTCTATATACTTGGATATCCAGCTGGAGTATTTTTTAGTTCAGTTTGCTGCATGAACTGTGGACCTGTGCCATCCTCAGGACACACCTGAGGCAGCACTGTTTTGCTGGGTTTAGGACTGTGCTGCTGGGAGCAGTGTTACATGTTTGGAACAGCTCTTTCCCAGAAAAGTTACACTGCAGACAACCCAGCAATGTTGCTGGACACACAATACTTCTGCTGCCATGGCTACTTCCACTAGAAGCACAAGCTGAAAATTGCACAAGAGATGAATAATTTAGTTATTCCAGGTTAGTTCATTGGCAAAAAAGCAGGACACTTGCTACTGGGAGACAAGGGCAGTGATTAGCTCAGGGGAGCAGTGACAGTGCTCTACATTTAAAATGTAGGATAAGTATCTAGAACTATGAGCTTTGGAAAGAAAGATTTTTGACTCTACCCCTTTGTAGAGACTTTGTAGAGACCACTGCCCAAGGACAGCCCTGGCTGGCAGTGAGGTGACAGCAGCTGCTCAGTAACACAGACAACCTCCTGCCCTTCCCACAGGCTCTCTCTGGCCCAGGTGCAGCACAGGATGGTGGCTGAGGCTGCTCTGCCAACAGCAGCTTCAGGGCCCGCTGAGCTTTCCTCACAGTCAGTCAGGCTGTAACCATAATGGTGCTTTAAAAAGTTGTATATTAACTAACTCAGAAGAAAACCAAAGAAACTGAGCTTGGTGTGTTTGTCTCCTTAACAAAAGAGAATGAGGGGGAGAAGTTCTTACCTTCCAGACATGCCCAGCAAGCTCAGTGCTCCTGCTCTCCCCCGAGACGTGCTTCTCCACGTGCTTCATGGACAAAGGAGGGGAGAGACTTCCATACATCTGAGGGAACTACTGCTATAGCCAAGACAAGATGCAGGGATGAAAAAAATGCAATACAGATTGTATTGATACGTGGTAACACTGACAAGATCCTTCTTCCCTGCTGTGAACCCCCCCTCGTATTTGGTGATGTCCAGTAGCACAGAGCTCAGGGAGATGCACAGGCCAGGAGAACTGGGCAATGCATTTCAAAACAAGGACTTTTAAGATGTATTTCAGTGACTGTTTTCAGGTTCAGTCAGGAAATCCAACTTGCCTTCTGGCTTTAATTGAGGGCTTTCACCACACTTCAGAAGCAAGAGAGCTCTGTCACCCAAAGGGGTTTGAAAAATTAGTGCAAAACTATGAACTCCAACACCCCCACCCTCCCCAAAAAACCCCTACAACCCTCCAGTAGCTGCCCCATTTCAGGTCCAGTTCAAGGTATTTTGGAATAATTATCATGACACTGTCCAACAGTCTGGTCACTGGTTGTTGTACTGCTGGTAGGGCTCTTTCTGCCACGGCTGAGCTGACTCTGCTCCTTTCCCTCCCAATCCAGGCCACACTGTGCAATAGGGCCCTGGGAAAGGGGCTGCTTTAGTTGAGGGAAACCCTATTCTTACAGCAAACTTGAGTTTGCCAGGGAGTTGTTTCAATGCACTACTCTGAGTAACAGGGTAAAATTAAATTAGGTAATTTTAAGGAAAGGTCTCATCCAAGATATTTCACAGTAATCACCCACATTTATGGAGATCATATATGTTCCCATCTAGGCATAAAAGCCTCTTTTTATAAAAAAATATTGCCATATCCCTCACATCATAAAGGAATCTGAAAAGGCACTACATTTTGTTGCTATTGTGACTTCAGTTGTTTTTACAAGCAGGTGCATTACTTGAAATGGTGAGATTATCTACTCGCATTTGGTTTAACACATACCAAACCCAAGTGTCACTGCAAAAGATACAACAGCAAAACACACTTGTTCCCTTCTACCCTGAAGTCAGGACCCTGTTTGATACTACAATACTAAAAATTCCTTCCAGGACTAGTACTTTCTGATCATGAGACTTCCCTTCCCAGTCATGGACAACATTTAAAGCAGAAAAAGTATCAGGCACTGATTTTTTTCTTTTTTTCTATTCCAAAGCTTAGTTGTTTACCAACAGTATGAATCCATGGGAAAGAAAACTTCTGGGTGTTTTGCTGTTACTTTTTATACTAAGGGTAAAGGCAGAGAAAACTGGACACAGTGGGAATCAGAGCCCTGAAATAGTGCTAAAAGCTTCTCCAGATCCTCAGGGATGCGGGGTGACAGAAGCAGCCACAGCAGGAGGAAACACTTCAGCCAGGAAAAAGCAAAAGTTTGTTTAAAAATAAAACCCAGACACGGAGCTACATGAACACGTATTTACTGCAAGTAGCTCTATGGAAAGCCAAGTCAGATAAATATAAACACTATACAGAGCTTCAAGCCAGTCTCCCAAAACCGCCAACGCGATGTGTTTTACAAAGAAAACAACAGAACAATATTTACAATGGAAGACAAAGCCAGATCAATCAGCTCAACTTTTAAAACAGATCTGTGAAGCAGAAATAGCAAATATAATGAACAGTTTCAATCATATATGTTTTAGTTTGTACAGACAATAACTGTCCAATATCAAATTAAATTTACAGGACAAACATTGTTCTATCATTGGTATTTTTGTACTATACAGCAGCATAAACGGGTAGCTGGAAGGTAGTATATATAGTGATATGTTTTACATCATCTGAAAATGTTCTTCCAGCACAATACTGAATAAATTAGTTGCTGTAAACTAAGAGATTCAAAAAGATTGCATATTTATTATGCCGTACCTATTAGTATTTGTACCACTACACTTGAGGTTACCCATTTACTTATTTATTCAGCATGTATTAAATCAGTGCTGTATATTGTACAATGGCAGCCTCAGGGATCTAATATGAAATATGTAACAAATTTCTTCAAAACAACCTTTTCCTTTCACATTAAATGTTTAGAACTAACTTCACCCAAATTTTGATTTCTTAGAAAAGATGTAAAGCTTTATAAAAAGCTGTCTACGTATTGCATTATTCATTTATGAGACCAACCAAGAGCTGTATGGCCAGACAGTATCATGGTCTGTAAGAGTGGTTGTGTTTTTAATTCCTGTATGTTTAGCAGCAAGTAACTGTACCAACTGAAACTTCTCTTCCAGAATCAAAAACAGGTCTGTGCTTTTAAACCCTGTAGCAACAGTTTTTTACCTGTCACCAGACACTGTGTAAACTGATTGGTACCATGATTCAAAAAAGAAAGAAAGAAAAAAAAAAAGGCTTCCTATTTTAGCGACATGTACATTTCAATAGTACTCAAAAATAGATCTGAGTACACATCACTGAACCATCCAGGCTGACAGTGTCTAATTTGTTACACAAACTGTACCAGCAATTGAAAGGTTGTCGGGGGGGGTGAGGCAGCCTGGCACATCCCTTGTACAATATACACGTGGAGGATTCCCAGCTGTGTGGTGCAGTACAGCACGAGGATTTTGTACCACTTCGAAACCCTTTAGCAATCGTCAGTGCCTTTTATTATCCATTGCATGTACCAATGACTAGTGTCGTGCTCTTTTAATTTCATAGCAGTGTTAAAAACCTAAATTCATTTCAACCAAAAAAAAATTCAGTACAAGAGTGAAGCACTTAAATTGTAGAAAAATCAGGGCTTATTTTAAACATGTCAAATAGTCGTTCACATTTCTGTTAGTGGGATAAAGACAACTGATAAGCCAACATTTTAAATTTTTTTCCCCCATTATGGCAGAAAGAAAGAATAAAAATAGTCCCAAATTAAAAGTGGGACTTTGGCTGAAAGTAAGATCAATTAGGGTGGTTTCCCTTTAAAAAGCTACAGCTGACAAGTCTAATGCAGAAGTCACAAACGCTGGATACGACTCCGCAGTTCTCCATTCGAATCCATGAACAAAAACCTCATTTTACACAATTCATATTTATAAACAAGAACAAAAACAATCTACAAGACAACCAGCCCATTAATCCTACTTTGTACATACCAAAATTCTGAGCAAAAAAAAAAAAAAAAAATTCCATTTAAGCTCTGACAGACATTTGATTTAAAAGCTTCTAGCCTATGCTCAAGAAATATCTCTTGTACCATAAAAGCAAAACTTTAAAAAAGAGAAAAAAAAAAAAAAAAAGAGGCAGAAGAGGTCTCTCCTCCTCAGACCCGTCCAGTCCCGTGGGTTCACCCCTCAAGCTAATGTGCACCTCTCCCTCCCTCCTTCCACCCAGCCACCTGGAAAAATCCCGAACTGCCAAAATATTTCTAAACAATATATGTTTTAAGCTAACCACTTGTTAATGTACCAGAGAAGTAAAACCCATGTTAAACAGACAATCAGAAACCAGCTTTGACTTCTCAGAATATAAATTTAAGAAAAAAAAATAATTCATGGGAGAGGCAGGAGGAAGAAAGGGACATACAGGGATCTCCTATTAGCATTCACACTGCCTCCCAAATAGATATGACATGAAAGACCAAATTCCATCACCAAAGCACAGCTATGAAAAAATCTCAATTCAAATCAATTCAACTGTAGAGAGCTGATGTCTATGAAAAAAATTAATTAAAAGGATGCGTGTCTATGTCCGTGCTGGTGGAAATGAAAGTAGCCGGCTGGAGCTGAGCTTTGCTTCCAAAAGCACCACACAGTTTCTGGAGTTACCAGCAGAAAAGTCTTCTCTTCCAACAATGGTTTCCATGGCAATGCAGTCAGTCTAGAAAGGAGAGGGGGAAAAAAAAAGTCAGTGACATTTCAAATTCAAAAAATATCGGAAAAAATATCTTCTAGCAAGGAGAATACATGGAGCTTATCCACTGCAGGAGTGAGAGCTGCTGACTGCAGAACGAGGGTCCCTCCCAGGGACAGGGGGCACTGCCAAGTGACAACGCCTCGGAGATCCTGAGGGGAGGAAGAAGGATGGAGTGGGAAGCGCTGCAGAGCCAGAGTGACACGGAGCTGGGGCAGCAGCCAAGCACAGCCTGCGCTGGGGAGGGACCGAAGCTCACGGCTGCCTGTGCCACTGCCACTGCCGCCCGTGCCACTGCCGCCCGTGCCACTGCCGCCCGTGCCACTGCCGCCCGTGCCACTGCCGCCCGTG
>JAYRBT010000156.1:11898953-12001702 GCA_036023395.1 Myiotriccus ornatus
TAATTATACAGCTTAAGTGTTATCATCTTACTTGATATCCTCTGTAAGTTACAGTACACGTCAGTACTTCTGTGCTTATTCCAAACACAAAAAAAAAAAAAAAGAAAAAAAAAACAGAGAGAAAAAAGACCAGAGCTCAGCTGGGCTGCCTGAGCAGCCCCTGCCCAGCCCAGCCCTTGGCAAAGGCTGCCCGTGGCTCCAGACACGGAGAGCCAAAGGCGACAGCAGGGCTGGCAGCAGTGGGGAAGTAAAGGGGTCCTTCCACTTCAGAGGAAACTCCCTGTTATCCCTACACAGCCCACACCAACGCTTGAGTTGCTGAGTCTCATTTTTCAAATGCATAATGATTTCAAAAACACAGTGACTTGGTTTTCCACAGTTTAAGGAAAAGGTGGCCAAAAGACACCAACAACTCAAGAATCTGTTTGTGTTATTTCACAGACATAATAAGATCACTACAAAAAGCTATTGCTTGGCACACACAGAGCGTGATGTGGTCAGCAATGGCTTTGTTTTCACAAAAGCCAACTGAAGCTATTATTTTTGAAACAATTTTCCTCTTTAGAAAAATATTATTTTGTTGTAAGACCAAAGAATGAAAATATGCACCACAGCTTGCAATGAATCACACCTCAACAATGCACGCAAGTCAAACACTAAAACAGTTAAACCTTCTATACTAAACTTAAATTCAGTAAAAATTAACTTTCCTTTCCTTGCTATGGACCTGTAAGCTCACAAAAAAGGAACTTCAAAACCTGTCTGCTTTTGTCAGGACATTTTTCCTCCACGCCTTACACACCAGGCACACCTGAAAGCTGTTTGACAAGTTATTCTAATCTCTCCAAGCATATCCCCAAAACATTTTGAAGAGCAATGGCCCAGTTGTTTGAATATGGCAGAACTCAGTATTTATACCTAAAAAGTTTGCAAAATTTTCATAAACCAATGTCAGCTTACATTCAAGTTACTTGGAGGGGAAAGGTAAGAGATTAAGAGAAAAAAAAACACAACACCTGTTTAACTTCTAAGTTTAATTCCCTGAAGCAGCCTGGCCTACTCAGACAGCAGCACAACAATCAGTTGTAAAGTGAGCACACCAGGTAACTCTGAGCAGAGCCCCAGCACAGATTAATTTATAAAAAACAGAAGAAAGTATCCTCAGCTAAGCTTCACTACAGCTCACAAATTCTCTTGAATTCCTGACTCAAATATACAGTTTTACAGCAGCCTGGGCTGTAAGACAGGCCCGGGATCTCCCTGTAGTGTCCCCCCTACCCAAAACTCCACAATTCCTAAACAAAAGCCCATTAATTTCCCACCCACCCATCCCCTTATAAACTACACTTCAGCATGCTTCCTCTCCATTTTTTAGGTAAAACAGAACCGTTGGAACTGTAAATTAACATAAGCAAGTCTCACATAAACATTACCTACAACCTGATGACAATCTCATAAAGCCTTGAGTCTTTCAGACATGGAGCTATTGGTTGTCACCACTACTCTAATCCCCTTGTTAAAGCTGGAAACTTCAGTCCTGCAGTTGGAGCATTACAGCTGGCTGATGCCCTGAGTCATCAGCTTTTTTGGGATAAAAGCATCAAACATTTATATATACAGATAAATACGGATATCAATTGACATATATCTATATGTGTATTTGAACACATATATCAGTACCAGATAGAAAAGGTAAAGAGCAACTTGTGAAACCTGACCACATTAAAAAAAAATTCTATCTGAAACCCAAGAGGAGACTGAGGTCTTGCAAGATCCCTCCTGCAAAGTGCTGCAGTCACTCCCACTCCCAAGGGCAGCCCGCAGGAGCCCATTCCTGCTGCAGAGGGACCACAGCCAAAGGCCCACAGCCCACTCACCACCACCCTCCAGGCTCCACCGAATTCCAACAGCAGGAGCAGTGCAGCCTGCAGCCAGGGGTCTCCAGCAGAGCCCAGGGCAGCTGTGCAGTCAGTCACAAGCCCTGACTGTGATTTCCAAACCACGGAGCTTCAGGAGCTCCAGCTGATGCCGCTTCCACCCCCCAGCCCCCGGAGCGGCTCACACCCCAGCGCTGCCACTGCCTGCAGGGCCTTGGGGCCACCTGAGCATCACTGAGGTTTGTAGAGAGGCTCCCACCCCACAGGAGAAGTTGTTCATCACAGAGGTGTAAAATGGTTTAGTGGAAATGAGAACAAGGCCCTTGTCTGCTGTGCTGCTGACAGCCCGAGCCAACTGCCCGATCCCACCTCTGGGGCTGCTCACCAGAAGGACCTTTTGGAAGGGACGTGGGTTTATTCAGGGACATTGCAGGAGCACTCACACACTAAGCTTCTTGGTGGCTCTTCTCTCCCACACCTGATCTGCTTCTATTTTTTGATTAACCAGTTGGTGAAGGTAGACTAACGAGGCCACGCAGTGCTCAAAGAAGACAGCAGCGCTTCCGGGAAGCTGCATGATCTAATTTCAGCCTCCGTGATCTAGGATTCATCAGCCATCAACCTTCTGTGTTAACAGTACAAATATGAGAATTGCTGATCAACAATAAAAGCCAGATTAGCATTTCTTTACAGATCCCATACGAATGGATTTGACTCGGCACTGACGCAACAGCAAAGGATGTCAGAGAATGGGATGAAAAATCTCTCCTAAAAGGTAAACAAATTATGAGACATGAACTAGCAGAGACAAGAGGCACAATGCTCACAGAGCACCCTAGCAGTTCCTTGGAGTCCTCAAAACACAAATGCCACCAAATAAAATTCAGTGGTCAGATCAGAAGGCATGACAAGTTAGAAGATAACTTCCACTGCAGCGTAAACACACGGCTGTTCCTGCACTGTCACGAGCTCTTCCAAGAAAATCTGCTAAGTCTACAGAAAAAAAAAAAAAAAAAAAAAGAATCTGATAACTGATCCTGGCAACAAACAAGCAACACAAACCTGGACTCAAGAAAACCTCTGCAAAAAAAAACTTTTTAAGCAGCTTAGAAATATATTATTATTATAAGAAGTTTTAGCATCCTGAAACTTCTATAGCACCCTACAGTGGGCTTTTCTATCTTTTTCTGCACAAAAGCTTCAGCCTTAATTCAAAATTGAGCTCTACTGCTTTGAATATTGACAACATAAATTCAACTTCCTATGATTAATAAGGAAAATGAGTCTAGAAAGCATCCAAACATTTTCACAGATCACCTCTCAAAATATATAACCAAAGTTTGGAAAATTGAAGCAATGTTCTCTTCATTACACAATTCCATTTCAATTCATAAGTTTAAGATGGGATCAGATAATAAAACTACATGCAGTTGTCTGAATTTTACTGAGGAACAAACAATCAGATGAAAAAGATCACAAGGGCAGAAGAGAAACTAACAGGACAAATATTTAAATTAGGATGGCAGCATGCCATTGCTCAAAAATGTTTCCTTTAAAATTAAGGAACACATCAGAAAAGCACTCAGCAAGGTTACTATGCAAAAATCATCAGCAGTTTTATAAAAATTAGGGGCAGAGAATTAAAATCAGTCTTAATTCATTAGATTGCAAACCCGGTGTGTTCCACGTGAAAATGTATCAGATGAGAATATACCCAATTCATCCTTCATTTCCTGCATCTGAATTATTAAGGCCACACAAGGCAGGATACTTTGAAACATACCAAGAGACTTTCAGAACACAGCAGACATACCCTAATTTTCTCAAAGAAATCCATTCTAAATAATACCTGTTTTTACAGGAAAGGCTTTTACTGACATAATTCTGCAACTGATTCCTAAAAGGATAAAAGCTTTGCTTACAGACGATATTAATTTAAGATAATTAAATGATTAAAATCTCCATGTCAAAGACTAAGACAGCTTAATGCTTTCTGGAGAACACTACCGAAGTTCTCCATTTCCTGAACTTCAGGTTCGGGGGAAATCAGAATTAATTTGATTTATGCAGATCAAAAGCAGCAGAGCAGCCCTAGACTCTCCTGTGCACATGGCCACACAATATTCCTGTTGTTCAGGAAAGCACCAAGCCCAGCACAAGCTCAGGACACAACGTGGCATCCAAAGGCAAATGTTCAGGGGCAGGAACACGGCAGGGAGTTCCACGCAGAGCCCTCCCCGTGGCATGCAGGCCTGGGAGGGGGCTCAGCTGCCCAAATACATTCCTCAACAATGACTGAGAAGTTTTTCTGCCCCAAATTTTACTGAATACACAGTTACTATCCCACATCATTGTCCTACTTCTTTTGAGTTCTTATTTTAATGGTATAGCTTTAGACCTTGCTAGAGGCAAGCGGCGTTATTTGAGAAAAGCCAAATTCCTTCTTAATTTGCACACGCAGACACCGAGTCTACAAACACAGATCAAAACCTGGCACGTTTGCTGCCCCCATCACATGTGCAGTTACTGTGCCTGGGTGACCCCAACGAGGCCCCAGCACAAAGAGACATCCCAATTTGGGCAAGGTGTTCAACTACCTGCTGACCACTGAGCACACATTCCACGTGCTCTCTTCAGCCAACAACAAACCAGTGATGCTCAAAGTGAGCTAATAAACACATTTTGTGCCTGTAATTTTACTGACTTCCCACAAGCGAAAAAAAAAAATCACAATTTGTTTTTGAAAAAACCTGTTACATGACCCACTTTTCACTGGGTAAACTATTTGAACACAGCAACTGGTAAGAACACACCCCAGTGAACGAGACTTCTCCTCAAGCTGTGTTTCTAAAATTTAGAAGACAAAGTTACTCTTACAAATAATCTTTATCCACAATTGTTCCATCAAAACATGGTTTTGTTATTTAGTGCTTGGCAGTTTCATGAGCTAAAAACCTCTCCAATGCTTCAAGATAACTTTTATTCCCTTTGCAGAAATGCCTTATCTTTTGCAACGGTGGCTTTTTTCCTGTTTAAATAAACAGCAGGGTTGTTTCTAGGAAGGCCTTATGCACACTCCCTAATTTCATCTCTTCTATTGATACTATTCCTAGAATTAGTAAACTTGCATGCAGTTTTGGCAGGGGCCTAACACCAACTCAAATTGCACAGACAGCTTGACAAGAAGTTGTCGGGGGTTTTTTGAGTTTGTTTGATGGAGGTTTTTCAGCTAACTTTCTATTACAAGATAGAACGACACCACCAGAAATAAACTCTTCTTCACTTCCAAACACAGAGAAGTTCAATTATTTCAGATTTTCATGCCGCAGAAAAACGAAAAACAGTTCTGCTTTTGAAAAAGTGTTCTCACAGCAAGTGTGTGAGATACTGCACCTGACCTCCTGAGCCACAGAAAACATGGGTAAATGTTAGCAAAAAAAAAAAAAAAACAAACCAAAAAAAAACCAAACAACCAAAACTTGTTTGTGCAGCTTCTGAGAATACCACCTGCTACAGTTCACTCTGCTCTTGAGACAAAGGTCAGGAGCCCTCAGTGCCAATAGGGAGCAATATTTTCTGCCTGTGCTCTTGCTGTAAACTGGGCATTACAAACTGTTTGGAAATGAATAGGAAAGAAAACAGCCATGGCACACATGTCTGCACACACTGTCCTGCTTCCCACATTCTGAAAGGACTTGGAATACTTGGAAGAGTTTGAGTAGTGCAGAAAACTGCAAGGTGTGACACAGCTTCCCAGTGAGGAACAGAGAGGTAAAAGAATCCTTCAGCCTGCAGAGAAGTACTGGGGTGTACCAGGACGTTTACAAAGCCCAGATGATACCACAGGTCTATGCTGTGTGCAGCACGGGAAGGTGCTGGCAGCACACCCGCCAAGTGTACGGCACAGGGGGCTACAGCATCTACACAATCTTAAGTGGCCTGCAGGGAAAAGATAAGGTTCACTATCTCTTCCACTACACAAACTGGGGGCTGCTGAACAAAGCTGGTACAGAGCAGGGTCCAGAATGAATAGAGGTCGGCATGCAGTGTGTACTGACTGATCACAGGCTGCTATGGATACAAGGAGTTCACACAGGATCAAAGAGAGATTGGAAAAGTACTTGGATTAAAGATCCATAAGGGATTATAAAACAGACAAACTACATCAGGCTCAGGAAATCCCCCAAGCTGAAAAAAAAATAAGAAAGTCAGAAGCTGGGTGTATGTTTGTGGGAAGTATTATACATGCCTGCCCTGCTCTTCCTCTGCTGGGTGGTGTCTGCTTGCAGACACAGGTCTGGGGTTGGAGTGAGCCAAACTATTCTTTGTGAACACAACCAAGAGAAAGGGCAGTGTCACTTATGACTAATGGAAAAGGTCCCCACCTTTCAAATCACCTTTCCCAAGACTTCCTTTCTACACAAAATTTCACCTGTTCTAATTCATCCTGTCGTTCTTCACAACCACTTTAGACATCAACACCTGAAAGCATTCAACACTACCCTTTCCTTTCACCTCTACTGCCATAAATGACTGTCAAAGAAAGTTACTACACAGCCACATACCCACATAGTTACACCCTCCTCACTCCTATCCTTTGCCCATGCATGCTCACACAAAAAAATAAATATATCTGTGCTATTGGCCACTCTCTGCTACCACACACAGCAGTGGCACACGTCCATTTTTTACACTTTCTAATTACCACATTATTGGGTCTTCATTAACATTAGGATACCCTAAACCCTGGCCCACACAGGGGAGGAAGAAGAGGGGTTCAGATTGCGCTGCATGTGTGAAGCGACGTCTTCTCAAATCACAGCACGAGCACGGGAGCCAAGGACTGAGCCTTCAGCTTCCAGGAGCTGCCTGGGAGCTTACAAGGACAGAGGTAAACTGAGTCTACACACAGACAAGGTTTAATCAGCAGTGTGCAACTCCTGTTTTGTGTTTACCTTGTGGAACATGTCAACATTAATATTTCAATCACTCGTGCCCTCAACAGTGAATCAAGCCTCAATGCCGCCGCCACTTCCAGACTCACCCGCAACCACTGCAGCGTCTGTTCAACCTGATCTACCAACACAGAAATAAAGGAACTTTCTCCTGTGCAGCAATTGTTCTCTGCTCCAGCTTCCATGGGCCTCTCCCACAGCAGCGATGAGGGAGTTCCATCCAGACCTCCCCAGCTAGAGATGGGTTCCAAATGCTCTGGCACGCTGGTTACAAATCCTAAAAAGGGGACTATCTCCCAAGCCACACTGCTTCCTCCTCTCCAATGCTAGAAGACTGCCTGAAACCCAGAGGTGCACCTATAAAACCCAAGAACAAACCAGCAGTAATGCCAAGGCAGCTCTACCTTGGCTGCTTCAGCAGCAAAGTCTCACCAAGAACAGAGGAGCAGGTCTGTGTGACATGAACTGCCCTGGGAGGCTGCACAGGGTGATCCGGTGCTCCAGGGCACATTCCTGCACACCCGCTTGCACTGAATCTATCAGTCACACGGCTGCAGAAACACTGACTTACAGAAAGGAAAAAGAAAAAACAGAAAAAATAATAATCACATTCTGCGTCTAAAAGGGAGAAGTTAACACTGGGACATGCCCCTAACTCGGAGATACATGTTGGCCCACATTCCTCTTACCAAGATTAATATCCTGGCCAGTGTTCTGACATTTACCTCATCCTTTTCAAGTCATTTAAACCATTACAACCGCTGTATTTATAGCTCACTACCTTCCCTGCTCCCTGGCGTGTGCATACCCTTCCAAGTGCCTCTACCAGCTTCCTCTCCTGACCCACTCTCAGCAGCCTTTTATCTCTCCCAGGCTGACTCTTATCTCCACTCTGCCAATGGCAGCAGCCTTGATCTCTATCTTAACTCTCCACCCCAGCACATTAAGTTTCATCCATCTCTTTAGTTTCATCTTTAAATTGTAAGCTCCTTAGGACAGAGACCAACACATTTACATTTGTGGCACAGTACAGGGGGCCTCCATCCTGCCTACCTGTTCAGGTTCCACGATGAGTGGAGACCACATCTGGAGCTACGAGCTTTCATTAACAGACTCTGTTGTAATGTTGTCTGAATGACCTCAAGATCAAATCTGTTCATTTTTTCATCTCATTTCCAACTGACTTCCTGTTCACCACAATCTGCAATTTAAAAACTTCTTGTTCTAAAAACAATTACATAAAAAACTCACACCCCCCAAAAAAAATCAGAGTGAAATACAGATGGCAAATGCCTCCCAAAGAGTCTCACATAACAAAAAGCAAAATATTCTCAAGGTTTGAACTCTACAAATGGATGTACTAACGAAAACCCTAACAGCTTACAAATTGTTCTAACAGATTAACTTAAGACAAAAAATAATTCCATACAGCAAACTATCTTTTTGGCCCCTTAATCCATATTGGTTTAGACTCAAGAAATTTCATGGGTTTGACTTATAGAACTTAAAGCATGTTCATCTGTTTATTGACAGACGTTTTACCTTCTTCCACCTTGTGCTGAAGTGGGCCCTCAGCCAACCCATCTGCAACGGGCTCCGGATAGTCAGACCAGGGAAGCAAAGGTACCCAGAGTGGAGAAGGACACGTTTATCAGTGATGTGTCTGCTTCCCTCTCACTAACAACTTCCCAAACTCCTGCTAGTCTAAGAGATTTGTGTGAAAAGAACCGTTACTTCAAAAAAAATAATTCAGGGTCAGGCTATGCAGCATGGAAAAAAGTTATACTGCAAATTCACCTGGTCAGCAAGAACCACAAACAATAAAGCAAGTTGGCTCGGTGTGAGTATAGGAACAGAATCCCACTATTCCCTGTGGAAGGAGAGTATCACTCATCAGTGCCTCAATAAATTCAGATGCAAATTTTACTAGGTTTTTTGTGCACCTTTTGGTACAATTTCCTAAGATTTTCAGAAAAAGAAAAGAAGCATTTTGGTATCTTTGGGCATTCCACAAAATTGTGTTCTACCAAAAAAACACCTTTCTCCAAGTAGTCAGCATATTTATGAGGCTTTCATACCCCAGCGAAAGGGACACAGTAGTCTTGTCTATTTTATGCCCTACATAATAGTTCAATTTGATATTTAGAAAGGTTCATAACAGACATGTTACACAGTGAACAGAAGTACTATTCACGTTTCAGTGGCAATTTAAAAGTTTTCCATTTTTCTGAGTCACATTAAATTGTATCATCACCTTGAAATTACAGGCAAATCTTAACTATATTAATTTCAGTATAAGCCGCCTGTTTCAAAACCCTCTCTTCTTGGAAGAACCAAAAAGATTAGACCTCCCACTTAACTCACAAATCACCTGCACACAACACACAGGTAGACAACACACACAGACACAATCTCAGTGGTTTGCACCCAACCACAGACCTAAATCAACAGAAAACTGCTGTTTGGAAATAAGCAACCTTTGCCCCTTAAGATAGAGCTCATGACTTAACCAGGGCAGAAAATTCTTGCTAAGGGCCTACTAACACTGCTGTTCCTGGGGTAATGCTACCCCTGAAGCAAAATCTCCCCAAATCCACACACTTATATGTTCAAGATAATTTAGATAAGATACTCAGCAACACCTTTGAAACGCCTTTGATGAGTCAGGCTCATTTAACTGCGTCTTCCCACCCCCCTCAAGTATGACAGAAATCCCTCCTGATCACACTCTCAACTAAATCTCTGTCCTGAAGCTGAGTGACCTTTACAGAGATACAGGGCTTGATTAAAACTAGAATATACTTCTCCTTTTTCCCTTTGTCACTGCTTTAACCTGTAAGACAACGGTGCAACTTGATCGTGGGGTTGCTGTGAACATGCAAAACCTAAATGTGAAAAAAGTCACCCAGCAAATTTGCAGGGTGGGCCATCAGAGAGCTCTCCAGCCAAGCCATTACGTACTATTTAAGGATGTGTCGTAAGATAATAGTACATTTTTAGAGAAAACAGCAGTAATAATACATCCCCAGGCTCCAGAAAGCTCAACTCTCTCTCACCTGCCTATCAGTTTTATCACTCTATTTTCCTTTGTTGACGAAATGCCACACTTGATTACAACTCCAGAGTTCGTTTCCTGCTTTGGATCAGGAAAACAAACTTGTTAGTGTGATCAAAAGCTTTCAGCATGTTCTTGTGAGCACCACAGATCCACAAACAGAGCGTGCACACACCCCAAGGTACAACACAGCACTATAAACTCTTTTCAGAACCGCCCAAAACCTCAAGGTATAAATCCTCCCCCAGCAATCAATGTGAAGAAAATGTATTAAAGATCCTTTCATTAAAAAAAAAAAGACCATATGTAGAGAAAAAGCAAACCCAAACTCTCCCTACTGCTAACACACCCCTGGACATACAAAAACCCCAAAGAAATACCGGTGACAAACCACCCCAGTGATCACATGCTGGAATACAGCTGCTGGAAAGACCAAGTGAGTGCTGCCCACCTCCTGCAACTTCCAACCTGCCACCCCAGCAACAGGGAACAAGGGGCCCTCAGACATCAAGGGAGGAAGGGAAAATGTAAAGTTGTAGAAGGAAAACTAACAAGGGTAATAATGCATTTAAGATTTCAACAAAAGACTTTAAAAAAGAAAAACAACCACAAAAAGCACCTTGAACCCGTACTGGATTACTCCCAGAACTCCAGGCATCCTGCAGCCATGTCCTAACCTACAGAACAGCTACAAGCAAAAAGTTTTAGACTTCCAAAACCGACAAATGTCACCATTAGCTGATTTCCAAAAGCATTTCAACACTGACTCCAAGTAAGCATTCTCTCTCAGTGGCAGGGGAACACTCCTGCCTCAGATTTTCTCGCCCAAGCACAAGTAAAACCCACTGATTCTTGGTCAAATATGTCATAATTAGCTCACTCCCACACCACACAGCAAAAATCTGCTCTGCCTTCAGCAGCTCACATACTACTTGGGAAAGTTACCCCGGGTATTTTTAAGCATAGCTGTAAGTCACTCAAGACTGTTAAAGTGGCATCTGTTACAGCAAGGTTAAAATGGTTTGGGTTGTTTGGGTCTTTCAAGAATTATTATCCCAGCATTATTTCACAGATGCAGGATACACAGCAGCCTTCGGATGTGCTGCAGGAGGGTTCTTCAAGTTATTTTTACATGGGCCCCTGCCTTCAAATATTCTGTCAATACAGAAGAGCCTCAGTTTGAAGCAAACTTAAAAACCACTAGTCTGAAACCCAAAAGGGGCAGTTATTTGCCTGGTATCCCATAAACTGTAATTTACTATGTTAGTAATATCTAAAACTTGCAGCTTCTGAATTCCTCAAGGTGTATATTGTTCCTTATACTCTTTAAGATTTTGCATTTGAAATATGCAAGTTACCAGAAAGGATTTGGAGAATTTGGAACGTTAAGTTTTGCTTTACAGCTGTACTTGTTTTCCTTCCTCTCAAATTCCCCAAAGTGTACACACACCACTCTCACCCAGTCTAGCACAGGAGCAGACTAAAGAAGTGCAGAACACTTAAATAATAACCCTGCACTTCGGAGAACATCTGAAATAATATCTTAGCAAAGTGTAAGAGTATCAGGCAGAAAGAAGATTAAAGAGTGGGTGTGAAATAGCCGAGTAGATATTAAGCTGAACATTACATTTACTCTGAATAGCTGTTTTTTGAGTCCAGGGTATCTTTGCAGATTCAGGATTTCTAATTAAGACTGAAGAAACTTGTATTATACAGGACTCATTATGCATTTTATTACTGCCCCCTTCTCGTTATCCTCCTCGGTTTCTACAAGGTCCAATAACAAGGTGTACATTAGCTAAGCCCTGTTTGAAGTAGCTTTAGTGTTCTGTACTCCTAGCACAAAATTTCATGACTCAGATTCATGTAATCAAAACTGCAAACCGCTTGCTTCAATATTGTGTAACAATTTTGTGATGAAACTGTTTTGCTAATGACCTCCTTAAACTGCAAGCATTAAAAAATCAGAGCCTTATATTCTTTTAATCATCACCATTATCAACATAAAACCTGAGATCAGTTTTGCCTACACCTCAAATAAAAGTTTAATAACAAGTAAGGCCTAGTTACCCTTCCAAATCCATGCCCTTCCCCTCGTCCATCCGTGTCATGAATGGAGAAGGGGAAAGAAAAAAAAAAGTTTGATTCATATCAGTGAACCTGACCCAGAATTAGTTTGGGAATTACAATGAGGGGGCAGTGATGCATTGGAAATCACTTCACCACCCTCGGCAGTTGGGAGAATGAAGCTGAGTCACAGAACACAATATTCCCTTTAAGCAAACAAAAACAAAACAAGAAAAGCAAACAATCCGAAGCTGGGAAATGTTTTCCTCTCAATAAAACTGTGGTTCAGGGAGAAGAGATTAAGTTCTCTACCTACAGAATTTAACACAGATGGGATAGATCCTTTCTGGGAAGTAAAGGATAAAAATTCATCTGCTAAGTATTTTCCTTAAGAATGGATTTAACCACAGAGCACTTTTTCAGGCAGAGAGACCTAAAAAGTGAGATGCAGAAGGAAAGACAGCACTCGATTCTGCTAAGTCTCCAAAAGTATTAAAAATATCAATTACCCAGAGGCACACTGCACCTCTTCAGGGGACAAGAGGTTTAAAAGTGAAGCTTCATTTTCACTATTCAAAAGGGAACATGAAAATGTTTTTCTGGGTAACAAGAACTTAAATATTTAAATAAAAGCTTTATTGCCATAGAAACTGATAAGCTGTTTAAAGAATACAGCCTTCTAAAATCATGCTTGCTACAGCTCAGAGAGATGATTTAGTACGTGAATGTTAACAGGAATCTTTTATAATCAAGGATTTTAAGTCATTCTGGAGAAACTGATATACACCACCAATTTACAGCACTGTATTCAAGTCTGGCAAGCTGCTTTTAGCCTGGACTATTCCAAAATCTGCTCACCCCGCCCCCCCCACGAGTGAGCAATGTCCTCACATCACCTGCCTTCCCCTACAGTAGAGCAGAAATGTTTTATGCTGCCTTTACAGAAAACTGTTAGGCCTTGTTTTGGAGCTGTGCTTTATAATTTTTTATTTTTAGGACTAGAAAAAAACCCACCGAGCTAAGCTCTCACTGTTCTCGAGCTTAATTCCCTGCCCAAGCCCATGTTTTTTCGCAGAGTTGTTTTTGCTTCAACGCGTGTTTCATGTTCGCAGAACTTCGGTTCCCAGCAAGAGCCAGCTGTTCTGTCTCCTGCCCCTCTGCAACTTGTAACACAGAAGGGAAAAAAACCGAGCACAGGGCTGGAGATATTTTGCTGTGGCAGTAGTAGGTAAAATGCTTATCATTAATACAGTTTCTAAACACGTTATCTCCTGAAAAATATTTTTCCAACCGATGTTTACAGTACAGCTGGAAAGAAAACATCTTTGTTCTTTTTTTTCTCTTTATTTTGTAAAAAGGCTTACTTTATAACATGGATTTTAGTCATGTGAGGGGAATAAGACTAAGTTAAGAATTTTGCTATCTTTGGAGGTTCTTTAAAAATAAAGCCAAAAAACAAAACAAAAAAAATCAACAAAACGAAACATAAATTGGCAGTCCATGAGCCCCTGACTTAGCAGATTTAGCAGACAAATCTTTGAAGTGCTGAAAGACTAACTTTGGAAGAAAGCACTTCTTGGACTGGCAACTTTCAACGTCTTCTAAATTTGATTCCAACCAACAAAACAAAGCAGAGGAAAGAAAACCACTGAGGCAAACCACACATTTCTGAGCAGCCCCAAGCAGTGCTGCCAGACTCCGAATGGCATGCGAGCTGAGTCAGGCTTGTACCTTCCACTAGTAAAGGCAACACAGTTTTAAGCTCTTGCAATACTTTCTGCCTTTAGATACTTAGTTTTAATGTGAAACTAGAAGAAAATCGTTTCAGTGTTTAAGACTGTAATTAAAAATATAGAAGTCAGCAGCAGCCTGCTCCTTTACAGCTTTGCCTGTTGACAGAGCAGACAAGTACCAATGTCCAACCATGATTAAATATTTCCCCATAGTACTCATCAATTATTGACTACACTTACATTTGCAAAGAGAGGAAAACATTTCCAACAGAAATGGTTTTCTAGCGGGAGGGTGAATTACTGCAAGGAGTTCAGTGGGTCACTGACACCAGAGCAAGGATGGCTCTTTCCGAGTTCCAGCGCAGCGCTCTCACACTGCTCAGGCGGGACACACACCACCACCACCAGCTAATTACTGCCTCTGCTCCCACCAGCACAGCTCATCACACACACAGGAGCGTCCCTCCTCCTTCCCATATTCTTTCTCCCCACCTGCAACACCCTTACATTTTATGCACACCTCGAACTGCATCACCTTAGGCTGGGTCAGACCACTGATACCTTCAAACCAGCAGCCTCCCCTCCCAAGTTTCGGACATATAAGACACTGCTCGGAGCAGGGGAAGGGTTACAGCTCAGCTAAAGCTTTGGACAGGACTATGGAGTGAACATCCCCACACTGGTCAGCCACCAGGAGATGGCTCCTCCAGAGGACACAAGGATCCTCTGGAGATCAGAGCTCAAAAGGAGCCACCAAACCTTCACGGGAAGAAAACTGAGTTCTGTTTACATAAGATTCAGCTACTTAAATTTGGCCAAATTTGCACATTAAAAGCCCCAAAAATGTATTTCACCTACATCTGTTCAAAGAAATATATTTAAGCCCCAGATTTTGAGGTCTAAACCAAATTTAGCCATTTTGAGCTTCCAAAATACAAACTATTAAGTTCAGGAAAAAAAGTGAAGAGTCATCTAGTTCTAGGAAGGGAAGAGAAGGAAAGTGAAGAGCTACCATAACCTCAGGACAAGAATTCACAATATGAAATACCATTAATGCTTATACTAGCAGAAGTAATTTATAAATAAACGAGGCAGATGACAGTTTGATAACTCCTGCCTGCCTAGCAGAGTCACACAAATCCTTTAGGCCAAGGACCACGTCCCCTTTCACTGCTGTTCAGATGCTGCACTATGACAAAACTGGTTGTACTAGAACAACACAGGAGATGATAAAAAAACATTTACCCCACTCTGAAGGCAGCATTAAGCAGCCAATCTAATCCCTACGGTTAAGCGAGCATGAAAGGGAAGTGCTTTTAAAGTAACCAACCTTTTCTTGCAGCGTTACACTTCAGACCTTCAGATCTGCTGAAATCTATGCTTACGTAAGCTCCACTGTCCAAACCTGAAGTACCATTCTGGAGATGGCAAGCCGGCGCTGTAGTACTTGCCTCACAGCTTATGGGCTCATCGCGTAAATTCAGAGCGATGTAGTTTAAGCCATTCTGAAATCCAGTTGAGGTATCCCTGGACATTTTGCTTTCCTGACCATCGGAAATGTTTTCATCTGGTTTTAGCCAAACGTTGTCAAATGAGGCAGAGCTGTGTCTTTTGCTACTATCAGTAAAGAAAGAGGATGAGGTCGTCACAGTCCCGGCAGAAGAGAACGTTTCAGAGCTGTGTCTCCTCCTGCCTTGAGGGTCGGCTCGAATCACTTTCGGTCCCATAGGAGGGTCAGAGCCAGGAACAGAGAAGCTACCGCTGCCAGCATATCGATCAACAATGCAGAGCCTATTAACGATGGAAGAAGGACTATCCATCTTCACACCGTTGTCGGATTCGGCGGCAAAAGGCCGAGGTGGTGTTGCTGCCATGTTGAACGTCATCTCGGTGTAGTCATCAGTCCTGTTACTCGTGGTGCTGACACAAGCAGTACCAAATGAGAGCCTGGCGTAGTCAGGGTTTGGTTGGTTTCTAGGAATACTGGAACTTGCATAAATTGAAATATCTGTCAGAGAGTTCGACAGTTCCTTCGCTACTTTCGGTGACTGTACATCCAAGTCAACGCTCATGTAATCAGAGAGCGGTGACTGCCTGTGATCACTACTTGAACCCAGAGACGATGGTGATCCTTCTGCAGATAAGGAATAGGGTGTGTTACTCGCCTTTTCGTTAAAATCAATATTTATGTATTCACCGGGACTCGCTGGCTCAGGTGGAACTGTACGGTCATACATTCTGGGGATGGTATTACTCCCCCTCGTACCCAGGGGCAGGCGCGTGGGCCTGGTGGCCCTGTTCTGCACGAGTCCTTCATCTGAACCTTTCAGCGTTGGCAATTTAGAGATGCCATTAGCCAGAGTCTCACTGCTGACCCCTTTTACATTTTCTGGTCCACCATACAGGAGTTTTCCAGGTGAAGACATTGGAACATATTCGCTGTGGTCACCATTTTGTCCTGATAACGCCTTAAAGCTTCTGGGCAAAGAAAAATATGAACTAAAACCTTTGGACACAGAAGTGGTATGAATATAATTTGAATCACTGGGGTGCTTTGGAGCTGAATTACCAGGTGACATATCCATATACTCATTGTTTATGATCTTCTCATTACTTCCTTTAGAACCAAATCCAGTTAAAGGACTCCGTACAGGTGAAGAACCAGCCTTTGGAAACATCATCATATATCCTCGGGAGTCAACTTGAGATGGTGACCAGGAATTGTTGATCTGTTTTGGAACAGACATGCTTTTAGGAGTCATTGGCAAATAATCGCTGGTGCTGGATAGAGAAGATGCAACTCCTGGCATCATTGGCATGTACCCATCATCCCTGGCTTGACTCCTGCTTTGGTTACACACGGAATCAAGGTTGGTATCACTGTACTCCAATTCATGGTTATCTTTCAATTTTGGTGTTTCAGAGTAAAGTAATCGCCCATGATTTCCTGCAGAATCTTCATCTAACAAAGCCGTAGTTTGTGTCATCTTCTGTTGCACCGCTACAGAATTTGGTTTTGTTAGAGAGTAAGTTCTTTTCCTGAAACACTTTTCAGCCTCCATATAATCATCTCTTGAGCCATCATCTACTTGTTGCTTACTCATGGACATGTACTCACTGAGACAGTTCTCCTCTCTGATAGGTGGTGTGTTTCCCAGGGAATCCGGTGTATTACTCCTGACCCGAAAGTACCTGAAATCTCCAGGGCTGGAGCCATATTCATCAGAGGAGATGAATCCTCCATCACTCGGGGAACCACAAACAGATGAGCTAGAAGGCCTGGTCAGCATGTCCGAAGCAGAGCCATGGCCACTACTGGAAGAAACACTGATGGGACTTGTAGTGGAGGGAAAATGAGAAACGGGCAGCGAAGCAGACCTGGTGTGGTAAGATGAGCTGAAAGCAGCTCTCACGTACCTTCCGCTCCCTTCCTGACGGCCCAGATTCATCCTTGCGGTATTCAGGTGGATCATACTCCCAGTCACTGACCGAAAAGGTCTAGCCATGGTTCCTTCTCCTTCACTGGATGTTCTGAAGCGATAGGAGTTGTTGCTTTTGGTGGTAGGAGGAGTCCCTCCAGCAACGCTCTCAGTTCTAGATCTTCTCTGCAAGCCCGTCTGGCTGGGCGGCAAGTTGCCCAAGTGCCTCCTGGTGGTGATGAGGGAGATGGGATTGGTACCACTGCCACCACCAGAAGACTGGCTCTTGCTCCGGGGCCTGAACTCTGCAAAGGCCTTTAGAGCTTTCATGGTATCCAGAAAAGTCTCGTGCATATTCTGGGCAACCACCGAATCATCCACTTGCATCCAGAGTTCTCCAGGCCCAATAGAGGCAGATCTGCCCACTTCAATAAAGAAAAAGTTCTCTGAGTGTCCACAGCGGCGAATGTTCATCAGCTGCAGGTGGACAGAGGGCACCTCCGAGTTCAGCTTGACGAGGTGGATGGCCTTGCTGGAGAGGCACAACCTGTACACTCCAGTGAGGTTTTTCGTCTGTCCCAACCCTTTGGGCTTCACGTTGACCTGCCACACCTCCTTGAACACGGTGCCAGGCCTCAGGGTGGCCCCGTAGTGCTCGTCATCCTCGTCCACCTGCTGATCGGCGTGGTCCTCCTGCTCCAGGAAGCCCCTCTTGCTCTGGCTCATGAGCTCGCTGATGGCCTCGTACCAGGCCTCCTGCTCGGCCTCGTTCTCCGCCAGCATGGCGAAGTACTCGTCCTTGGTGTACAGGGCGATGATGTGCTTGTGCTTGGCGTCGGCGCGGCGGCTCACGGTGAAGCACTGGTACAGCGGGATGACCCGCTTGGGCGGGGGGCAGCACAGCGCGGCCGCCCCGCCGGCCCCCGCCGCCCGCAGGCTGCTCTTGAACTTCTTCTCGCTGTCGTAGTACTCCAGCCGGGCGGGGGCCAGGTGGCTCTCGGCCCGCAGCACGAAGTAGCGCTTGTGCCCGTGCTTCTGCTTGCGCAGGTACCCGCACTTCCTCACGTCCTCGCCGGCGCCGCGGCCCGCCGGGGGGGGCGGCCCGCCGCGGGCCGCCGAGGGCACGGCCCGGCCCGGCGCGGGGGCGGCCTCGGGCGCCGGGCACAGCGAGGCGCTGGGCGAGCGCCGCAGCAGCAGCAGCAGGTGGTGCGGCTGCGGGGACGGGCAGCGCCCGCCCTCGCCCGCCGCCGGCTCGCCCTCGCCCGCCACGGCGCCGAGCACGCCGGGCTCCTGCTGGGGCGCGGCTCCGCCTCCCGTGTGCCGGGCGCCCGGCTCCTCCTCGCCGCCGCCGCCGCCGCCCGAGCCATTCATCCCGCTCGCCATCTTAGGGGCCACGCAGGGTCCGGTGCCGCCGGGGACGGGGGCAGTGGTGCGGGCGGAGCGGGGATCGGCGCTCACCGGGGGAGCGCCCCGCGCATGGGGAGCGGGCGGTGCGTGCGGAGCCTGCTGCGCCCCCCGCCCGGCCCGCGCGCTCCGCGCTCCCGCGCTCGCTCCGGCCGCTCGCGCTCACGGGCGGCGGCGGCACCGCGGCGAAAACATCACGTGACCGCGCGGGGGGCGGGGCCGCGGCCGGCGGCGGGCGGGGCCCCCGGCGCGCAGGGCGAGGGGGCAGCGCCGAGCCGGCCGGGCCGCGCGCCGGAGCGGCAGTGCGGAGAGCCAATGGGGGACCGCGGCCCTCTCTCCGGGGAGCCAATCAGCGGGCGGAGTCGGGAGCGGGGGGCGGGCTTCGCCGCGCGCTGTCCGGGGAGGCGGGGTCAGCGAGGATCGACAGCGCGCCGGACCAATAGGAGGTGGCGGCTGCCCTGGGCTGGCCGCTTTCTCGCGGGGCGTTTCCTGCGCTGGGGAAACAGGCGGGGCCGGCGGTGATTGGCCGAGCGGTGAGCGGCCGGTCCGGCAGCCAATCGGCGCCTCACACACACCGAGCGGGGAGGCGGGGCCAGGCAGCGCTGCGGAGTCGGCGGCGCGAGCAAAGCGGGAGGCGGGGCCTCGGGGAGACGGGCAGCTCGCGTGGCCAATCGGCGGCACAGCCCCGTCCGGCGAGCGACACCGGCTGACGTTGCCCTTCGCCCCTTTCCTCCCGGGCGGGGCCCGCCCCCCCCTGCGCGCGCGGGGCGGGGGCGGCTCCCATTGGCCGGCGGGGAGGGCGCGCGGGGCGGGGGCGGGGCGCGGGCTGGGAGGGAGGGAGGGGGAGTGCGCGCGCGCCGCGGAGGACGTAAACAAGCGGCCGGCGCGCGGGCGGGCGCTCGGGCCGGGTGCAGCGGCCGAGCGCGTGACCCCCCCCACAGGCCGCCATGTCCGGCCCCGCCATCCCCACCGAGGGCTCCCGCAGCTCCTCACAGCCCTCACGACTCCCGCAGACCCTCACAGCACCCTCACAGCTCTCACGGCCCCCACAGCGCCCCCCTTGCCTCCCTCCCCGCCTGCGCTGGCGGTGCTGTTGACGTGCAGTGGGTTGTTTATTTTTTAGAAACGCTGCTGTGTCACTGCGGAGCTGTCACGGGTTCCGGGTTGCCCGCTACCGGTCGCGGTTGGGTTGGGCACAGTGAGCAACCCGCGTTGCTCCCGTGGCTGCTCTGTGATCCTGCACTTCTGGGATCCACGCAGGCCGCTGACACGATCCCTGGGTTTTAGATCACAATATGACGAGCAAGGAGCAAAATTCTTTTGTTTCCCAGTCAGTGGGCACTTGCGTGCTGTAAAAATCTCTGTGCTCCATCTAGATTTAATTGTGTTGCTAAAATACGGCACCAGGCGTTACCACATAGGATCATAGAATCAGCCGGGTCGGAAAAGACCTCCAAGATAAAGTCCAACCCTTGGTCCGACAGTGCCGTGCTTACTAGACCGTGGCACTGACTGCCACATCCAGTCTCATCTTAAAAACCTCCAAGGACGGTGAATCCACCGCCACCCTGGGCAGCCCATTCCAATATCTGATTACTCTCTGTAAAAAATTCCTAATATCCAACCTAAACCTCCCTTGGCAGAGCTTAAGAACATACATGTGGCTGTCCCACCATTCCAGAGGCAGGAGCCACTTCCAGCCCTTTGCCCACCTCCCCAGCACTTGCTTCCTCTCGTAATTAATCCCTGCCTTTGCCAGCTCTCTGATGTCCTCACAGAGGACAATGTCCGAGTCCGGGACAGCCCCGAACCCAAGCCGTGTTCCTGGGCTGTGCGGGGCACTTAATCCACAGGGCAGGGCCGGGTGTTGGCCACGGATGCTGTTGTCCCTGGTGCCTTCTCACTCTTAATAACCCTGCCAGAGGTACGTTTCATTTGAGTTAGGAGTTTGTGTGTACCAGTCATGTCAAGTGTAAAAATAATCCTTTTCCCGTAACACAACTGCGAAGATCATTTCCCAAGCCAGTAATTTTGACCACATGTCTCTTTACTTTCTTGATTTGCTTTCAAGGTCATTCTTTGGCTACCTCACCTATGATTCATTATGAGATGACAACTCTCAACAATTCCTGACACCAACTTACACCACCCACTTGTTTTGTTTTCGGATAAATAGCTCTATGTTTTCTTTCATTCTGACTCCGAGGTATGGGAAAGCATATTTTTTGGAGTCTCCAGTAACTCAATTTGGAAGCTGGCATGCCAAGTCTTGTACTTGCTGTATTGATTGTTAATGCCTCATTATTTTTTCGTACTCTCTATTCTCTATTTGTTCACTGCCTGCTCAGCATGTGTTTAAATTGCACTCTTTTTGTTTTGTGTTTTTACAGCGTCTAACACGGTATGTTCCTGTCTGTGATTAGAGCTCCAAAGTGTTATGGCAATACAGTGGAGAAGTTGCAACTACAGAAATGTAATTATTTCCAAAACAAGTTTATAAACACTAGGAAACTGAGATTAAATTTAGTTTTTAAAGACATGTTGGTACAAAAATACACAACTAAACTCCCCATTAACATTGACTCTGCCATGTAATGTTATCATGCATTAACTATACAATTATATATTGTTGATAGCTCCTGGTAGAATTAAACTGTTTTTTGAAGATGTATTCCTTTTATTTTTCGTTCTTTTCTACCTGGCCTGTCAGTTGGGTGAGACTGAGACTGCTTTTGCATTTCCATATATTGTTTAGGTTTCCTTCTATACTTTTACATGAAAATTTAAAGTGGTTTTAATGTATAGAGCAAGGTGAACTGTGTTCGTGTCATGCTTATTTTGGCTGATTGCTGAAGGATGCATGTGGGAGGAAGAAAGGAAACCATTTGAAAGAAAGGGCTTGGGTTCTCTTTTTTGTTTATGTTTTTTTTTAGTCATCAACCTCTGGGCTTGTTTGACAGTAACTATGAATAAGCTGTGTCTGTCGGAAGAAATGTATCACTGTTTTCTGGTCTCCTTTAAAGTCCTTTGCTCTTGCATTGCACTTGCAATGTTTTTGCTGGGGGGTTGAGAAAGCAACATATGCATAATTCAGTCAGGCAGAGTTTTGGAGTGGTGGACGAGCGTGATCAGACCCGTGGGGAGCGGCGAAGACAGGGCTGATAGAAACAGATTTTTCCAATGGGCACTCCCTGGCTTGAAAGGAGGGCTTAGACTTCCTGAAAACTTCAATTGTTCATGTTTTTCTGTGTGACTATTAAAAAATACTTCCCGAAACTGCAAGCTAGTCTATAATTTGCATACTCGTTCTCAACTTTCATTAAAGAAAGAATACTTAATTTGTTTTCTCTCCAAATAAATTTGGTTTAAAGTCTTTGGTGCAGTTATTGAGTCAAAGTTACTGATTTCCCGAAGTAATGATTTTTTATTTTTGTAACTCAAATGAAATATGTAAGAATACCTGTTAGTGTATTATTTCCTTCCATTACTTAAATAATTGTCTGGATATGGAATAGCATCTAATTTTATTATCTCTTTCATCACAAATGATTATGACTTTCATGGACTTTTGTAGGTTTCTATCTCACCGTTTCTCTGGCCACTGGTGTGGCACATAGCCAGAGTTCACTCTGTAAAGTCAGTGCCCTGCTATTATACATAATCAGCTTTATATTCTTCAGTTTTACTCACAGAAACCCACATAGCCTAAGTATGAAATGCTTCATTAACTGTTGGTGCACTGTCTTTCAGCAGCTGTAAAGGGAAATCAAGGTCTCCTCTTCATGTCTCTTGATCTCCAGCAGACTTGAAGAACCTGTAGTTCTTGGAGCTGGAGGTATGTTTGCTTTGTGTTGCATGTATTTGCTCTTTCTCCCCTACCAAGTGTCTGCATGAAGCAGGGACTATAGGAGGCCAGAAATTTGAAACCATTTCTTTCATTACAGTTTCCACAAGTGGCTACAGTGCCTGTAATACAAAGCAATTAAGTGATTGGTAGTTGTATTGTTGAGCCAAATGGAGGGACAAATATGTCATCTGCTGCTGAAGGACTGAGAGACAAGGAATGGGTTCCTGTAAATGTCCATGAAATTCCACAAAGAGTGATATTATTAATTCAGGTAAGATATAAGAGGTGAATGTTTTTGGATGTGATATCACGTGATTTATTACTCATTTTTCCTGGTTACAACACCTTATATTATGCCCATCCTCAGTTGCATCTATGGGAGTAATTACCCAATAAATGACAGAAAACAAATCAGTTTTGTTGAGTAGTAAAACACAATCCTAACTCAGTCTTACTTGTGACATGTTCATAAAAGAAAAGGAACTCCATATTAATGGGATAAATTAACTCTGTAGAAATTCAGAATAAAAATATCACAGAAGTATTTAGCAACCAAAGGAAGTTGAGTGCAAGGTAAGGTTCATAGTTTTTAATTGTATACATTACATTTTTATTAATCATGTATTTCTAAATATGCTAAATAAATGTAATTCTTCATACTGTATATATTTATGGCCCAAACTCTTCTCCTGGAAGTCTCATTTTATCTTTACACCTCTGAAGTAGCCTGTTCTCATTAACTTCTTTGCAGTCTTGCTCTACAGTGTGGTCATACGTGGTTTTTACAAGAGGCAAAGTTAGCTCACAAAGTCAGATAGAATAGTGGTTTTAAATTAACCAATTATCCCAGGTTACTCTGCAAACAGGGAAACTTCCCCATCCATTGTATGTCAGTGGAATAAGAAAATGAAATTATTATGACATTTCTTAGCCAAGATCCAGAGGACAATAATACCCTCTGTTTAAGGCACAGATCAGGAATTTTAAGCTGTCGCTTCAGTTTGCAGCAGGTTTGCCTGGGCAAATCTCTCCATCTGTCGTCTTTTGATCCCTTAGTCATTAAATGGAAAGAGTAATTCCTCCCTTTCTAAAAGAGTGTTTTTAGAGGGAAAACATGTTAATGACTAAGAACTTCATGCATTTTGGTATCAAGGGTTATATAAAAACCATTGTAAAGCCAACCTGAGGGCTTCCTTCATCCCTACAGCTGCGTAGAATCCACTGTGTGCCAAGAGCCCCCTAAACGTGCATTTCCAGGCAGAAGCTACATGGATTCTTAGTTCTCATCCAGGCCTTCCTTGCTCTGTTGAAATAAGATACCAGAACCTTCACAGCAATTATGGTGATGTTCACTTATGAAAATGTATGGATTTGAATTTAAGATTTTCAGGCACAAAGATTAAAGGCAGACATATTAAAGAGTTCCCAGTTTAATTTAGAGGGAGCTGTGGGTGCTCAGCACCTCTCTGATAATGAGGATCTGGTTGTTTACTTGTTCCATTATACTCCTTTCACCATCTATCTAATCCTATCACATAATTGTCTACAGAAAATACTCAGACACTTGGTTTCTTTACTGTTTTGTGTCGTTGGGGATGGTGTCACCATGCAGTGAAAAGAACCACAGAATGCTGTTTTTCAAAGGCACACGCTCACATTTGCACAACGTTTTCTTACTGGATCATGAATGAATAGTAAGATTATTCTGTCTGTTTGTTTTCCTATTAATGGATAGTTGCTGTTTGGGATATATGGCTTTGGGATTACGTGAAGTATTATGCAACTGTGCTAGTGAAAGAAACATTAATGTGCCTTTTTGCGATACACAGTTTTTGGCCAGGTCATTAAGATTGGAAATTACTAAAGCAACCAGGCTGGTTGTAATTGTGGTGAAGGGATGAGGGGAGGATTTTGTGCAAATTGCCCATTTTTGTTGGCATTGTGATACTATTTTGATTTTCATGCAGGGAATCCTTTTTGTTGATGTTAAGTGAAGTTTGTGATGAATGTATATTTTAATGATAATTCTTAGATTTTCCAGAGGCGAGGGTTGAAATGTACTGGGTTTGTGTGGCAAGGTTTGGGTAACTGGGGGTGGGGGAGCTACAGGGGTGGCTTCTGTGAGGAGCTACCATAGCCAGTGCCAGCCATCACGGTGGTAGCACTTCTGGGACAACGTATTTAAGAAGGGGGAAAGCCCCTGATTGTGGGTTTTCTCTGGTGATCGTTCCTGCTCCCATCTCAGGGAGGGCAGAGCTCTATTGCACCAATCTCTTTCTGGAGCTCCTTGGTGCTCCTTAACCATTCTCCCTCCTCTCGCAGCGCTGCCACCAGTGTGAGAGATCATCCCCTGCTCGCTGCGCTGCTCTGGCGCTGCCACCCGCTCCCAGGGACAGGCTCTGGCACTGCCACCCGCTCCCAGGGACAGGCTCTGGCACTGCCACCCGCTCCCAGGGACAGGCTCTGGCACTGCCACCCGCTCCCAGGGACAGGCTCTGGCACGGCCACCCGCTTCCAGGGACAGGCTCTGGCACGGCCACCCGCTCCCAGGGACAGGCTCTGGCACCTGGGCAGCGGCGTGTCCCTAGAGCAGCTCCGGCCGGGGCTGCCACGTCCGTTCTGCCGAGTGCAGAGGACGTGGCTTTGTGTCGGTCCCGCTGGGAGAGCCCCGGGACCCGCGTGGGGACGGACGGACGGGGCGCCCCGCGCGGCTCTCCCGGAGTGAGCTCCAGGGACTGCTCCGGGCTATGGGAATGCCGTGAGCTCCAGGGACTGCCCCGGGCTATGGGAATGCCCTGAGTTCCAGGGAATCAGCGTCTCCCCTTCCCAACCGTGCAGTGGATAGATCTTGTCGGTCTGTAAGGAATTGTCTTGAACATGTGGCAGGACAACACAGATATCTTGGACAACACCAAGCGCTTAAAGTCACTAGCAAGGAGGGGTTGCCTTTTCGTTAATATATATTAGTCTGGTTTAGTTTTTGCGGAGGGAAGCAATGCCCAGTGCTTTGGTGCCCCTCACAGAGTCACTTGCTGACACACCTCGGAGCTCAAGGTGAGCCGGATCCCTGCTGTGCTTCCAGGATGGGACAAAATGTGGCCGTGCCCGTTCGGAGGAGCTCAGGGAGAAGTCGTG
Source organism: Myiotriccus ornatus (assembly GCA_036023395.1). Taxonomy (NCBI): domain Eukaryota; kingdom Metazoa; phylum Chordata; class Aves; order Passeriformes; family Tyrannidae; genus Myiotriccus; species Myiotriccus ornatus. Next base: position 11,924,446 of record JAYRBT010000156.1, read on the forward strand.
ACTCAGAGGCAGACTCTGAATCATATTTCCCCTGAGCTGTAGCATTGCACAAGCGGGGAGTGTGCCATCAGCCCCTGCCAGATAGAGTACGTTCCCTCCCTCATGTCCAGCCAGCTCCCTGTGCCGACACAGAAGGGAGCAGAATGACGATTATGTTTACTTCCGACCCCAATTCCCACAACTTCTCCCCTTGCTCGTGGAAGGAAATAATGTCTCTTCGAGGTTTGCTCATTAATTTAGGGCCCTTAGTACAGCTTTCAGGAAGAGTGGTGTGATGACACAGTAGAATGCAGGAATGCCTTACTACTTCCACACAGAACTCTGTGACTGTCAGATGCCTGGGTTATTGTTTCTCTGCTCATGTGTAGGTAGGTGGGACATTGTACTCACTTGTCAGCTCTGAAATTAATGTTTGTTCCTTGGGCACTCACTTTTCATCCTATAGGAAGCAAATCTGTTGCAGTGAGAGAAGATATCAGCAACATGGCTTGCAAAGGACCATTCAAGTTTGATTCCAGGCAGACTTAGCATTAACCACCAAATAGAATATGGTTAAACAAATCTGAGTTCTTATAAATTTTTCAAGCAAATGAGTTGCACTCACGTGCAAACCAACAAAAATAAACTTTTCCTCTGTTGAATTTAAGAATAGCATAATCAAATAATCAGCCAATCAGCTAGTTAATCTCTACGATGACTTTTAACAGATTCGGGCAGCAGATTTTGCTGATGAACAGTGATTTACCCTTAAATACGTTTGAGATTAAAGTAGTCATTTGTTAGCATTAGATCAGCTAGCAATGCAAACGTTTGTTGTTCTTGATGTTTTAGGAGGTTAATGATTCTGGTAGCCAATTAGAAATCAAGCATTTAGAATCCCTAATTTGGTAGCAACAGTAATTCTATGTGAAGCCTGGCAGTGAATAGTATTTACTTTCTTTCTTGGTTTATGAAGAAGAAGAATCTATAGTAGACAGGATAGTGTATGTTGAATAGTTTGTTGCTTCAGTGTTAGACATCTATACTTTTACAGTGACATTTCCAGAAAATTTTACCTGAACCATTTACTTAAGGAACAAATTATGCTTCTATCGATACAGGAGGAAATGCATGAGGAAATATCAATGTGCTCAGTTTAGCCTGTAGGACAGCTTGGGTAAGTAGCTGCTCACCAGCACAGATATAGGTTGTGCAATCTAATTTTAAGTATGTAGCCTGAAATTCCATTCTGTATGATCCTTACACCTACGTTTGTTTTTCAGACAGAGCTTTCACAGATTCACAGGCAGTTTTCACAACAACTAAAACTTTTTACAAAAGAAAGTAATTTATAGTAAAGCCGTGAAAAAAATCATGTTGCAATACATTGAAATGACAGGAGATTGTTGCTGAGTCCTTGCTCCACCTCCTGATGCTCAGTTGTTCGTTTTCTTGCTATTTTTTTATGCTTGCCAAACTTTACTCTAAACTACTAAACGATTGTTTTGAAAGATACATAATTTATTTTTTTTTTTTATATTGTACTTACTTTTAATACATCAGTCTAGATTAACTCAATGCTTCTTGGTACTGATGCATGTTGGACAATAAGATGATTTTCCCCTGTACCTGTGGTTTGATGTGATTGAGAGTAGGGGAGAGAAAAGTGTATAAATATGTTGTATCAGGGCAGAATCAACCACTTAATGCCTTTCAGGACTTCCCTTACTACTGTGCTTTTCAGTAATAGAACATTCTGTTACTTAGTACTGTTGGCAGGTTGGTGTTATTTCTGTGTATTTGTACAATATGCAACATAATGACCTTAGTATTTAGCAAAGTTAGCATAACCATTTTGCCTAATCACTACAACATAAGAAATAAATAATAATAATACAAGGACAGTGCATCTCTATATTATTTTTCACACTAGATTAGAACAGGCTTACCTTTCTTTTTTTTCAGAAAGGCATTTGATATACTTTGTAATAAAGTACCACTTCATTTCTTTGAATAAAACCTTCTCCAAAACTATCCTAAAACTCCTGAAGATAAAATGTGCAAGGTGTACATTTATATCACTCTCTTTCATATCAATGTATTTCTCATCTCCAGGCAGTTTATGAAAGTCTGACCACTAAACCTGAAGTTTCTCCTTGACTAAGGGAAAAATTGTAAATCAATACAGTTCTAATTTCTTTCATTCTCAAACTCAGCTCTATGTTGCAGGAGGTAGGCCTGGTCAATTATTTGCTTAGATATACAGAGACTGCTTTTCTTTCAGAACTTTGCACTGGAGTTACCTGCACCATTTAAAGCTGTACCCAGGTAGTCTATGTGTAACAATTTGTAGCTGACTCAGAGCAGCTCAGTTCAAGAAAACAAAGTGACTAATCTCTTTGTAGAACTGAGGCTTTGCAACTTTGCTCTGAGTCATCCTGACAGCTCAAAGTGCCTCGACTTAGTGCAGAAATAAACAGATTTAAACAGAGCACTCGGTTTCAAAACAAACATTACTTCTGGTCCTGTCAAAGTGACCTTGTTAACCCTATTTAACAGCGAAGTGTCACTGATATGCAGGGTAGATTAAAATCTTTAGAAGACTATCAAAGTGGAATCTGAGAAGTTAAGGGGAAACGAGGAAAGAAAGAATGAAAGAAGGAAGGCAAAAATATTTTCCTACCCATTAAGAACGCCACAGAGAGAGAGTGGGAGCAATCGTTTGACTTGTAGAAAAATTGGAACTGAAGGAATAAAACTGGAATTGGTGGCATTGGGATGTGTAGAGCAGAGGTAAGGGAGATCTTTAATAGTTTGCCTATTCTTAATATATTCTATCCACCCTTAGTCCTTCACATTCTAAGATCAAATAAATCACTAAACTAAACAGTTACATTAATCCTACATTATTCAGCAATTCTCCTTGTGTTAAAAATTTATGGTCCTCTATCTTTATGCTGCTATCTTAAGGGTAAATATTAGTACAAGTTGAGCCGGAATCTCTTTTGAAATGGATGAGTGGTTGCTTCTGCCACCTCCAGGTTATAGGAGCAGATATTTCTTTCAGTGGTGAAGTTTGGAGAAGCAGAGCTCAAGTTAACAATCTGCAAATTAAATATGGAAATAATGAGTTACTCCTGATATGCTCTTGCATAAGAGTAGTATTTGGCCCTGTATTTTTATTTCAAGATTATAAAATATGTTATAACCATTTTGAAATCAGTACTAGAATGTCTGTGCAGACAGACCGAAGTTTTGATCCCTGTGGTCCAGGATAGCCACGGTCTGGCTCTGACTCAGAAACATGAATTCTGTGCTGTCACAGAGCTAAGAAACCCTCAGTGTCATCCCAGAACTGTCCAGGTGTGTGAGCGTGGTGTGTGCCCTCACTGAGCAGCCCGAGTGTCCAGCAAGGTGGGTTGTCCTGGGCACTGTTTTTCCCAGGGTTGGTTCAGCTCAGCGTACCATGAGTTCAGGTCTGCCAGCGGGTCTGTTTGGTAATCCCAATAGCCATACACAAGGCACCTTCACTGGGGAGCAAGAGCCTGGAACCGAAAAAACCCTTAATGTAGAACTTAGAAACATAAATTATGGGTATCTAAATCAATAGATTTAGTAATTAGATAATCAGTGGTAGCACTGAGTATATTATAGGGCTTGAGGTAATAATTTGGTTTCTTACACATATACTACTACGTCTCTGTAATTAATATATATATAGGTATGGAAAAAGATTTTTATAGAAATGGTGTCTTATTTAGTGTCTCATTTCATACAGGTTGCAATTGCTGCTCTAGTGGAAAAAGTAAATAAATCTTAACAAAATTCCAGAAATGAGCAATGCTGAATATGTTGGTTTTTGAGTCACAAAATTAGCAAGAGGTAACATGTTAATCACTTTAACGTTAAGAAAGGATGTGAGTTTAAATGCTTTTGTTCTTGAGGAAGGATCATGTCATATCTCAGAAATTAGGCGGAGTTGGGCCTCGTCTGTACTTGAAAGGGACGATGTGTAAGAAAAATTCGTGATATTATGAGAAAGGATGTCCGTGCTTGGCTGGGTTTGATCATTATTGCTGAGTCAGTCCTGCAGTCCCGCCTGCTCTGGTAAAGGGAACATTCTACTGCTGGAACTGGATCCCAGATTCATTCAGTGGTTAGGCTGAAATTTGGATCCATGGTCTGTGGCATTGCATTTAGGAAAGCTTTTTGTCTTGAATTATTCCCATAACAACAATAGAAAACATGCAAAGTTTGTCAATGGAATACAGTACTAAAGTAAAACAAACATACTTGAGTTACTGCTTGATAGCTTTTCTTCTTTTTTCAGCACAAGCCAGTAGGAGAATATGGTCATTATTACAGTTTCCCTGTCTGATTTCTTTGTTGCTCACAGATTTTTTACTTGTAAAAAAAAAAAAAAATTAAAAAAAATTACACTTCAAATGAGCTGAAAACTAGGAATTGTAGAAAACTGAGATGGGAAGATAAAGATAAAAGGACAAAGTCTATTAGTGGCAGGGCTGACAAAAAATTGATGGCATTTGCACAGAATCAATCAAAAATTTGTTTAAAGTCTGTTAGTCCATTAGCTAATAATAATACAAGAAAGACAAACCTTTACAAGGAGAGTACAGTCATCGTACTTTTGAAATTCCATTCTTTCTGAATTAAAATTTCCTCCAAGTCTGACAATTAGGATGTGATAGAAAATTCACCTTTGTTGATGCACATTTTCAGAACTACATTGTAGTCCCCAAATTATTGTTGTTTTTATTAGATTGAATTTGATTTTTCTTGTTTTTTCACAGCTTCTTTGAAATCCAGAAGATTTATTTTCTATTGATAGGTCACTCTGTCATTGATGTAGCAATCAACCTAATTTTTCACACAAGAAAAGGACAGAGATTAATTTGGGTCATAAATATCTTCACATAACATTCAGATTGCTGAAGATAAAAGGGAAAGTAAATGTCTGAAACTTGGGAAAACAGAAAATGCATGGCAATTTTCAGTACAAAATCTTTTTCTCTATTCCTGTTTATTTTGCTCCTCTTGATTAAGTCAAAAACCTTTTATCTTCATCCAGATATCTCATGTTCCTACTCAGTTAAGAAACATCCTCCACCGTTTCAACACATTTCTCTATCTTGAAAACACTTTCTCAGTCGTTGCCAGGGCAAATACCTCATTATCAAATTCAAGAGACATTGTGCCATCCGGGGGTTTCTGGGTCTGAAAAGCACTGACCTCAGAGGAATTTCATCTTTTAATTATACAAGACTCACAATGTCTGTGATGCAGCAAAGCCTCTGTCCCTGGAAATTCACTTCTTTTTAGATTAGGAGCCAAAGGAAACTATAATGGGTAGTTACAAATCTGCAAACTAGTTTGCCTGTTTGTGGCAATAAGATTTAAATGTCATTAATGAAGTTAACATTATTATTGATCATAAATCTGAAGATGTAAAAAACCAGAACAGCGTTTCATAATATCTCTTGGGAATACCATTACAAATATATCTGCAATTAGGAATCATTTCCTGGCGGCTTCGGTGCTTTCTGGAAAGGTCTTGTAATATAATGTTGATAATGGGTTGCTGGATTATATTCACACTTAAATCACTTAAATTATCTCTGCCCCTTGTGTGGAAAAAGAAATAAGGTATTTTTAGAGCGGTTTTGATGTGTTTCCAAATTTTTGGAGTGAAAGAACTTGCTATATAGTAAAAGAAATGTTACTTTGACTGGGTGGGGCTCATTCATAGAAAATTTTATTTCTTGTATTTCATGGGATAACTGACAGAGATCAGTCTTCAAATGAATACCAGATAATATTCTGAAACAACATCATGTCACTGTGATATTCTTAAAATAATTATGTGCTGGAGTAATGAATAAGTACAGAAAACAAAGACAACTGCTGAAGGCTGCTCACATTTGCATGGGCAAAGCTAAAGTGCATGTTTAGTTGTATTCATTCTCCAACTTCTTGTAAACAACTATTACATTTCTTAGGTAAACATGCTTGGGCTTTTTTATCCAACTGTAAATATGAATTTATATTGTTAGTGTTCACACAGTTATTAAAATACTCTCCTTCTTGTGTCTACACACAAATATTTGTGCGCAGTCCTCCACTGGAGCTGCTGGAGTAAACTGTGTGGCACAAACACGGCTATTTTGGGAGTAGGTGCAGCCTAAAATGGGAGGCTTGGGTGGAGTCATGTGCTTCTGCATGTTGGTTTTCCTGTTGCAAGCTTTGGAAAGAGAAATCTATCTTACAGTTTTAAGAGCAAAAAGGGAGGCAAAGTTGTGCTTTCATTGCGAAAAAGTTACTTATAGTATGAGTAACTTCATTCCACTTCCTATGAGACTGATTCTGTTCTTAGCTGCATAATAAATCAGGAGTAGCTTCACGGAGAGATCACTTAATAGGGGCAGGAAAGGTTTTGCAATTTGTATTTGTGTTACATTAAAAGTTTTGTGTCTTGAAATTGGGTGTTTCTGTCAGTTTGTCACCTGCCTTATCTCTGAACTTTGGTGCCTTCACACAAATATGACACTGTGTGCTTTTTCTAGGATCATATTTGTGAAATGATTTCTTGATTAATGTTACAGGAAATATTTCTTAATGTTTGACAAGCTCCAACTGGTTAGGATATCAAAGCATTGAAAGCTGGTGATATCTAAAGCTGCTTTGCTAAAACTCAGATATAAATTTGCTCAGAACTGAAGAACAGGTGACAAAGACTGTAACTGATTCCAAACACAGCCTGCCCTGTTGAATCTCTCATAAGGACCGTATTTTTACAAGCTTCTTCTAAAACACCCATGGATGTTTATATGAAGTCTGGATTTGCTTGCCTAAATTCTCATGCAAAAAATGGTCCACTTTATTTCCATAGCTGTTGGTACATTTTTGGGCTTGCTGTTGAATCTGCAGAACACTAAAATAATTGGGTATGATCTGTCTATACAAATTGGAATGTTTGTGCGTATGTAACAACTGATGCATGAAAATATCAAGATGAAATTTGTAAAAAAAAAAAAAAAAAGAGAGAGAGATTAGTCTTAGATATTTAGAATTATAAAAAAAAAAAAAAAAAGGGTTTTTTTGTAAGTGGCCTTCATTTATCTGATTCCAGGTTTAGGATTTCATTTGAAGGGGATAAGGGGTGCCACAACCTGCCTGTGCAAGCAGAAGTAAGAGTGCCAATTTCTCTAAATTTTAAAGCACTAACAGAGCTATTCTTGAGGCTTGTCAGAAAGAGCAATGACTTTGCCCCTTTGACAGTGTCTTTAGTGAGAGAGACTCCCACCTGACCGAAAGGTGCTGACACTGCTGAGTGAACACAACTGTCCTGGCTTGTTTTTGAAATATTTGCAGGGAGTTCACAGGTGATGAGCTGACAACCAAGAACAAGAGTCGAGATACTTATTGTTTAGGAGAGCCCCGAACTCGTGTGTCACACGCAAGCACAAGGTTTTGTAAGAATGGCAGAGGGCACTGAGTTCATGAGTCAGTGGATTGGGCTGGAGCGCAGCCAGTTGTGGGCGCAGGACATCAGGGATGAGCTCCAGCACTTACTGCTTTCTGTGACTTTGTAAAGTGTTTCAGACTTTGCAAGAGTAACTGACTCAAGATGCACCAATTCTTTTTTAAAAAAGTATCTTTTTTTCTATTCACTAACACCCGGACATGAACAGCAGGACAGCTCTGGTGCAACAATATATCGATGTACACATGGCCTGCCCACCCCCCGGCCGTGTAACAGGCACAGAGCCATGAGAAACAGGCCAGGTGAAGGTCCACAGAACCCGGTCTAGTGCTAGTCATGCAGATGCTCCCAGACATAAATGATGGTATAAAACTTTGGAAAAGCGTTCTTAAGTGTGCAAATATGTTAACAATATGTCATTGTAAGCTTTCGGGGAGAGTTTTTATTCAGGCAAAACCTGCAACCGAATGGTTTTCTAATCTTGTGTAGACAGGAAATATTAATAATTAAAAGATCAATTAAAATTAAAATAAAATAATCTGTAAACTAAACTAAGGGCACTATGAATAATTAAACTTAACAGATAAAGATTCTATATTTTTAATTTCCTTTTAGGTTCTATGCAAACATGGGCAAATCTAATTTTGAGAGGATCCTGTTAGGGAGAATCCCATCTCATTTACTGTGTCTGGAGAACCCAGCACTGACATTTTATAAAGTGAACTTAATTCCCAAAGCTGCTGTGCTCAGCCCAGACAGGCTGATGGGGCCAGTCCCTCCAAAATATCGGAATGTATTTTATTACCAATTACTTTTCCAACAGTCTGTCAGCTGGATCAAAGCACTCTTGGCCTAATAGTGAACTGCATAAGTAATTTATTGACAGTTGATGGAAAAGACTGGTGTTTCAAATGCAGAATTTTTCTTCCATAAAATCACTGGAATGAAAAATGTTACATACTGATATGGTTATAGTTGATAAAATAAAAAATATTTGTATCTAGTCTTTTGGAAAAAAAGAATAGATTTTTGTTTTTGCAGAAAGAGGATACAAGTCCCTAATTACAATAACATACTTTGTCCCTCTTCCATCCTGTTGGCAAGTAGTGATCATTTCCATTTTCATACAAGTTAGCAACTTTAAAGATATCATTTATCCTATTACAGAGGCAAATTGTTTACAATTAAAACCTTTAGGCTAAAATCAGGTGCAGATGGTTTTAGCTGTATTTTGATAGACTACTTTTTGTAATTAATCGTAAATAGTGGCTTAGGTTAGGAAAATGTTACAATTGTTTCTTGAAATACTTTTTTCTTTTTTCTTTTCTAAAGGTATATCTTTGCTTGAAACTAAACTGCTAACATGTATATTTTCAGTCTTGAAAACTGAAATAGTTTGTAGATTTATTCACCATGAATTGGCAGGGAAGAAAGGAAGAAATTATCCTGATAATGTTTATTTTCTTGCCCGACTTTTCTAGAAATGGAAAATAACATTTATCTGTGGAATTACTACATTTCTAAAGCATGAGAATTCATCATTCTGTTCTTTTCCTTACATATCAATTTAGCAGCAACAGCAGAACTAAATAAAGTGAATCTTTTGATGTATGAGGCCAAACATTTCTTGACTAGGTCGGTCACAATTCTTTGTTCTAACCCAGCTGTGGTTCTGTACTTTATGATCTTCCATCTACGTAGTAACCTGGGCTAGGGATGTTTTGCTTCCAGGGTCAACTGTGATTGAGCATTTTCAGTCTGGGTGGGCAGAGTACCAGGGAAAAAAGATACAGGCACCTGGTAGAACTAGATGGACTATTTTGCTTACAGAGATTGTGTTTGTGTCAGTATGTACAGAATGCAATGTCTGTTCTCAAAGTAAGAAGTTACAAATTCCAGGAGAATGTGTCTATGACTAAAATACTTCAGAACTGAGTGTTATAGTGAAGTTACTGCACATCTGGATGAATAATACTTGTACCTACAATGTGCTGGAGTACTCATAGAGCAAACAGTGATTCATTCTCTTCTAGTACACTTTTTCTTAAATAGAGTGATTCATATTAATAATTCCCTAGAGGAATGCACTGTATTTTTATTTGTTACCAAAACCATGCTGCAAGACCCAACAGAAGATGTTTTCAGTTTTGCTTAAGACAGAGCTCTATAGGAATTCTTGCTGTTGAATGGAATACACAAAGCTGACAAAAATTTAAGTGCATGTCTGATTTAGATGCTTTGCTGACACAAACGTCGTTTGCTTTTTTTCACTAAACATACGACCAAATCAAGATTGTGTGAGTTAGGCTTGAAAGAAAGAAAGAAGCAAGACCATCTTAAAAGTGCAGGTGGGCTTTAAGGGTCAGGAGCACTAAGAACCTTTTGTTTGTCTGTTAATATCCTACCACAGCAATCAGGTTGCTCAGTGCCTCATCACTAACTGCTGCAAGATGAAAATCCATTGTGCTCCAAGGTCTAGATGAGACAGTGGGTCTGTGATTCCTTTCATTTTTAATCTAGAAATATGTTTCATGAGAAAAACATACTTTTATCTAGATTTGAATACCACCACATCCATAATCTTGGTTCACAGTGTACTTTTTTTTTAGTGTTCATCTTGCAGGCTTTTGGCAGTAATAATGGCGTAATAATGGTGTAATAATGGTGTAATAATGCTCCTTTCAGTTATCTTTCCCAGCTTTGAAAGTAAATTTTGCTTTGAGCTACTACTGATGATTCCACCCCGTAAGAAAATCCTTTTTCTACAAATAATAAACTGTTGTTAACAAAAAAAGCCCACAAGATCACTTTAAAAATGAAGAAGATAAGTTTATTTTAAAATACTGTTTTGCTGAATATCCACTTTGTCTCCTGTTTATACTCTGAACTTTTCCCTATGCAATTCCCTACATTTAATCATGGTGTGATGTTGGAAAAATCTGTGTGTTAATGGGAAAGGAAGTGGAAAGAGAGGACTGAGAAAGTGCCATTAGAAGAAGCATCTTTTTTCACAAAAGAAGCTACTGTAATATCTGATAAAAAAAAAAAAAAAAGTGTATTTGTGAAACTATGTTTGCCTTTGGCTTCACAGACTTGATGGCCAGAAGGTTCTCTGTTGGGAGAGCATCAGAGACTGAGCAAGACCTTTTACTTTGTAAGTAATGAAGTTGTAAGACATAAGCAAACAGTTTAATTTCTAAGGCAGGAATTCAGAGATAGGTTGTGAAAATCTTAAATCTATTTCATGACACAGAAGAGATTGGGAATGTGGGGACAGGAGCTGACAGGCAAGGGCACTGACATTTTTTGGCACAAGCCAACAGTTTAGCTGTAACATTAGGCTGCCACTCAACTGGTACACATCACAGCTTGGCTTTTACTGAAAATTCAGTTGGTGGTGCCAGTGGAGAAGCCCAGTACTGTGTGACTCAAAGCCTTGGTCTGCCTTCTTGCCTGGCAGTTGGTGAGCGGCAGCTCCAGTGCTGACACAGGTGTGTACAAACACACCGGTGATTCCAGCTGGAAGTGGGGAGCCACCTCATGCTGTGCCCGACAACTGGACTACACAAGCATGACAGAAATGAAATTTTAAAAAGTCCAACACCCTGGCTGGTTAACCAATGTATGTTCTCTCTTGTGTTTTCCAACATCTTCTCACGGTTCGCTTGCTCATTATTTTAAAAGTAAAGGGATTTAGAAGATGGTACATGACTGAAATATTGCTGGCACTCATACAGTGATGTTCTTTACAGAATGGCCTACTGAGGCTTTTGCTGTTTCCAAAGTCTGTTTAGGAAGCAAACTATCCTGATTTAAATTCTTGTTCTTTCCTGAATACTGTGGGTTTTAGCTGCCATTGTGAGAATTCATCCGGTTCTCCTGATTTATTTAAAGAATTTACTCTCCTTGATGTGAACACAGCACATCTTTGGGAGATAAATCCAAATAGCTGTAAGCCAGCTAGAGAAGGATCAATAATCCCCCATTTATTTTGACATATCCTCTTCTGAAGTGTAGTATGAGACATATAAATAGTAACTCTGAGGCATGACTTTTCCAGTATTTTAACAATTTTTATCTTCCATTTCATAGGTTTGTGATCACATTTTCTAACGTTAAGACCTAGATAATTTTTTCATGTCATCAGTTTATTTGTATGCCGTTCTACTCATTCATACTTAACATTCAGACATCAAGTCTTGGTTTTCAGGCAGCAGGACAATCCAGCATTTGGTACTCAGCCGTTCTCATGCTAAAGCTAGATGTGTGCTCGTTAAAAGTGGTTCAGATTCATTACTCTGTGGCCATTCTGGTCAGACTCCAGCCAGCTGTTCAGCGTGGTGATGAGTCTGTGTGTGGGAGAGGTGAAGTGGGGGGGCAGAGGGAGTTACATGAGTTCCCTTTAACTCTGGCCTTGTAAACAGAGCTTGATTCTGCAGACTGATTTCATCAGGCAGCCAATGTCAACACTGACATTTTCAATCTCTTTCTTTTATGTCACATTAGTGGAAAGTGACCTGTTGTGTTTGTGGAAGCTCTGGAATCCCGCAGGAGAAGAATCGCTCAGCACCATGGCAGTGTGCCAAGTACAACTTGTTCTGAAACATGGTGCTGAGAAGTTGCATTATCAACTGAAGCGCAGTGTCAGCTTAGCAGGAGGGGGGTTAGGCTGTTGATTAGCGACTTGTTATGACCAGCAGACCCCCCGGGGTACATCACACCTCTGCTGCCCAGCTTGCCCCTTGCTCTTCCCCTTTCTAGTCATGTCTGCTCTCAGGGTGTCCTCGCAGGTGGCCCCTGCAGAGTTCACCAGGATGCCCTGTAGTCAGCATCTCTCGTGTGCTCCGGCTTTCCTCCATGAGGAGAGGTTTCTTAAACTGCTAAGTTGTTCCGAAGTTTTGTTCCAGTGAGAACAAGTGCTAAAAGTGTAAAGGATAGTGATTTAAGTCTGAATTTTATGTCTGCTGCCCTATGTCTTCGGCCTGTTTTATGAAGTCAGAAATCCTGGTGTCATCTCATACTCTAATAGGAATATAATAATAAATCTGTATAATCAATACAGAATAGTAAAATAGCTTAGCCAGTTGGAAAGGGGAGTAACTCAGATAAGTGTCTTACAGATGGAAAACACATAACGTGTGCTAAAAACACAAACGTGTTTCTATTGTTCCAAGAATTCCTGATTAACAAGAACAAACTGAGGGTAGACTAGGATTTACATGAGGAGGTTTGAACTTGAGTACTAGTAGGAAAGGAGGTACTTCAACCCACTTAAAAAAAGTGCTTACTACAGACAGATAACATAAAACAAATTGTCAGGCAGAGCAGAGTCATCTGATCTTTGTCCAAGCTCCTGACATCTGAAACTTCTCATGGGCTTGCTTTTATCTGCACTCCTCAAATCTGTGACTGTAATTTGTAGAATAAAGCAGGACTGTGTGTGCAGCGTGGAGAGTTTTCTCACAGGGTGAGCAGTGAGAGGCCCCCCGGGTGCTCCTCTGCTGCAGAACCGTGGACAATGTTCCGCCCTGAAAACTCGCCCTACCAGTGGGGTGGGAACCTGTGAGAGCTCTGCAGGCTGCACTGGCACCAGGGTGAAGCTTCCTCTGCTTCCCCTCACCCTGCTGGGAAGAGTTTGTGCCTTAGAAAACCCTCTGAGGGGCCCGCAGCGTCCTCTGCAGTCTCTGGTGCTGCAAGACCAGCTGCAGACAGCAGGGGAAGGTGGCAGCTGTGGCAGAGGGCAGTGGGGAGGAGTTGAGTGTGTGTTCATGTGGTGTCTGTGTCTGAAGTGAATGAGTGAATACCTGGAATAAATTGTGCAAGGCAAGCAGATGGCTTAAAAATCTGGAGCTGAACAAACCTGTATTAAAAGTCAATGTAAAATAAAAGTACTAAAGATGTGGAGTAGACTTTCAGAGAAAATAGAATGAGTATTTGTATACTTTGGAAATAAATGTGGTTTATACACATTTATGAATAATGTAACCTTCAGGGCCCAGACAGAAGAGAAGAAAAGCCTAATCTGAAAAGAATGAGGCAGGTTGATATGTCATTTTAAGGAAGAAATGATGGCCTCAGAATTGTTGGAAACAATTTTTGGAGATTTTGGTTGAAGGTCTGACTTAAAGCATGAGTTTTTCACTGACTGAGCTAAGCGTCATATGATAGTGTTTTTTCACATTAGTAGCAAATACTAGGTCATAAGCTATGCATTTCGGTTTAAAAAATGCCTTTGCATTATTCAATTCTTTAATGCTTTCTTAAATGAGGCAGTAAAAATGATGAAAAGAAGCTGCAAAGCTTTAAGCAATGTTAGCACTTTTTTTTTGCTGCAATTGCAAATACTGTCTGTATGGCATGGCATTTTTATATGGATATGGTACGTTCTCTACTGGAGATATTTTTTGAGGATCAATGTGTCTTGTTAGTATGAGAAGTATTGTCGAAGATAGAATATCAAAATAATAATTTAAGTATTCTCATCCTGATCTCAGCCCTAAATATTTACATTACATTACTTCATAAAGGTAGATTATTTGCAGTGTTGAAAATGTAAAAAAAATACTAAGGAAGAAGATGATGATAGTAATTTTTTTTAAAGAACAAAGGAGCAGAGCAGCTGCAGATCTGTCAAACCTGCAGGATTGCAAAATTTGGTGTTTCAGTCTAAGACATCAAGTGCAATGAAACATTGAAACACTGAAATAGCAAAAATTTTGCACTTTGTTATTTTTGACCTGTTGTGCAGTTTTTAACAGACCACATAAAGTCTGCAGAACCTGCAACACTGAAGACTATTTTGTAAGGTATGGGGTAAACAGGTTGAACTTTGATTTTTCAGGGACCTGTGGCTAGATATTGCTGGTTAAAATGTCAAGCAAAGGCAGTGTATTCATCTGAGATTGTAAGGGTCTGTACATCCTGGAGCTTTAAAGTGCTGGGCTAACGTGCCCTGCTGAAAACTGAACATATCTCTTGTAAGTGCTTTGTTCCACACTGATCAGAAATCTTTTAGGGACAATTCTGTGATTTTGTGTGTGGAAACCTAATAGAGAAACAATCCTAGTACAGAATAATTTCAATTTGAAGATTTAAAGAATACATTGTGAAATGAAGTGTGGACTGAATGAGAATATAAATTATAATATATATTATAATAATTCATATTTTTCAAAATAATGATTAAAGCAATAAAGTACAAAACTAAATCTAATAGTCATTAATCCACTGAGTTTACAGAAGGTATGAACTGACTGACAAACTTTTACTAAAGAATGGAATGTACAGAAACTCTCCAGTTCTTTAGTTTAATATAGTTTCATTTGGCAGTATTATGGATTCAGTTCAGTAATTGCAGTCTTGTTAAATCATTGGAATGAGAATTTCTCTCAGTCTTCCATGATTACACCCCCTGATGAGGGAATGTCTGTGTATGTCACACACACGTGCCTAAGATCATGTGCACGGAACCAAAACGACTGAGGAGGGGCTGGAAAAAGAAGTTGGAGCAAAAGGAGCACTTCATCAGGTCTGGCTCTGCAGCCACCCCCGGCAGGGAACTCTCCTTGAAGTCACACACATTTTTATGAGATCTCTTGCCCTGTTTTTGCAGACTCTGGACACTTAGAGAAGCATCCAAACTTGCGTGTGTTTGGATGAACTGAACTGTTTGATTTCTGAAGGATCCAAACCAGAGGAATGTTTTTTTTCTGAATTATGAGAAGCTCGGGTCTAAATTCAAATGCTCTCATAATGTTGAGTTACACTGTGCGTGGATAGAAAAAATACCTGTGAGAGTGGCCTTAAAGCCAAACTCCCTCATGATCTCAGTGTTACATTTTACTGCCCCGGGGAGCCATAAAGACACACTGTCAGTAAACTAAGGGAAGTCTCCAGAACAAGCCAGAATCCTCCAGTGTGTCCTTGCAGACCTCCATGGGGATGCTCAGTGGGGTCTCTGCTGCCTGTGTCCCATATCCCGCAGTGCAGCCACGTTATCATCCCATCTTGCCAACCCCGCTTGCGCTGAGTTGCCTGCAGCTGGGCAGGTACTGAGGTGACATTTGATACAACATGGATATAATCCAAGAGTCTAAACAAAGCCCAGAGAAATCACTTGGGTTTGGGTTAAACTTGAAAACATTTTGTGGTTTAGTTTCCAACCTGTAAAATGGAAAAAATTACCACCTTTCATCAGGATTTCCTTCTTTCCTTTTGAGATTGAAAGTTTTTTTGGGCAGGTATATTATCTAGTATATTAGCTGCATAGTAGCTATGAAGATCTGAATTCCGATCTCAGTTCGGTCTAGACTGTATGGTAATAAAAACTGATTTTACTAGAAATAGGCTGTAACGTATTTACAACCTTTGTGTCTCTGTTCAGTCAAATACCAAGTTTCAACTCAAACTTTGAGAGTGGTCATAACTGTACTGTGTGATTACTGCACCCACTGGGATGTGCTTATCAGCAAACTTCTCTGCAGTTATGTGCTTTATTTTTTTAACTGTCTCTTTGATCCTTCTCCAAGTTCACAGTTCTGTGACCATTTCTGTTTTTATACCGAAGAGCAAAAGCAAATCAGGAGGAAACTGATTAAAGATTTAGCACAAACTATTAGATACCGTGTCATCATTAGCAGGAAACACTTCCCACAAATCAGAACATTTACACTATTAAAGTGGATAAAAGTACAGCAGAATTCATAGATTTACTTAGCATTTTTGAAAGAAAAAAAATTCCAGTTCTCTGTAGAGATAATGCCATGGGAACTAAAAGAGAGGCATTTTGTCTTGTTAATCACAGATGTTACTATACAAATTCTTGCATCTAATCTACTCAGTACAAAACTGAATTATAATGATTAAATGCCAAAACTTTTGTTTAAATAAAAATAGGGTCATCTTGCAAGCTGATACTCTTCCATCTTGCAGATGAAAAGCAAATTGAAGTGTAGAAGCAAAGCTCTTACTGGCAGGAAAAGATATATTTTCAAAATTAATGAAATGCTTGATGTCTCATCAGCATGTGTTTCTCCAGGTTCCTGTCCCTGGTCCTGTGACCTACTGTGGCATGTCAATGGGCATCACTGGCAATCACCTCTGTTGAGATCTTGACCTATGAACTGTGCTGGCTTCATGCTGGTGTCACTTGGGTTCAAATCTTGCCACCTTGCCCATATGACTGTTTATTTACCTCCTTACAGACACACTGGTACAATGGAGGTGGCAGTCTTATACATGAAAAATTTCATAGCTAGGCTTGTGTTATAAATTGATTATTAAACTTAGTTGTGTTTCTGAATTATCAGCCTTTCAAAATTCAGCCTCTAACTACCTAGAGTTGCCTTAATTCAAGAAATAGGCATGTGAATTTAAACATCTCCCTCACCATTTTTCCTAAAAATACATTGCCATAACTTACCTTTCTGGTCTGTCCAAGGAAGGACCATAATACTCTGCTTCCAGTCTCTTAGCTGCAAGGGGCCTCGAGCATACCACATGCTTTTTCACTTTTAGAGGCCCTCTATGTAACACAAATTAAAACCAGGGCATGCCTTTTCTTAGAACCTCTGCCAGGCATTTTATTTTCATAGGTGTCAACTCTAAAATCAGGCTTTCCTCTTACTTATATCTTGATGGAGGTGGAAGAAATGAGTGTGGAAGTGAGATCTGATTACTTGAATGAGAAGTGTTCGTCATTTTGGACCATTTTCTTTCTGTCCTGCAGGTTTCTGGCTGACCCTTACACATAGAGGGGGGGTGGGGAACAACATCAGTCTAGACAGAAGAGGCCAGCAACTAGTTGTCCACTCAGGTTTCAGATTGTAAGTGAATAGTGTTCAATTTCTCACAGATGTTTGGCAGCCACTCTGCTTTCACTCAATCCCAAGCAGGATTTCTTGTGCCTGAAGAATGCAGTGACCAGTAGACGTACGTAGACACACAGAATAATGATTCCATCTGCTGTAGTTTAGGTTTATCAAACAATAAGTTTTTAGAAGTGAGATCATTAGGACTATAGTCTTAACTTATTCTGACATGACACATCTTCTTTTAAAGTTTGGGGGTTTGAAGGTTTCTGTCATGTAGAAGGATATTTGTCAGTACATGTGTGTTCCAGGGATTAATTACGCCTTTAAATCTAAAGGCTCTTGAAGGATTAGGAAAAACTTAGAAATTCTATGTATGCCCAGTTTCAAATAAAGAAATGGTTTTTTTCTCTCTGCCACCTAATTTTAAAAATGACAATCTAAAAAGTGAGACATCGAATACAACATTCTTAATTTCTCTTAGGACACTCAGAGCTTCACAGTTGCCAATTACCAGGTCAAATTACAAAAAATGTTGTAACTCAAGTTGAAAAGCAGACCTCTTTCTTCTTCTTTATTACAGAAGAATCCAACTCAACAACTAAGTGTTTAAAGGCTTAGATCTGGTCTGAACACAGGCAAAGGTCCAGGTTGTCTCAATCTTTTCCCAAATTATAAGCTAAAAATAAGTTCCCTTAATGTTAACTGAAAGGATAAAAAGAAAAGATAATACAGACTGAGCATTTTTTACTTTCACAATATCATAGAATTTGGACAGTAGAGCAGTCAACAAAAAATGGTACAAGAATGATGACAGCAGTCCAGTGGCAAACAGGATAAGAGATAAAGAAAATATTACAAATTAAGCGTTGGATAAAGAAGTTTTAATCTTTATGCAACTACAAGCTGATACTCTTCTGTATCTGGGCAACCCAATGGCTTGTTGTTGTTGTTTATTTAGTATATACTTCAAAATATAAAATTGGAAAATTCTGAGAGGCATATTACTTCCTGTGCAGTTATCCCAGATGGCAAAGAACCCAAGTAGTCAAAACCCTGTTGTGGCCCTTACCAGGGGTTCTGCTCTGAGGGGCATTGGGCAACACCAGCAGAAATACTGGACTTTTGAACTCAGTTTCTTCAGTTCCATAACTTTTACCAGGGGTTTGATCCCCTTGCCGTGCAGTACAGGACAATGTGAAACCGCTGGCTGACTTCATAAAAGCAGAGGCAATCTTACAGGTTTGATTTAATGATGAGTAAATGAATACAGCAAAATTATTTTCTAGACCTCTGTTTTTGAAAGGATGTAAATGTGCATTTATCCAGCTACAATCTGCATTGTGTGTTGCCACTGAATTCACACGGCTGGGGCTCCTATGAGGGCTGTCTCTGATGGCTGACAGCAATCTTCCAAAAACCACAGGTATTCCTGACGGGTGAGCTGGAGAGAGCAGAGACTGCCCCAGATCTGTCTCAGAAGTGCTGACTGTTGGGGTTGTGGTTCTTTGAGAATTGGAGTCAAAATAACATCCTGTGAAGTGACAACTTCGTAACACAGAGGAGCAAAACAAAACCAAAAAAGTGTCTCCTAATGCTGTAAAATCAAGACTCAAGTTTCAAATGTGGGGATGTTCATTTGTCTATAATCTGTGTATTTATTGTATGTTATCCTTAAGTTGCCAAGTATAAAAACAAAGAACTTCCTGGGTAAAATTTTACTGTAAAGTCTAAACAACAAGAAGGTTAGAGCTGCAGGTCTGGAAGTTTAATTTGGTCTTTAAAGGCTGCCTTTCCAGTTCTAATAGAAAATCACAAGCTATCTATAGATATCAGGTCATACTAATGACCATAATAGTTAATATAGAAGAAATTGATATTTCTTCTACAAACTCCTAAAATTTCCAAAGAAAGCCTATGATTTTGCAGAAAATTATATAGTATTTTTAAGACAAGTAACATTCCTGTAGAACATTTTTCTATTTTCTGTAGAACCTGTGGTTTTCAGTCTATGCTGCATTTTTCAGGCCTTTTCTCCAAAAGTCCAACTTCTGCTTCTATTCACAAGAGAAGCCAGTATTTTACTCTAACCCATTTTTTAATATTCCTTAATGGATCAGTTGGGGAAATCTCTCTGTCCCCTTTGGAGGTTATAAATCTATTTCTTTGTAGTAAAAATTTCATTAGATTAATATCATTGCTTCTTACTGAGCTTTAACCACTCTGAAAAACTGATAGGTCCACAGAACTTTCTTAAAGCCATTGATTGATCCAGGCAGGATTGGAAGTATAAAAATCCTTGCTTTTGCTACTACACCCAGACCACTACACCACAAATGTTTATGTGCTATGGAAAATTAATCCTATTCTTGATTTGTTACTTCTCTTACCCTGTTTGTGTTGCCTTTTTGCTGTAAAGATATAGGTTTCAGATTTCAGAGTTAAAACTCAAACTTTAATGGATCTGAAAACTAAAATCTTTTGAAGAATCATACTTCTAATATCCCAAATATTCAAATAACTGCCAGATCAGTCAGCATTTCAGTGTGGGTTGATAGTGTTTTCTTCTGGCAGTAAATAGCCCACATTATGACTTCACCCCTTAAATTTCCTCAAGAGGTTGGTTTTCACTAGAAGTGCAGTTTTTTTCTAAGCTATGTTCAACTTAACCATATCATAATTTAGGAATTTAATTTGTTACATATTCTTTCAACTGCAGCTCTCAGTAATTGAAGGCATCGCATTATTTTGTTTTCTTTGAAGCTTGAGAGCATAGAATTTGTTTGCTGAGGCTTTTATAGAATTTTTAGAAATTAGAACCAAATCATTAATCCACTCCTATATAAGTACTTATGTATATGTGCATAAGTACATACCTATGTACATACATATGTTTGTAAAGCCCTATGTATATGTGTATTTTTTCCTTAAATGTGACCTGGTTAGTAGTTTTATATTGTATTTGTATTATGATGCAGATGCTGCCCCTAAGAAAAAGCCTTGCATGAAAATAATTTTAGAGTAATATGACACAGGCATAAGCAGCCTATTTCACCCTTCCCATAACAGTTTCCTGGGCAGAAAACACGTCTCAGGTTTTCTGAGACAACCTTAGAAATGCCCAGAGCTCTGCAATCCCTCGGTACTTGCTGGAGCAGGGCTGGTGAGTGCCCCCAAAGGATATGCTGGGAGTTGTAGAGCAACCCCAGCAGAGCAGCTCAGATGCTCTGCACACTGTGCTTTGATCCAAGAGGAGCTAAGAGAGAATGCAGAGGATGGGGGAAGCTGGGCATGAAGGAAAGGAATGCAACTCAGGAGAGGAAAAGAGGAACCAGAGGACTGGAATTGTAACTGCAAGCATTTAAGAGAACTTAGAGGAGAAGGGGGATGTACTAACAGGAATGTAGGAGGGGCTGGGCAGGGACCTTGGGGTTCCTTCATCTTGAGTAAAACTGCATGAAGCAGCTGCCAAGTTGGGCACGTGTCTCAGGGTGGGCAGCCAGCACCACTGGTGGCTTCACTGATGCTGCTGCGGCAGAAGCTGAGACACCCAAAGGAGAAAGGCAGGGAAAAAGCCCTGTTTTATCACCCCTGCATTCCAGGCTGGTGAGCTATGAGGCAGTAACGAACTGTGTCCTGCCCATGTGAGGAGAGATCACTCCTCGATGAAATACATCCCTTTCTGGAGTGAGGATATTAAATTCAGATTGCATTGAGTGCTGCAGAAGGTGTTTCTGGCAAAGAAATGAGAATGCTACACCAGACTGAGGCTAACTCTGTTAGAGGACTGTCTCACAAATTAAATATGTCTCAAACTGACACAAAATAAGCAATGGGAATTTCATTTGTATTAATCAATAGGGGTAGTTTCTATTTAAAGAAACATATAGCAGTTCAGGTCTGATTCTTCCTTTCAGGTCCAGGAGGACGTGATATTGTTTATCTTGTAAAAACAGCTGTTGCCTTAGTGCCTGTGTTCAGGAAATAGATAACTTTAATGATTCATGCCTCTTTGCACTTACACACAGGAGCTGTATCGAGCTCCCTGTAGCTGCTGCACTCCCTTGTGTTGGGCTGAAGTCCAATAGGGAATGTAAGAACATGTGTGATAAATACTGAAGATTCTTTTAAGTCCAAAATTATTCTTCCTGCTGTGGGGATGAAGTAGGAATGGAGAGAACTTTCCTATGTCGCCACAAAATTGCAGAATCACTTTTGGCTGCAGCCCTAGAAATTCTCCTTCATAGGAGAGGTACAGTGGCGAATTAAACGAGGTCATGCCTTTATCTCCCTCACACCTACTTCATTCTGGTGTGCAAAGGACTGATAAGAACAGAGCTCTGTATGAGACGCAGGAAGAGGAGGGAAGAGTGGAGTCATAAGGGAGAGGTGGGAGGAGAGTTTCAGACCCTCAGCACCTCCCTCCTGGAGGGAGCTCACAGTTCAGAGGCCTCAGTCTGCTGAGAGGAGATTTGCTTCCTGCTGCTCTTGCAAGGCGCTTGTAGCAGTAAATTATTGGGGTGCAGTGGCTGAGAATTTGAGTAGCTCAAATGCAAACCCATCTCTTGGCTTCATTTTCCATGGCTTACGTTAATCTTCCAGTTACATTTTATGAATGAAGGCAGTTGCCTCCCACTTGTTGCTCTGCTCTACCCAGGACAGGAAATCAAATGTATTACTTTTCAAGACAGGATGGCAGAAGTCCAAACACATCTAACAGAGGAAGGAAACAATCTTATCAGCCTTTCTGGCCCATTGATAAAACCAGAGAAGGAAATCATTCAGCTTTAAATGAGGAAAAGGAAGTTTTAGATAAAATTGAGACGTTGCCTTGGGAGTTTTCATATCACATCAATGAAAAAGTCACATCCAATTAACCAAGCATTCCAGTCTGTATGAAGGGCTTTGTTTGTGATATCAAAGCAGAACTATTTACAGACTGTGACAAGCTTCTCCACAGTGAATCAGTTGGCATTTTTCTGGCCTGTCTTCTTGGTCAGATACCTTTTCTCTAAGAACTTCTTTCTGGAAAAACCCTGCAGCAGCCATCCTAGATTATTGTTCCATTCACATAATAAAATTTGATTTTTAGTCACCATTGCACATTTTGACATCTTGGTCTTATTTTTAATTAAAAAATCTAATTATTTGTATTCAGATCAAATAATAGTTACTTTGGGTCTTTGTACTTAAGCTGGTATTTGTACTGACACTGTGTCATGCAATATAAAATTACTAGTTTGACGTAACAGCAGCTCACAAATCTCTTCAGTGTACCTTATTTTACAAAACAGACATTTCCAGTTCTTCATATTTTTTTTAGCAAACTAATCTATCAGACTGTGATTGCTGTGATAATGGAAAACAAACATAATCCCAATTTAATTAGTTGGGTTTAGCACTGTTGGGATTGTTGGAGGAGGTCAAAGATGCTGGGGGGAAAAGGAAGTCTGACAGTTGTTTCCTTAGGTCTCTACTCTGTGACAATTTGAGGTATAGTAAGTTAATTTAAGACTACAGCTTGAGATAAAGAATAAGATATACATTCAGTCAAAACCAAAAGATTGTAGTATTTCAATCATATGGGTAGTTAGGATTTTGAAAAACAGGTATTTTTCTTTAGATGGAAACATCCTGGTTAATGCTGAATGCATGTATCTCCCTGCTAAATAGTTTTAATTAAGGTTGTTAATGCTCCACAAAGGCAGGATTTTCAATATATATGTTGTGGTTTTTAAGTTTAATTCCTACATTTGAACTTAGCTAAGAGACTCAAAAGTTTGACCAAGCCCTTGTGGATGCAGCCTGTGCCTTTCTGACTGCTGAGATAAACAAGCACATTGAGTATGCAGGCAGTGGATTATATAAATCGTGAGTTTATGCATGCCTAAAATACACAGAAAGCAATAAACAACAACACTGCACTCAACTGAGTGTATCTAGGGAGTAAACTGTTTGTTTATTGTCTCTCTGTGAAATCCAGAAGCATCTTCTTGCCAGACTCTTTCAAACCTGGTCATCTATCCAAAATTGCTTTGTTATTCCAGAAGATCTGGTGTTTGACCTCATCGTTCTATTTTCAGTCTCATAATAGGTGACAACTGCAGTTACCATTATGGGCAGGAAGTTTGAAGTGTAATTTCTTTTTAGGAATTTAAATGTTTTTCTCTGCAGAAATGATCAGATTGTCTGCATGTGTCTAGTAGTAAGTATATGGGGTAGAGATTCCCTTCCTTCTGGAATTAATACTCTGCTGGGCACCTGAAAAATGCCCTAGACAGCAGAAAATGTTCTGCTTTTCTACTTAGGGGTTTTCTGTTCTCATCAGGCAAAAAATGGAATTCTGGCTGTTCTACCAACTTTTTTTGTTTACTTATTTTAAAGCTTCTTGTTTTGTTATGGACCCACTCTGTGGCTGTCCAGCCTGATTTATCAGAACCCTGTTCACTGTGACCTTTAAAGTACAGCATGTTACTGTAGTAAAGTCGGTTTTCCAGTAACAGAGAAATGAATCAGTTGACGTGGCCATGGCCTTTTGCAGCTTGTAGGATTTATGGGGTCATGGGCTCTCTTTGTGCAGGTCTTTGTGCAGTTGGGCTGGAGGTCAGCAATCCAAGGGCCAAGCCAAACCTCAAAATGTCACTCTTCTCTCCTGCTCCTGCCTCTTGGAACGTGAAGGAGCAGAGGTAGAACTGCATCACTGAACATCCACCAAAACAAAAAGAAAACCCCAAGTTCTTAACAGAATACAGAGCAGTCGTTTTCCATCTGTCAAAATGTGCAAAGCCTGGTTGGTGGTCATTTTTCAGGCAAAAGAGGTAGAAACCAAAGTATTCCATCATCCCATGCAATCTCCAGTGGAGTCAAAACAAGCTCTACAGGAATGACAAATGCCACAGACCTCTGTCCAGTCAAGTGATTTCCTGCTCTAACAAGCTGCTACAAAGTATTTTTAACTTTTTTTTTTTTTTTTTTGCAAATACTCAGACTGCCTCCCACTTGTGGTTGTCTGTAATTTAGGGCAGGACTTTAAAATAGAAAGGAGACACATCTGGGTGGTCTCCAAACAAACTCAAATACATCATAGCTGTAGTATAAAGGAGATATTTGCATTGTTTACAGGTGCAACATTGTGTCATATATATATATATACATACATATGTGTGTGTCCCCTAATTATTCAGTTTAAATGCTGAACAAACTATGTCATTAAAGGATTTCTCAAAATACTTTTTTTTTTAAAAAAAATACATATTACTCACTGAATTTCTGATTATATGATTTATCTCAGACTGAAAAAAGGGATGAACTTTATAACATGGAATTCCTGCTCACACTATTATGTTCCCAGGAGCATCTAGTTGCATTCCAAATATGTTTCCATGTTTTCATAGTAGAGAGTGATAAACAAATGATAAAAAGAGCAAGACCTGCATTTTAGTGCAATTTCCTGAAATCCTTAGAAACCAGTGGATTGGAAGCTATTAAAATAGAGGTTCTCCATGTTTTTTCTTTAGGTTCTGGATCATTCCTTAAAATTAGATTAGTAATTTTTTTTTTTTTCTTGTTACTTATGTGGATCTGACAGTTCCCCAGGGAGAGCTCGGAACAGACTCATTCTATGCACACTGAAAGTAAAGTAACATCTCTTTTTCTCCTGAAAATACTCAGCCTCCAAAATGCTGATCCAAAAGCATAGAAGCCCCTGGTTTGAGTTTGTTCTGTTGCTGTGTGCACAGCCTGTTCCAGCTGGGATGTTTTTCGGGCCAAAGGTAATTCAGACAGGTATAGCCCAGGTTTTAGTCTTCAATTAGGTCAAAATACAATTAAATCTGACAGTAAGAAATAGGTTAATTGCTTTAGACTCAATTTAACAAGATTTAGACCTTGTATGAAAACATTTCTCTTATGGAAAAAAATAACATTTTTTTCAAGGTGAAGGATTAGGAAAACTTAGTTTTTAGCATTGCAGTAAAACCGTTTTACTTTTAATCTCTATAAAGAGACATTCAAATATTAAGCTATTAAACAGTCAACATAAACCCTAGGTCAAACCTGAAAAGGTATAATCTTTACAGCTACCAGAAGACTTCTTTCTAAACCATTCTTAGCAGCAGCCTAGGTAACCTATGGAAAAGACAATTTTTGCTCTTTTTCAAAATTGCAATTCCAAAAAAACCCCATTTGGTTAACATTTTACTTGGGTTCACAGTCTCACCGTCTCACCAACGCTCTACTCGTGGGTAGAACCAAGACCCTGGAATCCGCTTCTCTGCACTTCTTGTCCAGCTGGGAAATGAGAGGAAGGAATATGGCAGAGAGTTCTTGCTCCCCAGGGGTGGGACTCAGCCACTCCACGTGCCACTGAACCACAGGTTACTCCACAATAGCTTGTGCTTTGTCCAATATGATTCTCACCAGGACTTTGACTCTTGATAATCAGGTATACCAAACAACAGACCCTAAGCTTGTTATATAGGCAATTTAATCTTTCACAGAAATCCTGATGGTAATTAAACTGTAAAGAAATCCACAAAATTTATTAATAATCCTGATAATTTCCTGTTGGACTTCATCTTGCTATTAATTTTTGTTTTTTATAGAGCCTGGTTGACTTGTTGGTTTTATTTGAGGCGAACCTGTGCAGACTGCATATGTTTCTAACTGGAAGAAAAAGGAATAGGAAGAATGCAAACATTTAATATATCTTCTTGTGGACTTGCCCATGAGAAGTTTTATAATAGGTGTTTCCCAGTTTATTGCTTCCCTGCAATAATGACTGGAATAGTTCTGCCAAAGCATTGATGGAACAGATGTTATAAAGTTTGTGCAGCTTTGAGAGCTAAAGGGAGGGATGTTCTGACTGATGATGTATCTGTTTTACAGGAGAACATGGATATCTCCTCTGAGAAAGCTAACGCTTTGTTTCCCATCCAAGACCATATGTAGGTACCAAAAACCTTTGTAATAACATGTGAGATTAAGACCATACAAAAAAAAAAGAAGAATGCGAAAAGGTTGTTGGGGCATAGAAAAACGTAGTTTGGTTCCTCTGGCATGAAAGGATGTACCTGGACTGTATCTCGCAAGCAGGTTTGACATTTATACTGTGTTTATCTCAGTGTGGCATCAGAGGTCTGGATGTCTGTCTGTGTGACTACAGGAAAATCACTTTGCCCCCCCGTCCCTCCATTCCCACCATAACCTCTTATTTGTCTTCATTTAGCATTTCAGTTCTGTGGGGTTGGAAACTGTTCACTTGTGCAGCCCCCAAAGCACAAATCTCAGATGCAGCCTCTGCATGTTGCTGCAATACCAACATTGCTGTTTGTGTTGTGACTCAAAAGAAACCATTTGATCTCTGCTGTTATTTCCTTAACTTCAAAATGGGGCAGTAACTCAAAACTGGGTTATGATTAACTGATTATTGCTAATGAAATATGTTTAGTTTATCAGAAAACTTTTAAGGACAGCAAAATATTGAGGAAATGACAATTATATTCCCATTTGGTTTCCATCAGTTCACATATACTATATGATTGACTTAAAAAATGCACTTTTGCTCGATCACGTACTGTAGTCCATCCCAGGGCAGAAGTTTGTTGAGTGTTGTTGCTGGGTTTTACAGCTTTGTGTCAGAGAAGGAGAAAAAGGGAGGAAATGTGCATGAGTTTGCTTCAAGAATACCAGGAATTTTAATGATTGCTTTGTCAAGTCTGAAGCTCCATCTCCACCATTCAGGAGTGACAATGTATTAACAACAGGAGAGTAACTCTGAAAGACTAGTGAGCATTCTAAGAATTAAAACCAAATATGTGACTTTTCTCAAAGTACACTGGACAGGCAGACCAGAAGCCTGTTCAAATTTCAATGAGGAAAATAAAACAGCATTTTGTATCAAAAGCTGACTCATTTTAGCAATATGAGGCACTGAGAGCTGAGCTGGCAGTGCAGTGGTAATAGCACCACAAATCCACAAGGAACCATCCAGTCTTTTGTCTCTCAAGGAACCAAGAATTAGGGAATCTTGCTCTTTGCAGTGTAAGGAACACTGTAAGAGAATTTTAGTGCAGGAATGTATATGGAGAGGCCAGGGTGAAAGGGTCAGAAAAGCCGTTTTTTTCCAAGGAATCCAAAAATTAAAAAGTGAGATGATAAATAAAAGGAGAACCTAAAAGGAGAACCTGCAAGCTTTTTTTTTTTTTTCTTTATGAAGGATAAAAATCCTTTTTTCCAAAAGATTTTTCCTAGGGAATGGTATTAAGCTCTAACTGTGGATAGAAATCTTCCTCAGAGGTGTTGGTGAATGGCCAAGTGGGACTGTATAAGTAAGAAAACAGCTAGATTTAAAAAATTTTTGTTACCTAAAATACTTAGTGATTCATAGGACTGTTGATTTCAGGTTTGTATGATTAGAACCAATAGCTTTTCAGTGATAAAATGCTCCATAAAGGCCCTTCAGTCAGAAGCATTCCATATTTGTTTCCAATTTGCATGGCAACAAGGACCTGTCATATCTTTATATTTGCATGTGTGTGCATCTATGTGCATATAGGGAATTTAGAAATGCAATAACCTGGGAGGGATGCTGGATATGTTGGGGCTGAAGAAGAGAGAGAGAGGTTGCTTGGTAGCTGAAGAAACAGTTCATTTTACTCTGTGCAGACAGGCAGGAAAGGGAGTGCAACATAAGCAAGACATTTCATTTGTGGTTGAATCCACAGATGAGCTATTGTAGAAAGTATTCTCCGAAACATGCTTACATGGGAGATGGGGCACGTGGTCCTGATTAGATTTAGTACCAGCAGGGCAGTTTTATTACACAGAAACGTTACGTTTTGAATGCTGCAAACGTGTTTCAGTGTCAGAAGGCTGTTCCTTGAGCGTTCCCTGCCTTACTGGGAATTCACAGAGCTCTGCATCTCCTCAGAAAGCGCTCAGCACCTTTCAGCTTTGGCCAGTGTTACAGTTGGAGAGATTCAAAGCTAGAGACAATGTTTTCTTTTAATAGTCGTGCTGGAAAACAAAGGAGAAAGCATGCCTCACATTCCACTGAAGTCAGTGGTTTCTGTCTCTTTTTGCACTTCAGATCACTTCCAGTCCCCTTCGGCAGGAGAGGAAGAGTCTGTGTTTGAGGCTGCCTGGTGTGTGTTCATGTCTGGGTTCACACATGGGCACTGAGCTCCCACTCAGCACACAGGGTACGATGCTCCCTTTGTGTCACGCTGCTGTTTCTGCTGTGTCCACTCACTGAATGCCTTCTTCACTACTACCTTATAGATTAGCAATAAGAAAACAAGGTATAAACACCAGATGTACAGCTTTTTTTTTTTCTTTTTTTTTTTTTAATTTAGTCTTCTGATGTCACTGATTTGATTGCCACTCTTTTTATCTAGGTGATATCTAGAAGTTTAGTCAGTGAAACATTTAGCTGGATTTACTTGGATACATTAGAGCTGTAAGAACATGAGACAAAAATGTTGAGCACATTTATCTGAAAATATCTAATTAAATATAAGCTTGGGAAAAACAGTGCCCAGAGGTCATGCAGTATTGTTATTCTCAGACTATCTCCTCATCCTTGATGGAACAACCACTCTGAAGAATGCTGAGCACCATTCTTTGTAATTGTTTTGCTGCTGTAAACAGGTTTACACAGCAAATCAAAATTATTTTAGAATCAGTTTAACAAAATTGAGAAGGTTAAGAAAATACGTTAGTATATGCTGGATTTAACATTTACAACATTGCAACTTTTATTTGTCTCTGTTTTCTACTTTTTATTTCCTCTCTCTTTTCTAGACTATAAATCAGTGGAACTCTATATTTCTAGGTCTAGACTTCGTTTCAGTGATTATTTTTCCAAAGCAGGGAGAATAGGAACAATAAAAAACACAGAACACTCACCACTAAGCATATAATTATTTCTCCAGTGTCAGCAATTCCTGATTGGATTCATGGTAATGAAAGAAAGAATCCCTAACTAATTCCACTTTTTGATATAATTCCTCTTTCAGAGTTTCCTTTATCCTTCAACTGTTGCTCAGGAGGGCATTCTGCAGGATAGACAGCACCAAATCAGTGTTTCATAGATAACATTTTGGTTGTTTCCCAACTGTTTCATTTTAAATATGGATTTAATTTTTTTATCTAACAACAGCTGGGGTAACATGAACACACATTTAGCAAATTTGCAAGATTGTATTATAAAAACCCACAATTGTGGTGCTTGCTAGAAGGAAGTGCCCGGAGCCCTCCCGACAGGAATGGTTAATTACCGTCCTCTTCAGCTGCCATAAAGAGCTCATTAAATGCCAAATTATTTCCCTAACCAATGAGTTCTGGTTCCTCTTGTGCCTATGTGTTTATTTATTAAGAATTGCAGCTTGCTTAATTGATACATAGTTCCAAAGGAAAAGGAAATCCAACAGGGAAGGCTTTTTTTGAGCCAGTTGTTGTCAAGGAAAACATCAAAAATATTCCTTAATGATGAAAACATTATTAAGTTTTCAAAATCTAAAAAGCAGAAATGTTAAACTTTTCCAAATGTCCTCACAATTTATTTTACCCTGAGGCTGATGACATAGGAAATATCAGCCTGATGTTCTCCTTGCTTCTTAGACTTCTGAATGCTTTATAACAGGAGAATCAGGTTACAGCTCTTCCTCCACTGAATGGAAGCACCACTTGAACAGCACTATAACATGCAAAAGCACTCGTGTTTGTGGCTGAGGAGAAGAGCTAAAAGACTTTACTTGGGAAAGGTGGACTGAAGATGGCATTGCAGGAAGCATTTGCAAAGATAGACTATAGTAGCTGTATTTTGGGAAAGTGCAGAAACTCAGAAGTCTGAGAACTTAAACAAAAATAAAGTAGAATAGAAAAAAAAAGCAGACACAAGAAAAAAAGAGAAGAGAGAACTTTTGAAATAGTTCCATTAAAATATTTGCTGTTAAAGAGTACACCCGTAATGTCTAAAGAAGGGCACATCCTGACAATGCAGGATGAGTTTAAGACAACTTAAACTCATAGAGTTTAACCATGCAAACATAGTGGGTCTGTCCCACACAGTGCAGACTTCTTTATGTTCCACAGAAGCCAATGGGAATAGAATGTTCTCAGCATTTCATAAAATCA
Organism: Myiotriccus ornatus; assembly: GCA_036023395.1. Lineage (NCBI taxonomy): Eukaryota > Metazoa > Chordata > Aves > Passeriformes > Tyrannidae > Myiotriccus > Myiotriccus ornatus. The sequence continues at coordinate 11,954,872 of JAYRBT010000156.1, forward strand.
AACCCTTGAAAAGTCCAAGAGAAATAACTCCTGTTGGCAGAACATAAAATAATAAAAAAAGAAACAGTAATGGTAGTAACAAGTAATGAGACCCAGGACTGTGATGAAAAGTGATTTGCTGCTGCCTCCTGAGCACAGCTGGGCACAGCTGGAAGGTGCTGGGAGGGCTTGGTCAAGACTGCAGAGAGGGGAGCAAATGCCATGAAAGTCCTGTAAGACAGGATATCTGCAATGAGAAAAGCTCAGCAAAGACTGTAGCTCAATGCCATAGATTAAGATGTAGGATGGCTCTAGATCCAACAGGCTCTTGCAGAAATCAGTGGCAACATTATTAATATTAATAATGATTGTAATCATCTCCAGTAACAGCCCTGCTTGGGTGCTCATCATTTGGTAATGCTTCGGGGGTCTGCCAGGTCTGACCCTTGCTGGGATCTTTTACAACCCCAGGCAGCACTGGCTGTCAGGAACTGCTAAGTGGTAGTTGTTTTTTTTAGCAGACCTTCTCTATATTATGCTAAGGAATGTGCCTTCACTTACCACACAGAAAAGTGTATTAAAGGGCAAAATAACAAACCATGTGATCATCAGCATCCTCACTTCATACTGGACATGGTTCTGGCCACACCTCTGTTTTCCCTGGTCACACCAATTTTCTGGGCGTTGCTCTTGGGAAGTACAAAGACTGATGCTTTGCCTGCACAATAACAGAGAGCTCAGGACACTGTTACTATTTTCATTTGTACTGCACTACTTTTATAAGTACATTCAGGAACTTCCAGTGAGTTTTCTCAAAGAATGTACAGCATAATCTGGGCCCATTTTTCACGAGCCTTCATTGCTAGTAGACAATAGTGTATGGTAGATTCATCTGAGATGTTGTTATATTTTCCTATACTAACCTTTTTGTGAAGGAAAAACCAAGTATATTTGACACACACACACATAGAATGTTAGTCTGCAAGTCGGGTCATTGTAAGCCTACAAAATTCCTCTTGGTTTTACTGCTGGCATTGTCATTAACAGTGTTAATAACAGCCTGTTATCTGGTCAGATGAATTCTTTTTCTGTTATTTCAAGACATTCCATTACATTAAGTTTGAAGTTGTCATTGGTGTGTATGCAGTTTATAAAATTATGTTACCATTACCTCACTGCTTCACTTTGCAATGGAATATCCTCCCTCTGTGCATTCTGCCTCACAGTATGACAATGGCCTGTACCCCTCCCAGGCATTTTTCTCTCAGTAAAATCTATGACTGTGGTTTTCAGAGTGATTGAATTACTGCACCGAAAATGTTGCTGCTGATTTTTTCACATTTCTGCTGCTGATTGCTGTGAAATGTTGTTTGGCCTTGGTGCTGAATGACTTGGAGTGGCTTAACCTGGACACAGGAATTTGTTTCACAAGCACCCAAACCCCCACTGCTCTGTTTGCAGTCTGGGTCTCTGTGTCCCACACTGATGAGCTCAGCAGCCAAAACCCCCAACTGGCAAACACTGCCCAGGGCTGAGTGCAGGACCTTCCTCTTGCTGATGTCAACACCACCAAGATCATGCTGCTTGTTGCTGTTCCTCCCCCTGTTTCTGTTTACCTGCTTTCCATGTATTCCAGCAGTGAACTCCAATAACTCCAAACACACCCCCAGCCATCCATGTGCCCAGGAATGGATGATGGTTTTTTTTCCTAGTTCTCATATTGCAGTCATCAGAAAAGCCAGGAATGTGGTCGGGCATGGGTGCACTACAACATCACCTTACCAAGCTTCTGTCCTTGACTCCTGAGATGAAGAGTTCCAGCTCATTCTCTCCTTTTCCAGCTGGAGAGAGCAAGCATTTCCTAGTTTTCTTTCTCCTGAAAATCTTAGCTCTTTTATTGTCACATGGACACATCTGATATAGAGGATCTTTGGAACAACCTTTTTCCTCTTTAACATGTCGGTACTTCGTGTTCTGATCAAAGCCAGCAGTCAGGTGTCACCTCCTGAGAATCCTGAGAGCTGAAAAGCTCTCTCTGTCTCCTAACACAATGTAACCAAATCGTTTGGCTCCCAGGATGTACCTTTGGGGAACTGTGGCTGGGATACCAGCAAAGACACGTTGAAAGAAAGGAAGAAATGTAAATGAAATGGAAAAAATATGCATGCAATGAGGCGCTGAAAAGAGGAGAGGGGTTAAATACTGACATTTCCATGAGAAGTCAGGCTGAGAAGGATAAGGCACAACAAGAGCACTAAAGCCAAAGAAGAGAGCGAGAAGAATGTCAGTGAAGAGATGTAAAACCCAGTTCTGACAGACAAACTATCAAGACAAGTAAAGAACAACAGGCAGAAGCAGACTGCATCTTGTTTTTTGCTATGTTGCTGAGAGGTCTTTGCAAGGTAGGGAAGCTCCTGTGTGCGTGTGGTGTGCTGAGAACTGCTGGGAGGATTCTCTCTTGGAACAGTGTGAAAAGGGTGTATCTCCTTTTTTGTATCGCTTTCATCTGGAAAGAAAGGTATGTTTCCATTCCAAAAGTGCCTCCAGAACTGAAATACCAGGAGGTAAGTAGAAAAAATTGTGAGATGAGAGACAAATACCTGGGTAAATTCCTTTGCAAATCACTGGTGCAGACAGAGGAAGCAGGTTGGTCCTCATCATTAGTGTTACCATCTTCCTTCCAAGTTCACCATGAAATTTAATCATCGTACAGACACTGCTAACTTTAATCCTCATTAGGGAATAAATAAAAATAGACTGTACTCCGAGAGCTAGATTCCCAACTCAGTGAGTAATTACTTTGATTTCAGGGTTTATAACAACGTCACTGCTTGGAATGTTTTCTCTCTCCTTGTGTTCAAATTGCTTTGTCTGTGCAAGCTTCCATGTTTGGACTTATAAACACAAAAGCATATTTTATTAAGGGAAGCAAATTAAGTTTTTCTCCTGGTAGCTGTGCCTGCTTTCAAGGCACTTGGCACCCTCCCCCCTGTTAGGAAGCAGCCACTCAACAGCCCTGAGTTTTCAGGGATGGGATGTCCACCAGTGCAAATGAGACAGGAGTCAGTTTATTTGGAATAGCTGCCAGTGTTGTGGCAAGTAAACCTGTGCCGTTCCATGGATCCTGTGACAACACCTCACAGGCTGCAGAGAGGTCATGCCACCTTGAGGGTGCAGAGACAGGCTTAACTTCAAAACAGGGCAAATTTGTAATTATTCAAGGGGTTTTGTTATTTCTCAACCCTTTCACAGCTGGAATTTTCCCCAGCTTGCCTATCCTTATGTCCAGGACTTCAGTCTAAGACACATTAAGAAGGCAGTATACAGATTTGGGGTTATGAGTTGAAAAATTAACTAAAATTCTTTTTTTTTGAAGTATCATCACTACATGACCACAAGCCACCTGTTTTTTTAGAGGATTAGTGAATTCTTTTCTAATAAAATGGGTAGAGGAAGGGGGAATTTATTGCTCATGGAGTGCTTGTTCAGAGCTTGACTGTAATGCCCACATCCTGAAACACCGTGGAGGAAGACAAAAATGTTGTTCATGTTAAAAAATTACAATTTGTCTATAAACTTCTATTCTCAAAGATTCTGTACTATTCCTGATCTGGATATGTGTGGTCTTGGAAGTCAGATGGACTTGTAAAGCAATGGTGCTAAGGTTTTTCACAGCAGGAGGCAGGTGGATGGATACAGGAGACATACTCTGGCAGCACAGAAATGGGATTGAGGAAGCCCCATGCCTTTTACTTCATAGACCCTTTGCAGTCTCCTGACCCTGCTGTCTCAATTTTAATTGCCTTAGAACTTCTAGTTCAGAGTTTGTTTACTGCACTATCTTCTTTTTCTTGATAGTTGTTCAAGGTTGTGAAGATCTGCCTAAAAATAAAAATTAGAGCATGTCCCTTGTGCATATTTCTGTCTCCTTTCTCAAATGAGACCAACCAGAGAGCAGCTGACACCGATACTGGCAGTCTGGGCTGGGTACAGAACACTGCTGAATACACCAGTGAGTGCTGCTCTCGGTGCTCAGTGCCTCTGTGATTCCTCCTGGCAAAGGACTAGCACTGGAACCCGAGTGAAGCTGCAAGGAAGTGATGTGCTCGCTGTGAGAGCAGAATTCACAGAATGTGCACAGAAACCTTCACGGATCAATGACAAAATTCTCTTGGTTCTCACCAGTCTTCAGTGTCTGGGGCATCTAGTGTAAATAATGACAAAATTCCCTTTCTCTATTAATCTATCCAGCTATTGCATACTCCAGAGCCCATTTTAAATTATCGTCATCATTATGAATTTAAGCATATTTTGTTCTTTTTCGGCAGTTGAGAGTTGAGGTGTATTCCATCACTGTCATTTTACCTTCTTGTCTTTCTGCTTGAAATTGAAAGAGAACTTATAAGCATTTATTCTTGTTCTGGACCTATGTGCTACATCATCTTATTTCAAATATCTGTGAATCTAAAAATAATTCACTTTTCCAATATTTTCTTATACCTTTGCTTTAGTGGTATTTATGAGACACTCAAAGAAACTGTGTTTGAACATCCTTTATTACAATGTGATTTCCAAACTTCAGTAATACTAATTTACTTTTGTTTTCATGGCTAGGATGTTAGACTGAGACCTAGCACATTAAAAAGCTGTAGCTCTGTGTGGGATATGCATAGCCTCTTTTAGGCAGCTTAGGAAAACCTTTTGATATCCCAGAACATTCTCTTATCGCATCCTTGAAAATATCTAACATTTTCTGCAATCCACTGAATTCCAAAAACATTCTACAATTTTGTCAGATCTTAAATACATAAAAATTCTTCTTCCCTCTCCTTTTGCTCTATCCTTGGAATGGCTTGAATAACAAGCAGGAATCTTCACTAAAGACAGAAGAATCACCTCTTCTTCCAGAGGAATATTTGAGTTTTTGCAGTTTCTCAACATGATTTCATCAATTCCAGCTGGACTCCATGAAGTTGCTGGTTCTTTTGTTCTCCCATTTATAGAATACTGTGTTTGGAATGAGATTATTTATGTTACTGTTAATCACTGTTACTAATTTTGCAGTTGGTATGGGGAAGCCTGAGGACGTGGCTCAGCTGGTGGCTGCCAGTTGTAAAAGGAGTTTGTAAGAACAACTTCAGATAAAACTTTGTCACAGCGCTTTAGGCTTTTAAGGACCAGTGTCCCGAGCCCAGTCTGGTTATCATCCAAGGTGAATAAAAGTGCTCTAAGTTTTGGCAGTTCTGGGACGAGAAATTCGAACACCTGCCCTGCAGGGGCTGGTGTGATGGGTGCACTGAACGGGAGCGCCCAGGGATCTCAGAGCCACACTCCGAGCACGGCTAGCGCGGCTGTGCTCGGGAACGCCGACAAATACCTCATCCAGCTTTTCGCTCCTTACTCTTGGAAAGCAAAGTCTGGTGGAAAGTAAACAGATTGCGCCAAGCGCTGTCCTTTAGACTCTGCTCTGGCCGTGCCCCGCCGCTCGCCTCGCACGGCGGCACCGCTGCCGGGAACGGCGCGACGGCGACACGCGGCGGGGAGCAGCGGGACCGGCCCCGCGGCAAATGCCCTCGCTGGAGCGCCGAGTGGTCTGGGGCGGGAGCGGCCTGAAAGCCCATCTCGTCCCAACCCCCTGCCATGGGCAGGGACACCTTCCGATAGACCAGGTTGCTCCAAGCCCCCTCCAGCCTCGCCTCGAGCACTTCCAGGGAGGGGGCAGACACAGTTTCCCTGAGCAACCTGTTCCAGTGCTTCACCACCCTCATAGTTCCAAATTTCTAATCTAAACACACCCTCTTTTAGTTTAAAACTACTAAAACCCTTTATCCAGCCACAACAGCCCCTGCTAAAAAGTCTGTCCCCATCTTTCTTTACGTACTGGAAGGGCACAATAAGGTCTCCCCAGAGCCTTTGTCTCTCCAGGCTGAACAACCCCAACTTTCTCATGCTCTTCTCATAGAAAATGTATCTTTGTCTTTCCATGACTCTGGCTTTTTTATATTTAATTAATTTAAAGATCAGTATCTGTAAGTTCACTAAAAGGTTTATCCTTCTTTACGTGAATGATGGAGTCATAGGTTATCTGCTGTTTATTTTTGACTGTGTTTCTTTACACCATGGATTGCCCTTTAAAAATCCTTGAGCTTAGTGATGGTTAATCAAATCCCACTTTTGAAGGAATAGTGTTTTGGGTGACTTACTATGATAAATCCACACCGTTGATCTAAAAAGGATAATACAAAAATTGTCTATATGGTATTCATTATTCTTCAATTCAGTCCAAAAAAGGAAAAAAATCTGTTATGAGGAATCAGCAAGCCCTGGATGCACACGGGTGAGGGGAAAGCAGGTCATTTTCAGGGACCTGCTTGTGTAGAGTTTCATAAAACACACATTTCTCAATGTGCTCAGTGGGAAGGTTTTTTGAAGAGTCTTCCTGTCTGTTGATTTGCTGTATGTTGTGAACAGTTAAAGTTAATGTGCTGAATATTTTCATTCATGCCACATTCTCCTGTGCCACAAACAGTACTTACAAAGAAGAAATTAGGTGGATGATTGTTTGGCAGGTTCTGTCTCTGCTAGCTAGATTCCCCATCCATTATGTGCTTTACTGGCTCTATTATTGTCCACTGGAATATACCTTCAAACCAATTTTTTCAGGATGCAACTTGAGCTACTTTTTTCATTACCTTCACTGAGGGTGCTTATCTCCTACAGTTCATAAAGCATCTATTTAGATGGGTACACTTCTGTTCTCTCAGTTCTTCTGAGGTATTATGACTGTCTTCAATTTCCACATTTTCTTGTTACACATACTTGCGTGGTGATTTAATCAACCCTCAGCTTCAAAGCTTGCCTGTGCTAAGAAGTGTTTCAGGTCTACCTCTCCATTTCTAAGCACTTGCCTATCACATAATATTGCTTCATTTCCTGTTGAATATCTTCTTCACCACAGTCCTCCTGGTTGCTCAACCCTGTAATAACATGCTGCTTCATTCACTGAGTATTCAAATTCCACTGCTTCATGCAAAACATTCCCTAATAACATGTCTAATAAACATACTTGTTCTTTCCCCACAGCTACAACTCTAAGGTCACTCTCCAGCCCCGACTGTTGTAACATCTTCCCTAATTTCCATGATCTGGAATTTCCCTCTCCCTTCTCCCCCAAAGTTTATATAAAATGAATTTATTAGTCTCATGGTCTTAGACCGGCGATTTGACCGCATCCATCTGCCACATAATTTGATCTACCAAACATTACTTTCCATTTTGCCTTACTTAGGCATCCTTAGCTCACAGTGAACCACCTTGAACTTGACCTTTTTGGAGATGCTACAGGCCCTGTAATTCTGACTAGAGTTGCACTGAAACCCTGCACACTATGTAGAAAAATGCTTCAGACATAAGGACAGGATCAAAATGTGACATTTTGCAGTATTTCCAGAGAGAATGCCTGATGACAAATTTAACAAACAATTGTTTGTGTCAGACAGTATGACAACTATTGAGCAAACAGCTGTTGCTCCAGATGGAATATGTATGACAGCTGGTGGGTCCAGGTGCATTGCTCTGGAATAAACCATCAGAGCATTGGCATGTTGGTTTATTCCTGGCTGCCTTGATGGCATTTAAGCCAGTTTCTTGGATTCTCTGCTGTCAATCCCTAAGAAACAATCTCTTGCACAGTGGTGTATTAATGTTTGAAATGTAAATAAAAGGTTCATTTATAATGAATCTTGACAAGAATTTAGGGACACAGCCTATTCTAATCCTATGGGCATATTCATCTTGATTTTTGAAATCACACTTACAGGAGATGCTCACTTTTCCTGTACTTTGTCTTTTAGATGTACTGACATTGTGCAGAAGCAGAGAGAACATTTTACCTACAGATAGCTTATCTGTATCTTCATTTTCCCACTGGGACACTGTGCCACGTGCAACAATGGCTGAACCTTTATAGAGGAAATTGCCTCCTTTCTGAGAACTGAACCAGGATTGATAGTAAATGCCAGCCAGGTCCCTGAATAAGATTTGACTGGGTTTAACGGTGTGCCCTGAATCCTGCTATTACCTGTTCTGTTTTAGTGCCCCAAAAGGAAAGAATATCTCTCAGTCTACTTACAAAATAATGTTGAAATATAAATCCAAAGGTCATCCAGGAAATCTCTCATGTTTCTGACTCTGTTGGTTTGGTCTTCCTCTTTCTTTCGAAGAGAATATTCGTATCCTTCATATCTAGAGAATAGCAACATAGAGAAATAGTATTTTTAAAGATGACAATCCCTTTTCTTGCTTTGATGTAATGTCTTAGGGTTTGTTTTTTTTCCTGAGTGTATACCTTTCTTGTCTGTTTGGTGATAAAATCATAAAGGTTCCTGTAAATCACTCACAGCTTGTGTTCCCCCCTACTTACTACTATGTTTTTTAAATGTATTTCTCATTGGCAGACTAGTGCAACCATGGGAGTTAATAATCAGATTTAGTGTTCTTTGGTGAATCAGTATTTACACTGCAGCAATGCAGAGTTTGTTATTAATAACTGCAGTGGGAATGGGAGTTCATCCTACTGAGTATTTGGTAAACACAGTACAAATGTTGCAGGAAGATTCCTGTGTGATTCATTCCAAAGGCTGTAACTTCTCAAAGAAAAATAGATTAGGCTGTTACAGAAGAGATTAGACACTGACCTAGCTTTGGGTCTTCAGAAATAAATAGAACCTGTAAAAAAGTAAAGGTGAAAAAGGAAGCTTATGCCTGGACTTGCTCTTCAGCCTTTCTTTTCATCTCTGTTCTAACAGATATTCCTTAAAATGATTGGAGGGATGGGCACATTCACAGTCAGATCTCACATTTTTCTTTTGCTGTAGCTCAGGTCTTAGAATACTTGGGGAAAAGAATGTAGATGATGCCTTCCATGCAAATCTTCACCAGCAAAGATGGCAGAGTTTCTGTTTTGTCACCAGGGGCAACCTCTGGGGACATCTGAATTCCAGGATCTCCAGGCTGTTCCATGTCTACACTGACTTCAAAGGAAGCACAGAGAGGGGGTCGCCTTCACAGTGCCAGCAAAACAATTGAGAATCAGCTCATTTCGTACAGCTCTTCCTTCACTGACTGCCCTTCCTGTTAAAAGGTTTGAGAATGAGAAACTTTTCTTACTGTAGGTACAAAATCACACCTCCTCTGATGCTAAAATTTATCATCTGGGCTCCAAGCTGGGTCTCCTGTTGTTTTCATCTCGTATGTACGTGCAAGGTTAGAAGGAACGAGGGAGAAAAACTCCTCATGAAAAACAAGCAGAAGAATTCCAAATATTCAGGTGTATTCCAACTGCTGTACTCAGAGGAAACCTAATGCACAGTTCCAGTTACCAGCTGGTGAAGGACCTACAGGGGAACTCACACCTCTTTCGTGAGTTCTCCCAAAATTACAGTAATTATTTTTATTTTAGGAAAATAATTCAGTAAAAGCAATGATATGTTGAAATTGTAACTGGAGGAGTATCCTGCCTAAAATAATAGAGCTGTTTTAAGTTGCAATGCATTTGATACCTCAACTACTTGATATTTGAACTTTGTCTATATTTGCCTGTAATTTGAAATTGCTCTGATGCCTATTGATTAGTTTCCTCTGAAACACATGCCTCTGTTACAAAATATTGATTTTTGCATCACCTTTTAGCCAAGTAGGTTAATTGAATGGTGTTTGGGGAAATTATTGCAGATGCAGTCTCTGTCTAATATTTGCCTTCAAAGAGCTGATGGAATTGTTTGACATTTAGCCAAGATATTTGCTAAAACTGGAGCTTGAGCACTGGGACTTTGGAACTGAGGTAGTGGTTAAAGGTACATTTTGAAGAAGCTTTGTTTATTCCCTGTTTGAACAAAACAAACAAAGCAAAGGCCAGATCTGACTTTTTTTAGAGTTAATGGGAGTTTTACCATTTTTTAAGAGTTAACTATTGGATTACTGATATTTGGTACCACTGTAATAACACAGAGAGCAGGGAAAGTTGAAAAGAGCTGCTGTGCAGATCAGCTGAGCACAGAACCACAGGTCAGATTATCAGACAGTGCTCAATATTTTGCAGGATTCAGGAATAAAAGTAAAGCACCTGAAAGCATGTCTTCTATAATCATACAGGATTTTCCTAATTCTTCCATTAATAAAGAAAAGAAGTGACAAAACTCTTTACTTCCAGATGGAAGTAAATGGTTCTTTACTGGAAAACGATTCCTTAAATGGTCACAGGTATGTTTGGCCTGGAGAAATATTACTTAGCATTTGATTGTTGTTAACTCATCCCACTAACCAGTTAATTGTTGTGGGCAGCCTACCAGAGCCCAGCACTGAGGTCTAAGTGTAAATTGAGCTCAGAATATGTCAGAAGCTGACCTGAGCTAACAATTTCAGAGAGCACATAAACTGTAATTCCAGCCCGTCAGGCCTTCTCATGAGTGAACTCTGCACAGTGGTTCTATTAAATCTATCATGTGCAGTGGTTAGTGCTCCATCTATAGCTGATCCAAAAATATTCATTAAATTGACTTTAAATGTGGCTATTCTCTAAGGCATCTCTTTTTTGAAGGGGAAAAGATATTGGAGGAAAAACCCCACAAATATGTTTACCTGGCCATATGTTTAACTTGCATGTGGGCAGATTTTCACACGAGCTGAAATAATGCTTCATTACCTAATGAAATGAAAGGATTAAAAAATTTCTTTAACTAGCAACTGCAGTGACACTTTGAACTGACCTGTTCTGAAAACTTATCCCCACTTGGGGCTGCTTTGACATGGAGTAAAATGGAACAGTTATTCGTGCTTGATCTCATCCCAGTGGATACAGTTACCACTTCAATATATAGCAAGTCCTGTTTTTCTTTAAAAAACAATAGAGGTATTTATCAGGGTAAGACTCATTACATTCCTGTAGTTCTGGTATGATAGAAATTTGAGGTGGAGTGGTGTGCAGTCCAGAGTCCCCATGGGACTGTAACAAGCACAGGGTCTGCCTGGGTCTACCCAGAGAAATAGGCCTTTTGTGCTGGGAACTGTCCAAACTAGGCTTTCTTAAGCCCAGCGTGGTTTAGTAAATCGCACTCCAGCTTTAGCATTATTTCTGTACCCAGCCTATGGGTCAAAGTGCCAGTGTGCTGAGCACCTGAGACTTAACTCCCAGCTCCCATTAAAATCATCAGATCAAATCTTCAGATTCTCATTCAGCCCTTTGCTCAGGCAAGCGCTGAGTCGTGATCCAGTTTCACACCCCATTAATCAGCATCTGTCTGGATTTGGCCAGTGTCAATTGCTTCCCTCATTTTAGGAGACAGTTCCTTAAACTTGTCTCAGTCTGGGCAGCATTACTGCACTCCTTGGTAGCTCTAAGAGCAGTTGAGAGTTGTCTTTCACAAGAACCATTCACAATTCATAGAGGTTCGTGGTCGCAGAGGACAGTCCACATGACCCACGTGAAGGCATGAGAGCCTTCACAGGTGCTGCTTTAGCAGCTTGAGAGCTGAAGTGTTGTGTGAACCGCTTTAATCACTGATATAGCCATGGATCATTTCTTTGGTCTCTATTCAGTAGAATGGCTATGGAAATTTGGAATATTTGCCTTCTGCTGCCTCCTGGACTTGCCCTTCAGTGTTGTGTACAGCCCTGCAGTGAGATTTTGGAGCTGCAGAGTTCAAATATGTTACGGTTCCAGTACTTATATTCTGAATCTGTAAATTAAAAAGCATTGTAGGTTGTTGGGTTATTTTAATAGCGGACATTCAACTGGGAATCTCTTGGTGGGGAAATCTCAAAACCTTAGAGAGGAATAAATTATAAACCCTTGAAAATTACAAACTCATCAGTCCAAGTCCGGCAAGACTGTATTTGCAAAACTAAGGGCTATTTGCTCTTTCCATCTTATTGTAGAATGAATTCCACTTTCATTCATGAGTTGCCCAGTATCAAAATAATTCACAACAGCAATCCATCATTCTCTCAGCGATCCTGAAACCATCCGGCACTTCGTTACCCATTTCAACCGATTTTAATCGAGCAACCGAAACGAAAACAAAATAAAATCTTGGGGCCTAACCCCGGGCGGCTGAATGTGCTTCGGAAACCCTGGTACATCGTTTTATATATATATATATAAAATAATTATATAGAATATATATAAATATATATACGATATCTATATTTTATATCTATTTATGTGTGTATAAACGCTCCGGCCGGGGCGGGTTCGCGGGCGGAACGCTGGCGGCGGGGGCAGCGCGGGCGCGGCGGAACCGTCCGCCGTGCACTTCCGGCGCCCTCCCGCCTCGCCGCTCCATGGCCGCGTCCGTGGTGAGTGCGGGCCGGGCCGGGAACCGCCGGGAACGGCCGGGATGAGGGGGATGCGGCTCGCAGGGCGGGCGTGGGAGCTCGGGGAGGCTGCGGGACGTGTCCCGGCCCCTCAGCGCGGGGGCCGGGCAGGGGCCGCCTCGGGTGGGTTGGGAAACTGCTTGGAATTGTCGTCAGAGTCTTCTAGAGGGTTGTTTTGGGTTGGTCGGGGTTTTTTTTCCCCCCCGGTCGGGAAGGCGGGGACACTGGGCAAGGCAGATACGGCCTGGGGAAAAGGGGATCGAGCCTTGGAGTCAGCGCTGCTCTGGGGTCGGGAGTTGCTGGGGAAGGTGAGGAGCAGGCTCGTGTCCCTACAGAGGGAGAGGAGAAACAGAGCATAGTAACATGAGAGCGTTTGACTTTGCGGACTAAAGAGGAATTATTTGCTAGCCTGGTGGTTATTTTGCAGCGTAGAGCCTTCTCTGAGTAGATAAGTGTTTCCCGTGATGGTGCTGGAGGAATTCAGTAGTTCTGGTGTCTATTCAGTGAGGGCTTCCAAGAAAATGTGCGCAATTCAGTTGTGCAGCACTGACTGAGTTGCACTAAACCAAGTTATTGTAACAGAACCAAGAGCAGTTTTGTAGCTGTATGGGCGGGAAGTTCAGAATCTGCTTTCCAGAGGGTCCCAGTTCAGGGTCTGCAAGAGATCGAGGCTGAAAAACTGAGCAGATCAGTGAGATCACAGTGCATGGGTGGGACAGCTCAGGCCTGGGGATGAATAAAAGTAGAGCAATGTAAGGGTAGTGATGAGGTATGAGAAATTTGGGTTCTGCCTGTGGATTCAGCACTGATTGGTAGTGGAACAGATACATCCAGCACGTTGGTGTTCTCTCTTATTATATTTTGCATTTCTATATGAATGTGTTTTAAAAAATGAGACTAGGGTGGCAGTGTGATGGGGTTCGTGCTAATTCTCAGAAATATACTGAATAAATGTTGTTCCTTAACTTTATTCCAGAACAGCTATCACAGCATCAACTGTTTTCCCTGAATACTTTTGTGTCCACAGCACCTGCAGCCAGCTGTAGCCCATTTTCCAATGTAAATATTTGCAATTTCAATACAAGAAATGTATCAGCGATCGAAATTAATTCTAAAACTGTCACCTGGCTAAAAGCTGGCACTTCCTGCAAGTAGAAAAGGATTTTAGAATAAATTTCAACATTATTTGATACCATCTTTGGCGAGGATGGAAAAGACCAGTCAAAGCGACTTGCAGTAGAAATTGCATACATGACTGGGTTGCGTAATGTTAATAATTTGATCTGATTTCTTTCCTCCAGGATTTCAAAACCTATGTGGATCAAGCTTGTAGAGCTGCAGATGAGTTTGTCAATATTTATTATGAGACGATGGATAAGAGAAGAAGGGTATGTAAATTTCTGACAATAGTTTAGATTGCCATGTGCTCTTTTTGTTAGTTTTCTAACTGGCGTTACACAGAAAGCAGCTGCACGTGGCTTCCCCTGTGTTGTGGTGGCCAGGCTGAGCCCTGCAGAGGGTTTTGTGTTCCTGTGCAGCCGTGCTGTGAAAAGGGAAGTGCCTTACACTTCTTCATGGCCCAAGTCCAGTATGTGCAGCTGTGTCTTACAGGAGCAGGGTTGGGTCGGTACAGGGGGGCAGGTTTTGTGTGTTGTCCACTGTATGTTTACATATTTATCCTAAATGTGTATTTTCTTAATCACTCAGGCTTTAACTAGGCTGTATTTGGACAAAGCCACGTTAGTTTGGAATGGGAATGCAGTGTCTGGGCAAGAAGAACTAAATAAATTTTTTGAAATGTTGCCATCAAGTGAGTTCCAGGTTAATGTGTTGGACTGCCAACCCGTTCACGGTAAGGTTGTGTTATAATTTATCTATTTTTCAGGGCTTTTTTAACTGTTAAAAGTGAAGTGCAATTATAATAGGGCTTAATATTTCCTTTGGAATAAGCTTAGAGAAAATACCAAGGGTTGAAATGTCAAGTTGTGCATAAATAAAGCACAAATCAAAAGATGCAGCAACTCCACACTTTTTCTCATGTCTGGGAAAATATTTTAAGGACTTTTTTTGTTAAGATCATATTCAAAAATGATGTATTTTTATGTATGGAAAAATTCTGGCTTATCAGATTATGTTATCCTTGAGAGACCTCTATGGTGGCCTCTGGTCCTGATCTGCAGTATAACGTGGAACAAATCGTTATTAACCTGTGTGTACTCTGATTTCTTCACATCTAGAATAGATGTTAAGTTCTTTAGATTTCTGATTAACAACTGCAAAGAAAGGCTTACATAACTGAGAAGTTAATAAATTGCTTCTAATGGACGTTTTGGGAATATAAGTGAGGAAAAAGCCTGTGGTCAAGCACACTTGCTTTGCTCTGCTGTGGAAAAGATATAATGTCTAATAACGGGGGGAAAAAGTCTATGCAACTTGCTAAATACCTATATGTGTGTATATCTCAAGTAATGAGAGGTTATTCTGAGCAAAAATGGAGGTGTTTGTCATAGTGCTCTAAGTGAACAGCAGGAGGTGAAAAGGGCAAAGCCATTGCCGAGCCGTGTTGAGCGACCCCACCGTTGTCTGTGTAGAAACGCTGCACCAAAGCTGTTCTGCCCCGCTGTGGAACCAGCTGGTGTTACCCTGGCGCTGGCACGGCCACATTGAACGAAGCCTCTCTGTGCATTTCCTGCTCCTTTACCTGCTAGTCTTTGTTTGAGTTGTTTTCTTCATCATTTTATACCTCCTTGTGAAGAACAAGCTACTCAAGGCCAGACAACAGTGCTCGTGGTGACAAGTGGGACTGTCAAATTTGATGGCGATAAGCAGCGCTACTTCAATCAGAACTTCTTGCTGACAGCACAGGCCACCCCGACCAACACCGTGTGGAAGATCGCCGGGGATTGCTTCCGCTTCCAGGACTGGGCTAGTTAGCAGGGACTGCCAGGGAAGTGACCTCTCTCATTTGGCACGAAGGAGTCCACTGTGCAGGCAGCTGTTCTCCCCTGGGAACACACGCGCTCTTTGTGTTGCATCTGTTGTTATGGAAGGTCCGCAGATCCTTCGGGGCTGGTTCCGGTGACCACGGCTTTAGTAATAATCTTAAAATGTGAGAGGTTGCTCGTGTTAGTTGAATTTAGTGAAGTGCGGAAGGCAGTGAGCTGTACTCGAATCATTCCCCAAATGCCTTACATGCAGCTGTGCTGCCGCCGCTGAATGCTCAAACTCTGCTATTTAAATACAAAATCCTATTCGTATACAATTCTGACCAAATGTAGTTTTTCTTCAACTTGAAAAGACCTGTTTTTACAGTAGCATCTTCTCTTTTTTGAAGAAGATGCTTGTGGCATGTGGATGGAATTCCGAAAGCTACCTACTCCTGGTTGTAGGAGGCTGGGAAGGATTGCAGTGGATTCTACTGTTTGTGAAAGGAGCAAATCTCCCAATCCATTGGAAAGGTCATGTTACCTTCTCTGATGTGATAGAACTAAATTATCTCATCGGGTTTCCTTCTGGTCTGAGCTTCCCAGACTTTGGTCCTGGTTATTTTACATGGATTCATATGTAGGGCATGCTGAATGATTCGGAGCTCCTGTGCCAACAACTTGCCACATGCATGTAAAGGACTTCAAACTGAATACTTTTCTTTTGAAGTCTTACAGTGACCTAGAAATAGGTTGGTAACATGATTTCTGTTTGCTTTAACTGTTCATTCTGTTTCTATGAGGTTTGGACTGTTTTTCCCATGTTAAGTCTGCAAGTTTTGAATCCTCTTTGTCTTTTCAAGAAACATTGTAGTCCAAAAGTGGCACTGAAAGTGTGTATTACTGTGAAGCCTTCAATTTTTTCTCTTCAGTACTGTTATTCAGGACAGGTGCTTGAATTATTTTCGAGAACAGCAGCTCTGCACCACAAACACTTACCTTCCTCTCATGCAGGTTTTTACTGTATTTTTCATGTTCTTTGTAAACATGGCCTTTAATTATTGATTCTGGGGCGTTTTGTGTGTCTTGCTTTGAATTTGCAGTTTAAAGCTTTCAGCTGCTTTAAAATAGTTTTCAAGACTGCAGGTTAAGAGTGTCTGTCTTAACTTGGGAAATTAAGAGTAAATCTGGATATCAGCAGATTTGTTTTAAATTGGCCTGTTTCTATTTTAAGCTGAGTGAAAACCAACCAACCAAACCCCAAAACGTAGCTGTATCTGTGAGCACTTGCTTGTAACTAAAAATACAGGAGGGGAGCTTGTAACTCCCATCATAACCCATGTGACAGTGACAACAGCAGTCTGAAAGCAGTTGCAGCTGCAGCTCACTGGTTCTATGGCTTAAATCGAGAAAACTGTGAAAATGAGCAATATCTCACGTGTGTAAAACATCCTAAAGCATCCGTAGTTTGCGATGTAAGCCCACAAATTACGGGGTGTACGGGTGAAACGGGCGGCTGTATTTCCTTTTCAGTCCTTCTAGTCTTTACACCAGTAAGTTAGAATTAGCAACTTGTGTCTGTTCGGAGGCTGTTTATGGTCAGAACTATTGTGTACCTATTTTTCAGGCGGAAGAATTTGAATTCCTGCAGCCCAGTGCAGGAAGAGAATTTTTGAAAACTGTAAATATTGTAAATACATTGTTATTTCTGTATGTAGTGAAGAAAGGATCACTCTATTTAATTACTGTTTGTTCATAAGAGAATACGCGATGTTCATATATTTGTATTTCCTATACAAGTTTGAAAAGAAAACGTAACCTTAACCATGCCTGTAACTGGTACAGCATTGTTGAACTGTGACACTGGTGTGGTGTACTCTACTGGTTGTTTAATTTGCTGTTGATTGTGTAAGTGGTGTTACAGATCTGCTTTGCAAACACAAAACAGGTTTTGCCTTTTAAAATGTAGTAATGGGTGCAACTGTAGCATTGGCTTGTTGGACTTTGAAGGCGGTCACCAGAACACACACTTATATCAGTACCTGATAAGATTGTCCTGTGAATAAATACTTTTTGGATATTTTTATCCAAGTTTGAATTTGTATAGTAATTTTTAAGCTTTTTCTAGGCAGACTGGGAGATTTAGAATATATGAGGGAATGTTTCAACCAGATGTTATTCTCAGTTGTTATTTTCATGCTGTTCAAATGCAAGCTGCTTTTAAATCTGACTCCTGCAGTTAACATGAAATAAACTGACCAAACAAAAAAAGCTACCACTACCTGGAGCAGGACTGGCCTAGCTGGACAAACCCAGTTTGAACTCTTACTTAGTAAGATCTGTGGCTGGAATGGGACTTGGTATGCACACCCAGGGGGTTTATTGGAACACAATTGCTTTGGGCTGGGAAGAAGAGCCCGTTACTCCTGCCTATTCCCATCATCTTCAGTGAGGGTCACTTGGGGTGATTCACTACTACCAGAATTAGCTCTTGCTCTTTATAACTGAAAATGCTGGTTTGCAAGATATTTTTATTTATTATACTAAGTGATAATGGAGCTGTTACAGTCACCCAGTGGCTTTACAACTGAGTAACTAATGGCACAAACAAAAAATCTCTTTCATCCTAGTTCTGTGCTTGCTAAAACTTCTGTGCATAAATTAGCACAAGAGAACACAAAAATTCTTTAATCTCATTCAGTACAAAACCATCCAGCTGGTTTAGTGTTCCCCATTGCTGACTCTGCTGCAATACCCAAAATTTACAATGGGCATCTATAAAATCAGTATGTTTATGCTCCAGACTCTAAACTGGAGTTCATGCTCCCTTTTTTTTTTGTTTGATACCAAGTTACTCTTGTACAACCAGAAGAAAAGCCAGCTGAAGAGCCAAGCACTTCCACATACGAAACTGAAGACTTGATAGATTTTTTTGTGTATGTTCCCTGTATTGTCCTTATCAGTCACTGCTTTTATGTTGCTTTGTTCTTCTGGGATACCACAGTTAAATTGATTGACTTGTGCTGTTCCTTGGAATGGAGAAAAGGGATTTGTTCTGATGGTCTGAATAGTTTGTTCTGATATGCCTACACTTCCTTACCCTAACTGGAGAAAAGCACATTATAAAGAAATGCTGTTTTACCAGTAAAATAACTTTCCACACTTGAATATATTTTGTAAGTTTTTCAAATTGTTTAAGACCTCTTGTAAGACTAATTTTAAAAAAACTAAAAAAAAAAGAAAACCAACCAAAAACCACCTACCTGATATTCTATCTTTTTTTATTATTACTAGAAGTTTTCATAGCTTGTTCTTGTGATATTAAAAGTGCAAGAAATAATTTATGGCTTCCTTATCTTTACTGCTTGTGTTGTAGGTTCTAATTGTTGCTGTGTGGTGCTGGGGCACTGCAGAACAGGCTGGCTGTGAGCTCTGTGAGGGAAAAAGTGTGCCTGGAATAATAACCCTGTTGCAAATGCCTCACCAGAGCACTCTCAGGCAGTAAATGGTGTCGAGCTGTAACTATCTCAAGTTGACATTTCCCTCTAAAATTTACCCAAGTTTAGGCTGCTGTCCAGCACGTACCTGGATGAAGTCAAACAAAATTTGAGCCAGATCCTTGGGTTGTAAGTATTTTCACTGAGAACATGTTGTTGTGCCTCTGCTGTTTGTCTGCTAAGAAGAAATGAAACACTCAAATAAGGAAAGCTTCTTGAGGTAACTGGAGATTTAACATCAAATTACTGATGAACACTTGCTCAGTGCAGACAGCAGCTTTTAAGCTGACACTGGAAAGATGAAGATCCCAATGCAAGGTCAGTGGTTTTGTGGATTGTTCTAGAAACGTGCTCTGGAAACAGTGCCAAATATATCGGAAAGGTCTTGCTGTGTGTGAAGGTGTAGATTTCAGTGAGGCCTTGCAAGCAGTCACTCCTGGTAATGATCCTGAGCAAGGCTCTGACAGCTGATGCACTGAAAGGTTTATGAGTGCTGGGAATCATAAATCAGTTAGGGCAAAACCAGAAGATGTTTTTGCAGGGATGTTGAAAGTGAATTCAGAAATTGCTCTTTCAAAATTCCCCCTGGGCTGAAGAAAATGGGTAGGCCTTTCTAGACAAGCAAGCTTTTCTTTTTTGTTCCTAACTGAGCAGTGGTATGGTATTGAGAGCTGGGCTTTTTCCTTCAGAAGGGTGGGATTAACAGTATAAATCTGTCTTGTTATCCCTTGAGTCCAGTGATGGAGTGGACTACAGAGACTAAGTGGCCACTTTGCTCTGCATCAGTAATACAGGTGCTTTAGAATATACTCTTGCTGGAAAAAAATGTGTTGAGTGAGTTTCAGTGGCTAATTTTTGTCTCCTTGCAGCCTATTTCAGCTCAGTCCCACTGAGTTTGCAGCTTCAAGGCTTTTCAAGATTTGCAACCAGTACACGATGTACTGGACTTATTAAAACAAACAGAAAGAAATGAATGTTGCTGTTGGGCTTAATACTGACTTATCAAGGTCTCTGTATGCCACAGTGTGAATTCTTCTGGGGTGTTTTAAGGACCTGGGTGTGTGTTAATTGACAGTGTTGTCATCTTCTTTAAACAGCTGGTTGAACTGTAACTATAAGAACAGATGGACTGATGTAAATCACAGATTACTACAGTTCACCGAGACCTTGTGATTCTTTCAGGTGTTGAAAGGCACAGATAGAACAGCAGATAATTAGGTGTTTAGTTAAGTTACTTGGCAGGAGGTCTTGTGCTTTCCTTCTTTTTCAGCTGTGTCATGCAGGGCAGACTTTCTCACAGGGGCAGCCCTTGTTTTTAGTTAGGACCTAAATACAGTGTGTTGAACACACTTTGCATTTTGGGGGGAGAAGTGGATTGTGAAGATAGGGGAAAATTGGATGAAGAAGTCAGTGGTACTTGGAGGGACTCCCACAGCCTTTCTTCGTATTTGTCTGTAGGATGAAGCTGTGGAAGGCAGTCAGTAACCAGCTGATACTAAACCAAGTGTGGCAAGCACACGTTTTAGTGTCCAGTGCATTGAAACTTCATTGTGTGCAGATCTCAGAAAGCTGTAACAGTCCTTCCCCTGTTCTTGTCTAAAGTAGCTGAGTTCAGTGGTCCTGAGTAATTCCTGAGCTCTGAGTCTGTAAGGCCTCTCAGGCCAGTCCTGCTCGTGGGCATGGTCAGGCAGAAGAAGTTAATCACTGAGATGGGGTAAATGAAAGGTTTTGTATATGCATAATGATCCCCTCATTTTTAGAGAGGGACGGTTGTAGTCAGTTTAATTCTGATTGTACTGAAGGGAATCCTCACAGAAAATCTTTTAGTGTGTCTGATACAGTGTTTGAGTTATGTCACTGAGAAAGTTCATTAGACAGTCACCTTCTGCAGCTATAGACATATAATACATATATGGATTATGACTCTCCAGAAGTCCAGGCTGAAGTTAGCATTTTCATTTTCCAGAGATACTGTTGGAATCCTGGCAGATGGAAGTAACTGACTAGAACTTTACTGTTATCCAACTACTTCATAGGGGATTTTAAGAATATTGGCAGTTTATTGGTTTCTCCAACATCTTTTTTTCCCACACAATACTGACTGCTGCATTTTCTGTGCTGAGCTGAAGGTCTCATGCACTGATACAATGTTGGCATACAGTACTATGTCCTATACTCCCACTCAAATTGTTTCTGGAACTTGAATTTTTTTCTCTGCCCCATACTTTTCAGTTTTAAAATATCCAGGTATTCACAAGACACTGTTTGATATCTAAGGATACTTTGTAATTTGGTCTGTGGATCTTGCAGTGTTTTTCTACAGTGACAAGGTTGACTTGGTAACTGCCAGTCCTCTCAAGGACTTTTTTTTAAACTCATCACTTTAGGTGTTCAGTTTACAATGATTCCCCACAAAATTACAGTAGAGAACAAGATGCAGCAGTTGCCAAGTACAAGATGACTGGTTTTGTTGGACAAAATATTCACAAGTGTTAGGAAATTTATAACAAAAATCGCTCCTCCTTTGAAGTTAATGTCAAAACTTCTTTTTCCTTCAGTGTGGTTTGTATAAAATCTAAACAGTAGTTTGTACTGGGTAGTGCAACATTCTTGGTGACAGCACTTGTTCCTTGGAATTGTTCATTAATCTTTATCTGAAAAATACCCCAAACCAAGAAAGCACAGACTATTGTCATGTCTAGAACCTCTAAGACAACCTCTGCCTGCCTGGCTTTGTTATAGAAAGCATATGCTGTATGTTGGTTTAATTTGTACAAAGATATTCTTGGAATTACACATCCCTGTGTGTGGAAGGATGTTTTTGATGGCCTTAAAAGTTCCTGTGCATTGGCAAAGCCACAGAAGTGGTGCTTCCCTCATGGGAACAACTTCAGTTTCTAAGCTCTCTTTGTTTTGATAAATGCTTCCAGGTGAGCCAAACCCATCTTGCTTTAACAGAAGGAGACCTGAGCCTTCCAATCCGTGGCCCAGCTGTCAGTGCTCCGGAGTGACAGAAGGCAGCATCCTACAGCAATAAGGGACCTGCTTTTAGTTCTGCAGAACACTCCTGGCAGCAGGAGCATGGTGGTCAGACAACAAGGTAGAATACAAACAGATTTTAAAGAAAAGATGTTAAACTAAGATCTAAAGCTGAAAGATGAGAGAGGTCTCTGTACATATGTAATCACAGAATGGTTTGGGTTGGAAGGGACCTTAAAGATCATCTAGTTCCAACCCCCTGCCATGGGCAGGGATGTTGCTCACTAGATCAGGTTGTCCAGGGCCCCACCCTTGAACACTTCAGGGATGGAGCATCCACAACCTCTCTGGGCAACCTGTTCCAGTGTGTCACCACCCTCACAGTGAAGAATTTCTTCCTAAAAGCAAATCTGAATCTCCTCTTAGTTTAAAAACATTCCCCTTTGTCCTATGGCCACCAGCCCATGTAAAAACTCTCCCTCCTTTTCATAAGCCCCCTGCAAGTACTGAAAGGCTGCAGTAGGTAGTGCAGGTGTTTATTGTAGAAAAGCAATACAAACGAGTGCAAAGAGTTGTAGGACAGCTCTCACCGCACGACAAGCCTTGAGCGCTGTGCGACTGCTCAGCAGTCTGTTTCTCTTCCCCCGCAGTCGCTGGCTGTCCGTAGTGCCAGGTGGGAGGGCGGCAGGAGCGATGCCCTCGCAGGACAGACCCTTCCTCCTGCCGGTCCCGGCGCTCTCACAGCCGCTGCCCCTCGGGGCCCTGCTGGGCCGCCTGCCCCGGGCCGCGGGGGCCCCAGTCCCGCTCGATGTACAGGTGGTAGGGGTCGTGTTTGGACTCCAGCTTCCGCGAGCGGGTGTACGCCAGGATGAGCCCCCCGGCCAGGCAGCCGTAGAAGATCATGATGAGCAGGATGTACAGCGAGCCGTCCGCCCCCGGGCCCGGCGGGGCCGCGCTGGAGTTGCCGTGGGCGCGCAGCTCCCGCAGCACCGCGCCCAGCAGCGCCTGCAGCCGCCGCGCATCGCTGCAGTTCATCGTGGCACCCGCGGGAGGCGGCGCCGCCCGGCCACAGCTCCCTCTGCCTCTGCGAGGGAAGGCGCAGAGCTGAGGAGAACCTCCAGGGCCCTCGGCGGGGCGAACGGAGCGCTTGACAGGCTCCCTGAGTTGCAGGCGCGAGATGTTTCGTGCTTTGGGAACGTGCAGGTCTGCCAAAGTAAGGGCGAGTAGGAGCGGGTTCTAGTCACAGAATCACAGAACGGCTTGGGTTGGATCTTAAAGATTATCCAGTTCAAAACCCCTGCCGTGGACGGGGACACTTCCTATTAGTCCATGTTCCTCACCCCATTCAGCCTGGCCTTGAACACTTCCAGGGATGGAGCAGTCACAGTTTCTCTGGGAGACCTCTAACAGTGCCTCACCACCCTCAAAGTAATGAATTTCTTCCTAATACCTAATCCAAATGTCTCTTGTATAAGAGCTGTCACCCAGTGCCCTGCTGACAAAACTGCAGCAGTCAACAGCAAAGGCCCTGGTCAGGCTCCCAGAGCGGGTTTGCTTTTGAGGTGCATGGAGCAGAGAAAAGCATGGAAGTGTTGGGAGGAAAGGTGGTGGAGCACTGGAGCATGAGCAGCAGCAGCTGTGATGATCAGACACCTAGAGGCAGAATTAATGGGAGTCATTTAAACAATTGGCAATCAGCTAAAGAGGGTCTGCTCCTTGATCAGAAAGGCCTGGAAAGCCCAGGATGGGCTTTGGGTGCTTCCCAGTCTGACTGTGCTAGATGTTGGTGCTGCAACAGTCAGGTGAGTTTTCTTCATTTTTTTCCCCTCCTAAAGCTCTGTGCCCGTAGTTATGTTTGGGTTTGAAATTCTGTGAATGCTCTGAGTGCCTCAGAGTTTTCCCTGCTCCCAGGTTGTTTTTCTGGTAACTAAATTCAGTTGCCATTATGCACAGAGGTGAGTGGGGCAGCTGCACATGTTACAGAGTCACTATCTCAGCAGCATTTGGAGGAGTTTTTATCTTATGCAGTTTCAACAACAGGTCATAGTTTTTACTACAGTTGGAAGAGCTGAATATCCATTTAGAGTCATGCAAGGGAGCCAAACCCCAGAGTCTGATGGATATTTCTTCATAGTGCTAGGTTTTAGTTTGCTTTTCTACACTAAGTTTTTTGTTGGTGTGAACAATTTTCTTGGCATCTTTCCTCTGAAATTAAGGACTCTGCTGGCCAGTAAATGCTTAGAAGGGGCTGCATGGAGCTTAAAACTGATCCAAACTGACTAGTTAGAAATTCAGCTTGGGTTGTGGTGTAGAGTTTGTTTGCAGAGCTCCTGGAGAAGTCATTGTCACCACCTCTGCATTTCCCCTCCTCACAGCAATATTGTTCTCCTGCTAATTCAAGTGCTCAGAGCCAAGGTACAGGTCTCAAAAATAACAACAAAAAAAATGCTGCAAGGTGAGAGTTGCACTGTTACATAAAAACGTGTTCTGGGATGTGGTGAAGATAAAGGCTTTGGGAAGTAATTGCCATAAAGGGTACAGGGAGATGGCACAGGTGCTGTGTTTTGAACATGGGGACACAGGGCCCTGGTTTAATGACCCTGATTAAATTTCATAGAAACGGGCTCGCTGGGAGAGCGTGGTTTTGCTTCAGCTTACAAGACAGAAAGTAGGGCAGGCAGCTCTGGAGAACAGTGATCCATTCTTCGTGTTCACTCCCTGGGGGAGCACCATAAGTAATAGGCTGATCTATATCCAACAGGAAAGGTTTAGGTTAGTTATTTAAAACAAACAAAAACCTTGGAAACACCTCCCAGGGCTGGGACTTTTTGGAAAGTGCTGGAACAACTCCCTGAAGCTGTAGTTGCAATAGTCCTGTTAGTAGTAGTCCAGTGCTGTTTCAAATACAAGTGCTTATCTGTATTTTTAAAAAGTACAACTTACATCTTTTTGCTTTAGCATTTTAATGACATGAGGCCATGTCTTGGAGTGATGGGTATTCCTGCTCAGGGTCTGGATGTTCACAGGTAATGGAGATGGATGTGGTGGGCAAACTTCTGTAATAAGAGACATGTGAGGGTAAACACAGAATAAGCATGTGCAGCAAACACATAGTGACCTCTGGCATCTCTTAGTGTTCATCATTAACCAGATTATTGGTGTTTCAGAATGAGAGAACCAGGGGAAAAAGCAGCAGTTTGTGGGGTGGGTTTGATTGCAGGGTTCTTTTGTTTGAGGTTTTTTAGGTAATTTTTTGCTTTAAAAGCACAGGTGAGGACTGTGAGGATCAGACACTGTACCCAGAGCTCTGCTTGTCTAAATTAATTAGCACTGGTCCAATGCCAAGACTACATGCTTCCCTCTAAAGACAGTTCTGGACAAATTACCTGGGATAATCAGCTTCATTAAAACTCCATGTCAATACAGAATGGATTTGATTTTCTTCTAGTATGTCCTTCCCCAATAAAACTGTAGCAAGATTCTGCCTATTACAGCTCCCAGTAGCAAAGCAATAGTGCAAACATCACCCCATTTCTGTCAGAACCCATTCATATTAAACGATGTGAAAATGTCAGGCCAAGTACAGATGTGTGTTTAGTACAGTCAGCCCCGTTCCTCCGTGGCTGATGTAATCCTATCACATTAAAAACCAATCACTGATCAACTTTGCAGCAGCACAGAGTTAACTGGAAATGTGTTGTTGGTTTTTTTTTTAATTAATCCAGGTAAATTCACACAGTTTTACTCTGCATTGTTTGCAATTCCACAGGAGCAGTGACTGCAAGTTTTACTGATCGCATTTTGTAAATCACTTTTGTGGCATCTTGGGCAAAAGCAGCACCAGATTTGTTATTTTTTTAGCTTCCAATGTGTAAATTTTAGCCTTCAAAAGGGAAATTGGTTTATGCTCATGTAAATAGAGTTTAGCCATCAGCAGGCTCAGGAAAAAACTAAAACAAAACTACTAAAAAAACCCCCAAACAAAAAGAACTCCAAACCAAACAGAGCCAAGAAACAAAACCCCCAAATACATAATAAGAATTTATTTCTTGTTTTGCATGTAACTGCAGAACACTAATTTATCTTTAGAATACAACATATTTATTTGAATCTATAGTTCTGGGATGTGGTAGATTTGGGAGGGGGGGGATTGATTGAAAACTAGCTAGTTCAGTATTTAGTAAGGAATTGTTTTAAAGTCCCGTGTTTCTTTTAAAATGTCAAATCATAAACGTGACTTTGTGTAAACTTAACTGTTCCTCCTCCTTCTGTGGCCTTGGCTCTTTGTACCTTCGTTGGGGTAACGCTGCATGGAGGTGAAGGTTACTCATCTCTTGTCATGTGCCATTCCTCTTCAGGCCAGTTAAACCCAACTGTGACCTCCCTTCAGAGATGAAGCCTTCTAGTCCCACTGTAAGGGTAGTTATAATCTGTCTTTCTCTGGACACCCCCTGTTTTTTGAGGTAGGGGGCCTAAATAGAATCTTATATGGGATATGCCCAGACCGGATTTTGTTTCTCTTTGAATTTGTTTCTCAGACTTAGGAGGATAATTTTAAATTCTGAACCTGCTTTCTGAAGAACTTGCAGCTACTCTGAGCATTCTGGAACCGTCACGTGTAGTCCATGAACGTCTCCCTCACACTTCAGCCCCATGTTCTATGTTCTTTCTGCCCAGCACAGGATACAGCACCTGTCACATAATGGTTCAAAAGGAATTTACTTCCCTTCATCTGCATCCCAGTTCCTTATTTTTAATGGCAAGAGTTACACATTCTTGCTCATCCTCTGTTGCTTCTCCACAAGCCTTGTCACAAAAAGGATTCAAAATTCATTCAAATGAAGGATAAAGTTCTTTCCAAATTGCAGGTTATTTTATTTGCAAACAACCCCCATGTTCGAAGGCAGCCTGATGTAAACCTTCCCCTTCTCCAGAAATGCTTGAAAAGCTGTTGGTGTATCAAACTGCCTTTTGCAGCACATCCATATTTAGTTCATTCCTTAAAAGCCAAACGAGGCCCCCTGGAGGCTTTGTTTTTAATATCTGCAGCAGGTACTCACTGCTGCTGCTCTTGGGAAGTCCTTCTAAGGTAGGCTCGTTTCAGACAGAATGGGAGGCACAGAACAGTAACCAGAGACAACTTGTGCAACACAGAAAGGTCTGCCAGAACACAAACTTGTTGAACCATTTAAGTTGTATTCCACTTTTGAAATGTTAACATTGTGTATGTTTATTTTTTAAAATAGCAATCCTCAGTCAACCAAGACACAGAAGATAAAATACATTTCATATAAATACATTCATGGCTTAAAAAAAAATATTTTAAAAGTCTTGTAGCCTGCTGACAGACTCAAGTGCAAGCATCTTTCTTATATGTACTTCACTTTTGTGATGCTGACAGGCTGACTAAAGGCTATTTAATAGTGACCATTTTTTAACACAGAAAAATTGGTAACCTGGCTCCGGGACTGAGTAATTTGAAAAGTTGCTACTGATGTGGGAAGTACTTCCTGTTGTTGTAAACCAACTGTATGTCTTAAAAAAAAATGGTAATTTTATTGTTTTAGAAAAGCTATTTCCTTGTTCCTTTGAGTGACTCTTGCAGTTCCACGCACAACTAGATGCAGGCAGCTTTCTATACCGTTTTCCTTTCCTCTTTCCCCTCGGGGTTCTTGGAAGATGAGCTGGCAGTGTTCTGGTCTAGGTAGAGAAAGTTATGCCTTGGGAAGTTTCAAGTTGGTCCCCAGGAGGAGGGATGATTTAGCTGAGGAGTATATAGCCATGATTTATTTTTGCCAAAGCCTATTTTAACTGGGAAAAAAGAAAAATACACATACATGCAACGAAAGAAAAAGTTTGCCTTGAAGTTGCAAGCTGGTGTGTTCGAGAAGCGTTGTACAAAATCTTTTACTTTCTGTACAGTGACAATACCAAATAGTTTTTCTTTTTAACCATCATATACACAACACAAATATTATGAATAGAAATCTATATATACTTTCAAGTGAATTTGTAATATATAGCAGTTGAGGGCCACAGCTGTACAAAATGTAAGCAACATATATAAAATGACTAAGAAAGTGCAAAGTAGAACAGTATCAAGAGCCTTCACTTTTTACAGCACTTATGGTCCAAGTGTGAAGAGCTGGCAGGGATGCAGGAGCTCAGTTACAATTCAAAAGAAGACACAGTACAGAATTCGGCACAAAAAAATGAAGTATTATTAAATTATATCTTCCCACTCTTTCACATCTCTGACTTCCAGTTAATGAGAGAACATTTTCGTAATGAATTTCTGTAAAGAGTGATTTGTCCCTTTTTACAAGTTCCATAAAACAAAAATTCCCTGGCCACAAACTACTTTTCTGTAAGTAAAACAACAACACTAGACAGGGGAACTACAGTTGGTTTCTGGTTGCCTTGTTAAGCTTACCATGGTTAAAACGTGAACAGAAATACCCTTCCATAAAGCAGATACAGACATTTAAAGCCTGAGCCTCTAAATTCTGTACAGGTGACCTGTACCATGTGAAGGTCTAGAGGATCAGTGCCTTGAAAACAAAACCACCAACCACTCTCAATAAAACCCACTCAAACTCCTCTGAGTTTCACGTCTCTTTAGAGACCACTGCCCTCAGTTTCAGTGCTGTTTGCCAGCCCAGATGCAAGTTGTGCATCCTGCATTTGGGCACTGATTTCTCATCAGTCACCCCCTGGGGCAGCACAAGTCCTTGTTTTCTTCTACGCTGCGTCCCAGTGGAAAGCTCTGCTTGAATTAAAAACCAGCGGCGAGTAAAATCTGTTTGGTGAGTTGGGAGCTGAAATAGTTAATTCAGTGCTCTTGGATGACATTTCATATAACTTGGTTTTAGAAAGCTTTTCAGCTCACCTTTATTTCAGTAAGTGTACTTTATACTCTTCTGTAGGCACTGTAAATAATCAAGATACTGATGTGCAGAACCCATCCATTCTCAAGCAGTGTGCTATTAGGGATCTCCAGCAAGTTCTTGACTAATGTTGTTGGTTTTGTTTTTAAATGGAAAAGGATAGACATTAGATACTCCTCTTGCCTCCTTTGCTAAGTGTCTTATTATGACAGAAGAATCACCACAATCACATTATTTTTAACTCTTTGAAACACAGATCATACTTCAGCAGGAGTTAAACAGAAGTTGCAAGCAGTCTGAATACGCTAGAGAAACAATAATAATAAAATTACCTGGTCATACTGCTTCACATAGTGATGTCTGTCTGGAAACTGGAGATTATCACATGTAACTCTATGGAGACCATCAGTGTCTAATCTCTAATAATTACGAATTTGGAGTCTAAGATATTCTGTTTTACTCGATAGAGATTACAGAAAGTCATCTATTTGGTGTTTTTTGAATGTGTGATATCTACAGCATACACAGACATCCAGAACTGAGGCATGAGAAGAACCACCTGCACAACTGCCTGGCCAACAGAGCTGGTTTATTTGCCTCCGTACATTCGTTCGATGTCAGTGAGGTAATGGTTTTTCAGTTCTTTCCTTTTCAGCTTGAAAGCATCTGTTACCAGTCCAGTCTCTGGGGTCCAGGGTTCAGGGCTTAGCCGTACTTTGATGGGGATTTCAAACCTTTCTAATTTCACTGCAGGGACAAGAAGAAAGAAAAGCATGACTGTGATTACAAAGCCAAATGAAATACTAATTTGTGCTACCTACAAATTTAAGGTGAGCACTCTGTAGCTTGTATAATATGGTGTCCTATTAGATGAAATAACCTTCCAGGAGGGCCACAGGCAGATTTAATCCTGCACCAGTGCTGAGTGCTGGTCAGTGTTCTAATATTCTAATATTCTTATATTCTAATAATACACTGGACTTGTAGCTTGCATTGGATGTGACAGAGCAAAATCTAAAGCTTGGAACAAATGCCTGTGCAGCCTGAAGCTCTGAGACTACTGCCACAAGAGGACACACAGAAATCTAGAGTTGTATCTTTGTTACAGGAATGTAGTAATAACTAGGTGAACTCAGACTAGCTGGATGTGCTTCATATTCAA
This sequence comes from Myiotriccus ornatus, assembly GCA_036023395.1. Lineage (NCBI taxonomy): Eukaryota > Metazoa > Chordata > Aves > Passeriformes > Tyrannidae > Myiotriccus > Myiotriccus ornatus. Next base: position 11,984,672 of record JAYRBT010000156.1, read on the forward strand.
ATTATAATGAAGGACTTCTACGTTTTCCATGGTTGAATGTTTCTTTCCCAAATTCCTCCTTCCTAAGAGTTTATTTAGAGTTCAAAACAAAGGGACCTATCTGTACTTTTGTTACATTAACCACTAATTTTCCCTTGAGCTGGAAGCGCTGTCTTTGCATGTGCACAGCCTCACTGCAGCCAGAGCTGCTTCTCTCTTGCCCAGAAAATGGGCCAGGGAGGGGAGCAAAGGAGGAGGCTCCAGGGAAGGGCAGAGGCTCCAGGGAAGGGCAGGAGCGGCAGGAACAGCGCAGGGAGCTGCTGCACGTGCACAGTACTCGATGGAGTTTGTTTTCAGCTCCTGCTGGTGGGCTGGGAAGGCGATCCCACGGCCATGGACTGGCAGCTGAATTTCCAGCGCAGCCTCCGGGGGGCAGCAGATGCGGGAGCCGGGAACGTTTGTGCCTCTACCTTCGGCTGGTACCCACGCTCTGCTGCCTCCCACTCAGACAGGCGCCTGCTCGTGAGGACGCTGCTTTATGTTCCACTAAGAATGGGAACGATCTCTTTAAAATAGTTTTGGGAAAAAGTGTCACATAAATTAGATGTGTCTCCATAGTAGGTTACTATCCAGAGGGTACAAAGAACGTGTAAGCAAAGGGTTTTGAGTACTAAGCTATAAAGATAGTAATTTGCTTAACTCATGACAGAAAAACATGCATTAAAATGTTTAAACCCAAGCCAAAGACCTACAGATTGATTTATGTTTTTAAAAGGCAAGACTTAATAGCGCCTTTCATTCTTGTTTTCTCCTTTTCAAAAGGCAGATTCTCCTCTGTACAGTTCCAGAGATGGTGCTCAGCCTGTGCTTAAGTCCAGCTTTTACTGCTTCCTTGTATGAGGTGACATCTCTTTTGGGCCTTATTTTAACTTTATTAGGCAAACAACCTGTCTCTAGAATTTAGCTGAAAAAAACCTTCAGATGTTTTTTAAGCAATAAAAAAAATAAAGTCAGTAATAGGACTAAAAAGTATGTAAATTCCTGGGATAATCTGGCAGATAGAGAGAAGCTGGAAGAAGGAGGAGCAGTTAGTGAGGATAACAGAGTTTTTGCTGGGTAAGCCCCAGGAGATTGGCCAGCACCACGGGCTGTGTTACTTACTCTTGTTTGCCACTTCTTTAATCTCTCGCAGTATTTCTGCTTCCATTGTGGGATTGTTACAAATGTCCACCCAGGTTCCACTGATGCCTTTCTGCTCAGCCAAAGCCATCAGCCTCTTCTGATTGGGAACCACAAAACTGATCACGTAAGACTGGTCACTGCCCAGGATGGCAAGGGAAGGAAGGAAAAAGATCCAGTCAAGACTTCCATTTCCAGGAGTAAGTTACCTGATGTTGGAGCCACAGATGCCCACAGGGCTCTCTGAACTTGAGTTACTCCCCCATACAGAATCCTTCTTGTACAGCAAGTCTTCACAACTCATGGCTGAACAGGAAGCTGCTTTACAGTGTTGGGTTTGATCAGAATCTTTGTGTATTTTACATGTGCACATCTCAGTTGAGTTTCCCAGCTAAACCTGGGGCTCAGCCAGTTCTCTGCAGTTCCCCCTCATGTAGAGTTTTGAACTGAGGGGAGGGAGAGGAGAGACCAGGACCATTTCCAAAACTCACTGGAGAGCTCTGGATTAGGTGCAAAGTGTCCAGATCAACTTTTCACTGCCAAAACACATCCTAAATATAACAATGCCTGTTTGGGGAAGGGATGGGATGGAACTGGAGTGTATTTGGATAGGTGAAATGCCAAAAGAAAAACTGCTCATTTCTTCAGCTTTTAGGGAATCTGGGAACCTGTGCTCCTTCAGAAACACTCTTTGGAACTTGCATTCTGGTGGAGGGGGCTGCTCAGTGGAAACCACGGAAAACCAGAGCGTTGCATCAGAGGAGTGGATCAGAGCCTGCATTTCATGTTCACTCTGAATGGAGTTTCTGAATTAAGACCACTCTTACCTTTTGGCATAAGCACAGATATTGTCAATCAGTGGACAGTTCTTCAGTGCTGCCTCTACTTTGCCCAGAGATACATACTCTCCTGCTTGCAGCTTTACCAAGTCTTTCTTCCGATCTAGGAGTCAGGGGAAGGCAAAAGAAAAGCTTGTTTCATTTAAACTTTTGCATTTCCACAGACTCATTTCCAAAGCCACTATATATGGATTTCGTGCAGTGCTGTGCACAAACATTAATTAATTAATAAGCATCTTACTAAAATTTTAAAGCAGCTAATAGCTGCCAAGTTTATAAAAACTTCAGTAAAAAAGTCTATATAGCACTACACTTTTTGTCACACAGCTTGTAAGGAAGTGATGAGGACTCTCTTCTTAAAGATTGGTAATTAATACTAAAGTTAATCTTATATTTATTTTTTAATATTTGTGTGCTAAATCTAGATGGTGATAATGTCACACAAAACGGCATCACTTCCATTACTACAGCTGTGAGGACTTGTGGAAATGTGTTTTACACTGTGACTCTGCAAGCAAATAACCTCAAGTACGTTAGTCCTGGCAAAGCCAACAGCATTAACAGTGTTCTTATGATTATGTTTAGTCAGTATCTTGTAATATATTAAAGTATCAAAACCTGAGGCCCACCTATGATCTGCAGACACCCATCGGGATGGAATTCCCCGATGTCTCCTGTACAGAACCATCTCTGACCGTTCTCATCAATGGAAAACTCTTCTGTTGTCTTCTCGTCATTTTTAAAGTATCCCATGGAGACATTAGGTCCACCAATTACAATTTCTCCTCTAGGATTAGGCTTGTCTTTATTAGTATAACCCCCTGAAAACAACATAATTATTTTTAAAAAATATATTCTGTTGCCAAGAAAATACTTTGATACATCAGCTTGAAGTTAAAACACACTAATTGATCATGTTAAAAAAGATAAAGAACAATTACTTCATATGCTACACCTAGCTAAGCAGGCAGGCAAAGAAACCAGCTAGGAAGGGGCTAAATTAGTTACTCTGAAATCAAAACCAATTAATACTCTCACCTTCTTGCCAGTCTCTCAGTTTTATTTCACAGCAAATAAGAGGAGCTCCAACTCTGCCAGTGCTGTAATCAGCAACTTAGGAAGAGAACAACAAAGAACAGAAAGGTTTTTTGTCACTTGAAATACAAATAGGCTGTAGTTTATCTCACATCACCTTATTGCAGTTAAGAACTGCAGCTATTTGGACTTTACAGCAATCCCCCAAACCCCCATGCACACCTATATCTTATTATGTATTTCCAGAGGTATTTTAACTACCTTCTGTAATGGTTCCAGCTCCACAGGTCTCTGTGAGTCCATAGCCTTGACCAACAGGACAGCAAAAGCAGATGTTCATGAATCTCTGTGTTTGAGGGGAGAGCGGTGCTCCTCCAGAGAGCATCATACGGACATTCCCTCCCAGCAGGGCCTTCACTTTCTTAAACAATAGTCTGGAAAGGAGGAAAGAAGCATTAAAAATGATTCACTCAGCTCGCTTTTATCAAAGACACAAACCTTCTTCCTTCCCTCCTCTCTGGGATGCCTTAAAAATGAACTCACAGATTTTAGTAGGGACGGGAAGGCGAATCCAAACCCGTTATCTCTTGTGTAACACTGGAAGAGGGAGAATTCCTGTAGCTTAACTAAACAAACATTCCAATTTTATTACAAAAAAAAATGCAATCCAATGAAAACTAACTAGTCAGCTGTTGGGAAGATTAGTCATTCCTACCATTAAATATCTTACCCGTTTCCAGTAAGAACTTGGATTACTTCACTTAGTCATTAGATGGTAGCTGCATGCTGGATGAGAACTGTCTGATAGCTCAGATGATCATCCTTTTAGAGTGTCTTAACAGATATCCCAAGGCAAAAGGTACACTTGGGTGGTGAACTATACTTACATATTACACAGAGGTGCATCGTACCCCCTCTTGATCTGTTCCAGTTTGTAGTCATAGCCTATCTTGAACAGAGTTCTCTGGATATAGTTCATCTCCTGAACTTTACTCATGACATTTTTATAAATTCTGTCCATTATTTCCTACAAAATGTTAAAAAAAGCAAGGAAAATTACCACAAGGAGCAGTAGCCTAGCATGTGTAAATTAAAGTCCATGCTATGCTATAAATAAGCCCCCCACATTATTCTTCCTTTGAAATGGATAAGAGTGAAAAACATTTGCACCATTGGTTAGGAAGTGCTTAAGTGCAATGTGTGATCCATCAGTCAATTTGTAGACCACCACAGCTGGGTGCTATTTACACCTTAACCTGTACTTAAACTGTGACAAAGTGGTTTAGAAAATTCTGAATTCAAGTTTAGGTAAATCTCTTTGCTAGAGGTTGGTATATTCCATGCAAGGTGGATCGTGCTGAGGAGTCCTGATGGCCATACTTTATCCACAGCAATTGGCAAGTGCAAGGGAATGAACCAAGAGATTTCAGTTCACCATTTCCTTTTCCAAGATTGTTTTTCAACTTTCAAAGCAATGTGGTTGCAGTAATTCTAGCTATCTGACAAAAAAACACCACAATTCTGTCACAGAGGAGAGATTAATTTCCATTAAAATAATAACCTTATGATCACTAAAATACACAGAACCTAAAACAGTGTTCAGACTGATGAAGTATTTAATAGAAGTTTACAGATTGGCTCCTTCAAGTTTGTTTTGGAGCACAATGCTTTGAAGTATTTGTGTGCTTTCTCCCCATGAAATAAATTTAAATGGATATTTTCCAGCAGGCTGGGGTTCTCAGACATATTAATTATCACTCTGTTAATTATTAAGAAAGAGACCAAGCTGCTGTATATGCTTAGCATTTCATAAAATGAAAGAATGCAAGTGAATAATTGATTTTAAAACTCTTAGCTATTCTAAGATGCAGAGCAACCAAATCCAACTTGCAACTAGTGAAGCACATTTACAAGTTTGGATCAAAAAGGGTCCTGGCTTTAGTACAGGTCTGCATCATCAGCACTCAGTTCAACCAAAGACAACTGGAATGTCTATATTCTGCTCTTTACTACTGGTGACGGTTACTTTCATGTGAAGAGAAAAACATGTTAGTAAATAGATCTTTCTAGCATGAAAAAGATAGAAAACATCATTTTTTTTTTGCTAAACATATCTGCTTCTGCATACTTACAGGCACAGCTGCCATCAGTGTAGGCTTAAGTACAGTACAGTCTCCTTTGCTTCCCTTCTTAATTTTACTTGACTGTAATAAAAAAAAAAAGTCAATCTATGAAGCAGAAAACCAAACAGCTCTTTAAAACTGAGGGGCTAAAAAAAGAGGGAGATATATTACCATGTAATTTGTATCAATCTCTTCCCCTGTTCCTGCATAATTTTCCCCCCCCATTGTGATAGTAAGAGTAATGATTAATAACTGGCACCCCTCACCTGATCCGAGAGCGTGAGTGGGGAGGAATATCCGATCCTGCAGCCGTAGGTGATGCAGGAAACTTCTGCTGTCAGTTCTAACACGTGGGCCAGAGGCAAATAGCCAATGTAAGTGTCCTTGGGGCTGGGAAAGGAAAGGGCTACTAATTAACCACGAGGCACAAATGGACTGAAAATACAGTTTAACAGGTTTATTGTGTGCTTAGTTATTGCTTTTTGAAAGACCTGGATCACAAGTAAGGCTTATTCTTCTGCACACAAGAAGGATGTGATTTCAACCACAGTGTGTAAACAAAATGGGGAGGTGTGACCTTACTGAAATCAGTATGAATTACAGGATTTGCCTTGTTTTCTAGGAAACATAAAGGTTCCTTAGTGCTTCACTGCTGTTTCCTCCCCTTGGGGGAGATTTCATTCCAGTTATGAAATTACGGATGAAATCTCTACATTTTAAAATAATGACTAATGATTTACAAAACCCTGTCAGTCATCTTTTTCTAAGACACATTTCTAGGAAGAGGGTTGATCACTGCAGTATTGAAGCTTATTTCAGGAAGTAACTGCTGAGAGACTTCTCAGCAAGACCCTTCTGGCTGTCACTGAACTGAAGCTCCCAGCACCCAGTCAGAACTGGGTCTGTGTCCTCTCCCAAAGGAGTGGAGCAACAGAGCTCATTTCAGCTCTCGAACCCTTTGTGACTGCACGGACAAATACACCCACTGTCATGAAAAATTTCCTCAAAACATTAATGTGAGGGAACTTGCAGTTGGTTTTACTGTCATCAACACACGACTGATTCCTCCTCTGCTCCTTCAGCGAACTGCACTTGAGCAGATTCTGCAGAATGTGCATGAGCCACTGTGGTGTCTGTAGGTCAGTGGCAGTGGTAGGCTCTGACATACTTCCTATACTGATTCAAGCTGCCTGAAAATGTCTTTAAAAAATTCCCTGCATTGCATTAGATGAGGAATCTCCTTATCCAGTGGCATCCTGTGATGCTCAAAAGTGCAAAAATCCATCACTGACCTAGAGCTAAGGGTAATAAACCAAAGTAGCAACAGCATGTGAGAAAAGAGCCAGAAGGGCATACTTTTCAAACAGGGAAAGTTCATAAACACAAGACACATTTCTTATAAATTAGAGTAGTGGGCTCACAATAAAATGAACAAACTTGATAACACACAAGGCCAGCAGCAGCCTCTCTATAAATTTGCATATTTTTGGAGGTTCTGTTTTACCTCTCCATACACAACTAAGTGTTTCTTACCCCAGTCCAGGTATCCTCTCACACTGTCCTGTCATTCCAGCTATTAAGTTTTTATGCTGCATCATCACTCCTTTGGGTCTCCCAGTAGAGCCACTGGTGTACATTACTAAAGCCAAGTCTGTGGGAACAGGTCTGCTTGGCAGAATGTTTGCTAAAAAACACAGGAGAAAAACTGTTATTAATTCTTATCTACTTTCTAAATTATTTCTGTAATTAATCAATCAATGGGACAGTATCTGCAGTCAGTGTGAAACAGGTGCTCCATCCAAGGCAAGCACACTGTGCTGCTGCATGGGCAGTGGGGGAGGCAGAAGTCAGTGCTGGAGAGAACAGGGATCTGTTTTTAAGAGGAAGAGAGGGAAGGTTGATTTTAAAAGGATTATGAAAATTTGGGCATCTACACAATCTGGGTGATACTTTTGTCATTATGGCTTATAGCCATATTCTTAGGATGAAAATCATTAGCTTTCCTGGCTTTCACAGTGTCTGCAAGGAAGCAGGTCTTTTAGGGACAAAACCCAACAAAACAACACCCCTCAGGGTCACTGCTGGTCTCTACCAGCACCTCAGGCTGATCACAGATAAGCAGCTGTGAGGAGTCTGTGCTTCCCAAAGCTCCTTTGCCAGTTTATCTCCTCCTTTATTCAAGAGAGAGGAGATGAGGCTAAGTACAGACTGCTCATGTAAGGAAAACAGATCATCAGGATTGGGTTTTCCTTCCTTCTGTTTACAGTCACTCCTGGCTGCCCAATAGAACAAGAAATGTAAATAATGTTATTCCCCTAGCCCAAGGTGCTTTTTAGCTACAGCTTGGTTAAGAAAATGCACATTTCCAAATTGATTAAAAAAAACAAAACCAACCAAGGAACCACAAAGTCCTTCAACATTTTCTCCTCTTTTCTTAGGAAAAGTAGTGAAAATAAGATGAATAGAAGGTAAGGGTAGCAAAAAATGCAACACTGCACCGGATTCTATTTCATTTCCTAAAACAAAGGTGGAGTCTTAAATTATTCTGCTTATGGTTTAGAAGTTAAAAACAAAGTTTTATCCTGACATATCTGACACTTAAACAAAAGAGATCTAACACATTTTTTATTTAGAGGGAGCCAGAGGATGAACTGACAATCTGCCACTGTCTTTGGTTGGACACCTGCACAGCTGGGGGGTTTTCTGCTACACATCCCTCTTACCCCAGGTCTGATTTCACTGCTAACACAGTTCTGATTAGTCCTCTCTGAAGTTATGCACTTACAGTTTTCTGGTTTGGCTCCCAGCTCTTCCACTGTCTGCATACTATGAATCTCCACGTTTTCAGGGTATTCTGATTTATTGATAGTCTTCTTGTCCACATAAATGATATGTTTCAGACAGGAGACTTGTGGCAGTGCTGTCTGCAGAAGAGAAACGACATTTTTAGCACTGCCTGCACTGTAAAATTATTATAGGGTTGCTTGTATCAGGTGAAGCTGGTACCAAATTACCTTAAGTTTGCTCTCAAGAAGTTCCACACTCGTGACCAGATATGATGCTCCACACTCGTTGAGACCGTAGGTCACAGCCTCTTCACCCAGCGTGGCATACAGAGTGACAACTGTCACAGCGAGGGAGAGGATGGGAGAGAGAGGTTAAAGTTACACTAAATGCAAGAGCTCTTGCTTCAGCTTCCTGGGAAGCACTGCAGGAGGGGGGAGTTATTATTAGCTCAACTGGGAATTTTCTAATTTGGAAATAAAACAGCTTTTAATTTTCACATGTCAGAAGTTTTACAGCACAGGAGACCTCTGGAACAAGGACAGGAAGGAACCTACAACGATCATCCAATCCTTCTGAAATTATTCTACTTCTATAGCGGAAAAAAAGCCATCAGGAAAAAAGATGCACCAAACCCCAACAATAATGCACCAAGCAATGCCACAAAGGAACTGAGAGCAGCAGTTCTGCCCCTGAGCTCTCTGCAACCAGAGCTTGGGGAGAGGCAACACTCCAAACCTCGCAGGGTCACGGCTCAAGGCTGTGCTCACCTGCAGGCAGCTCTTTCCACACTGTCAGCTACTTCCCTTGCTCCCATAAAATTACTGATGGGGGCAAGGCAGAGAATCAGACTAAGAATCAGACTCTTTGTCACACTGCTAGATTGTTTTTTAACCCCAGCTGGCTGCAGTGATGCCCTTAAGAGCCTCACAGGCACCAAGAAGTTCACCTCTTCCCTTCATCTCTACTGAAAAACCCTTCCTTTAGTATCATCTGCTGTCTCAAACTGTAACCCCAAAGACCCTCAAAGCAATTTGAGCTGCTCCTCACACAGGCAGCTACTACTGGTACTGGAAGAAAAAGACAGCCCAGTGCAAGCAGAAACACAAGGCCGCAAACAAACTGAGCTGTGGTCACAGCATGGTGTGTGCAGACCAGGCATGTGAGTGCAAGGTCACCTTTGCACCTCACCAACAAGTCTGTATGAATTAATTCCAATTAGAGATTTGTGACAGCTTAAATAAATAAAAGAAAAAACAAACAAAAAAAATTATATATGTAATTTTAATGAACGTGAGCAGCTTATAAAGGTATATACACATTCTTATAAAACACCCACATTCTATCATATGATTTTGTTTACTGTTGCTCTCTTTTCTAATAACCATTTCACGTTTTGGATGTGTAAGTCAGGATACTGTCAAGAAATAATATATATATATTATATATATAATATATATAGAAAAAATATATATATAATATATATAATATATATATAAAAACATCCCACATTTTGGGGGAAGAGACACAACTCCTAACATCTTCAGAGTATCAAAAAAAAACCACCTGAATAGTAACTGTACTGTTCTGTCATTCTAACATCTAGAACATTACTACAATAAAATCATAAAAAAGTTTCATAAGTATGAGCAAGTTAATTTTAGGGATCTCCATAACACAGAGAGTAGACTGAAAACTTGTAAGAACCAGACCATCAGCGGAGGAAGTTTATGAAATTCTTACATCTTCAGTGACAAGACTGGCAGAGTCAAAATACTTTAAAGCCAAACCAGTGCTGCGAAATGGTTCTAAAATACATCAGAAGAAAGCAAGTCGAGCACTCACGAGGGAAGTTGTACTTGAAGCAGGTCAGGGCTACAATCATCCATTCTGCTCGGGTCTCACAGAATATGACAACAGTGCTCTTGGGGGTCAGTCCCAGGGCAGTCAGTCCACTCCCCAGGCGAGTCATTTTCTCATTTACTTCTTCATAGGATAACCATCTGTAACTTCCTAAAATTAACTGGGGAGGAAAACCAATGAATTTTGGATGACAAGAAGCTGCTGGTACAGCTCTACCAGCTGATGTGAGTTGGTGCATAACAGCATAAGGACACACTGCCATTCGTTAAAATTGCTTTCATTTTTCTTGCAGCAGAATAACTAGTGCATCCTGTACTCTGTTATTCTTTAACTACCATCAGATGGATGGTTTATAAGATGATGACTGAAGAAGAGCTCTAAAGAGACATGCATTGTTGAGGCAAGACTCACAGCAGCTCAAAACCAAATCAGAATTAAGTACAAAACTGTAAGTTTTACCTTTTTGAACACTTTCCCGTTTGGTTGCATTTCATTTTCCTCACTCAGTATTTCTCTGGTTCCAAGACAGTCCTTCTTGCCAAACTTTGCCAGAGCGTGGTCAAACAGCTTGTCCAAGGTGTCTGCTCCAGGGATGTTTATGTGTGCCAGGGAGTCCAGGTGGGTGACAGAGCGGTAGGGGCTCCCAGGTTTGTCCGAGGTGGGTTTAGCTTTTAACCGTTTGGCCATAGCCTTTTTCTTCTTCGCATTGGTAAGAAAATACCAGGGAATAAATACCAGCATACTGTACAAGGAGATCAACATGTACACGGGCAGCAAGAGAATGCTACACACGTCTAGCCTAAGTTTCATTGTGGGTGTTCAAAAAAGAAACCCTCTTATGAAGTTCTGAAGCAGGCAAGAGCAAAGCAGCAGCACAGTGGGGTGTGGGGAGAAGCAACAGCAGGTGAAGGTTAGGTTTGATTCACAGCAGCTGCTAAAATTTTAGTAACCTTTGAGAGCCAACAGTGGACGCCCGCGGGTGAAGACCAGTGCCAAGCAGAGAGCAGGAAAAAAAAAAGAAAAAAGAATTAAATTAGTAATATTACAGTCAGTTCATTAGTTTTAGTCGTTCTAAGAGTTCACTTCAGAAGCATCAAGGCAAAGGAGACTGAAGTAACCGATTTAAGAGGCCTGTACGCTGCACAACAGAGCACTGTCCTGCTCTGGGGAGGACACGGGGGGAATCTTTTCCATACTTTTCAGACTTTCCCCACTGTCTCTGAATAGTTCAGGGCTGTTGAGATTAATTCTGTCCTTCATATCAAAATATTGTGTTTAAGCTACTTGAGTAATGCCCCAATTGCATAATTATGGGAAAGGTCAATGATTGTTTTCCCCTAAATATTTGTACTACAGAGAAAAGACACAGTAGATTGCTTTACTGCTTTTCAAAATATTGTATCAACTTATATTCATACAATGTATCTTGATAGAGTCCTCAAAAGTCTACATGTTGTAATCTAAAAACTATATAATATTCCAAAACTGCAACTGCATTCCTGATCTCTTCCTTTTCGATGTCAGACTCTTGGAAAGGGATTACACAGATTTGCTTTTCCAACTTCAAAAACTACTTCAATACATGCATTTCAAACTCCAGGTAAGGAAAACAAAATCAAATTTGACCAATTTCAGTCAATTAAAAAAAAAAACCAAACACAGCACAACTTGGCAAGATTTTGTCTGCATGTCCGAAATCTTTCCTCATTTCGGAGAACTGGGCCTGAATAAGGACTGAAGGCAAGTGGGAGAAAAACAAAAGCCTCAGAGCAAACCCCAGCTGTGGCCAGAGCACCAGCCTGTGACTTGTCTGCACTGGCATGTGAGAGATAGAGGTGACTGTGATCACCTGGCTGGCACAGACACAGCCTGCTGACACATCACCCACGCTGGAAGGAGTGGTGGAAGGAGAGCTGCACTCACCAAAGGCAGCACCTCCGACACCCAGGGGAGCAGCAGCACCGACACATCCCAAACCCAGCCTGTCCTGGACACAGTCTGACAAACAGAATGGCTGGGAACAGGGGAACTCTCAGGGCTCCATCAAGTGTTAAAAGAATGTGGGCACACCTCAAAATACACCTTTATTAATATATTTGCCACCCTCAGGTGATGAGGGAGGCTACAATTAACATTTCAGGTTAAACAAGCCAACTGCTACTGACAGTGTTAGCAGAAATGTGTTAATGGGCTGTTGGGGTTTTTAATAAGAATCCCAACATATGCAGTTGTGCTGTAGCCAATATCAACAGCATTTAATGTAATGTGAGGTTAAGAGATCTGCAGATACTTAACATGACCACCACATGAATTTCTGTAATTATATCTACAGAATAAAATTATATTGAATGATAACATAATAAACTAAGCTAAACTAAGCTCAGACTTGTTTGGAAAAAAATATTCTGCATGTTTCTTTTTATAAAAAAAAGATGAATGCTGCATTCTTTTCAAAACATACATGCTTGTTCATGACTACCTTCATCATCATCAACCCCAGCAGAAGAGAGATCATTTTACTTCCCTAAGCTCCAGTTCTCTAAAATGAAGCTTTATGGTTATAAATTGTCATTGCAGTTAATTCAGTGCTCCAAACACAGCACTTGAGCTTGTACTGCAAACAGAATCCAGCCGTGGCACTGAGAGCCAGTGAGGAAATGTCAGTGCACACCCGTGGTCAGACATAACACTAAAAAACAAACCCCATGGAGAGCTCTCCCTGCTCCTCACCTTCCAACAAAAAGCATGTGACCAGGCACAGTGACCTGGATAAAAAGCAGAGTTGTCTGACTACTGCAAACTGTTTAACATAGTGAGATGGTGCCACAGCTTTTCTTTGGGCTCAGTAGGAGCTTGGTCAGAAGTCGTCCTCCTGGTGAAAAACTCCTGAATCAAGAACTGGCTAATTCAGGAAAGTTGCATTTCTTTTATTTTGGAATTTCAAGTTAATTTGAAATGCTTTTGCAAGTGTTTATAGAAACAGAAAACTTAGCTAATTTGTACATATTTGTAATAATTTAAAACAGAATCATGATTCTATCCTGACAAAACTCAGTTGTAATTCTTAATAGACATCAGCTGGAAAAACTTAGTGAGTCCCAAAAAGACACCCTTGGCTTTTCCCCTGGAACCCATGTAAAAGCTGACACATACACAGGAGTACTTACAAGGGATCTGACAGTGCTGACTGAGGGTTTTTCAGTGTCAATTAGATCTATATTAAAAAAAAGACAAAAAAGAACATGTTAGAGGTTGGGAATTTTTTTGCCTTGCAGAAAGAAGGAATCTTTAGAATTTCCAAACACAACCCATAAAGGAGGAAAGCAATTGCATTATTGGGAAAGATTAGGCTTCCAAACTACATTGTACAGAGAGAGACCAAGCTACCCAAAAAGTAGTTTGATTTTTATAGGACGCTACCCCCTCCCCCTCCAAGTTTAAACACGTTCTGAATAAAGTTACGAACAGCAGCTTAATGTAATTTAATTAAAACAAAACAAAAAGACAAGAAAGAGACTTTCATATGGTCCATTCTTCTGCCTGAAGGCAGAAACAACAAGACCTTTCTCATCCTTGATAGATGAGTATCAGTAGAAAGATGAACTCAGGACTCCCCACAGCACACACTGCCCAAGGGAGGCCCAAGGAACATGAAGCAGGTTTTGGGTGCTGAGGTAAGACAGAGTTTGCAGAACAAAAGCGTGGTTATATGGGCAGCGAGGCCTCCCTGGTCCCATGACCAGTGAATAAAAGATGGCTGTGTGTAACTGCAGAGATAAGGCTCCAAAAAGTCACAGCATAATCATTCTCTTGGACTATTGGGTTTTTAGATACAGAAAGCTTTAACTGATATTTAACCTAGTTATGTTTTAATAGCTTTCCCTATAAATCTAAGATTTCAATCGATTTTAGAGACCGAAGCTGAGTTAAATGTCTCTTGCAAAATTCTCCTACAAACGTTTTCTCTTGAAATGTGAAATGAAAGAGAGGTGCTAGAATGTTTTTAGTGCTACTGGCACTTGCATGTGGCTGTGTAAGATTTTGATCCCATACAGGACCATCCCAAACTGGTGCTAAATAAATATTCATCATATTTTAAATATAATGGATAAGTCTGACATTCTCAACTTGCAAAAGTGCCAATTCCATTTGGTTAGAAGCCAAATGTAGCTATTCAAATTACACCTTATGTCTTCAATATCCCATTTAAGTTTAATTAGACCTTAAGAGAAAAGATGAGATGCAATGTACCATCAAGTATACCTTCAAGGCAAAACAACTACGTGTTACTAAAATACAGCAGTGATGTTCTCAGTAAAGTCCCTCATTCTTTACAAATAAAAGAAAATTTAGCACTCGTGACAAATTTCACAGTATTGAAATAGAACTGCTATTTAATACTAGAGTATTTAGAATATGTGATATTTTCTACTGAGCTACAGAGATCATTATTTCTCCTAACTGTTGAACATAACTAGCCTCTTCAGGTCCTTATCCAGCTGTTCTGGAAGCAGCAGCTTCCAGGTTCTTGCTGCAGGAAATGCACGTTCCCAGCAGGAGCGACCCACGTGCATCAGGCCTGACTGCAAGGAAAAAGCAAACCCACCAAGAGGAGAAGCAGTTTCTCTCCCAGATAGCTGGGTTTTCAGCATCTCCAAAGGATTTTCCTCAGGTGAGAAAGCTCCTAGCAATTTTGAAACGGTCTAGAGTTTAGTTAACACTTGCAGTGATGCGTTACGGTGTTCATACTGCAAAGCCCACTCCTGAGGTCGTGTTTTCCTTACGGCTGGTACATGCTGGGTGTTCACAAAACTTTGGTAGTCCAAGCCTACTCCTGACTGGCACTGCACTTTATGCACTGCCAGAGATGGAAGAGATGCTCTCAATATAATCTGACTTTGATATCCTCAGTTAAAAGCTCCAGGGACAGAAAATATGCACCACTCTATTCCTGTCCCGTAGCCAGGGACACAGAACAAATGAAATCAAAGCCCAGGTTCTAGGACACAAGGGACACTCCTCTCTTCCTAATTTAACTGATGTCTAAAAAACAACTGGCTTTTTTTTTGTTTTAATATAGAAAAACAGCTTTTAAATAGTCACAAAAGCTTATGGGATTAAGTAAGAGTAGAAGTGTGCATGGGGATAGGGCGATGGTTTATGTCTCTGAAAGGAGAAAATGCTCCAATCTTCTCTGCATTTGCCTACTCAGAACAGAATCAACTTAGCATCTGCACACACTACTAGAATTTCTAAGTGTAACTCAAAACCTAAAGTACCACCTGTGGCTAGAAATTTTACCCTATGCAGTTTAATAAGGCAGCAAACTATTATCTTGACTAGGAAAGGCTTTAATTACCCCAAGCCTAAAACACTCTAAAGGTTTCACACTGAAAATACATGAACAACAGTGTTTATTGTCCTTCCTCTGGTGTTAAAAAGCTTGCCAGGGATCCAATTTACTATATAACAGCATGATTAGAAGAAAACACAACTTCTTTTTCTGTCTACTTCCAGCACTGTGCTAGGAAAGTCATCTAGTAACAAAGATGACACTAGACAGGAAAAGGGCAGTGTTCTAGTTTGTGAAGAAAACTGGAATCTGCAAAGCAGATTGTTTTCAGTTTAAAAACAGCACCGGAGGAAGTCTGGTTCCTCTGCAACTGAGCTCTTGCCAACTTCAAATGGAGACACAATTCTGGCTTTAGCATAAATACTCAGGGTTGACTCCATCCAGGAAGTTCTGAAATCTTCCAAAACAATCCAGTAAGAATAAGTAACAACTGTTTCTGGAACTTCTCTAGCATTTGGGCAGATCTAAACATTCTGGAGACCACAGCAAGCATTCAGAATTTGTAAGTGGAAAAGTGGTTTTACACAGTAAAAAAAAAGAAATTGAGTTGACTTGAATAAGTATGTGAGTTATTAGTTAGTCAGTTTTTGGAAGGGAACTTCATCATTATCCAGTCATCCTGAACTTGTTCCAGTATTAGGACTGAAAGAGGCTGGGGTTTCAAAAAGAAATTACAGAAAGACTGAGAGATACCACATTGCCAGGAAGATGCAGCACACTTAAGCACAATAAACACGAGTGCATACCATGAGGCTCTCTACAAGTTTTGATTTTCCAAATTTATACCTGGCACACACAAGAACGACAGAACATTTCTACAGCTTAGAAGACTGTGATTAAATAGCAATAAGAGAAGTATCTTGTGGCTAATTACAATTCGATTCGGGTCAGAAAGGCTGAAAAAAAAACAACTAAAGGAAATGATTCAGTTTTTACATCATGTCGGTGTTTTTATGAAAACAAACCCCACCAATATTAGTGCAAGTTACTCATGGTAGAAAAAAGGTTCATGAGGCCAATTTTTCTTACTTTCTCACAAGCAGATTTCTACATATCTTCCTCTTGCACATTTGGTACATCACAAAGGGCAGTGAAAACTCCAGAGACAACCTAACCAAGTTTCAGAAGTATTTCTGTGCTCTGGCAATACAATAGTAGCTCAAAGCCTGAGAGTTGAGAGCTCTCACTGTGCCTGTGCAGTGTAAATACTGGTACCAATGGCCCAAAAACAGGGAGAGGGGAAACTCAGTTGTAGTGGATTCTGATGACAGTTGATACTCCCTGTTTAAATATACACATTCTATTTGAAATAGCAAAACCACAAGTATATTAGGAAGTTATGTTTCTCTTCCTACTGTTTAAGAAGTAGTTAATACAATGTTTTACTTAGCTACTAACAAAGATCAAATTTATTTTTGGTTTCAGGAAAAATATTATTGTTGTCCCTTATATTCACTGCTTCCATTTACTGCCTCAGAACACACGCACTTTGTGTCAATCAGAAAAAAAAATAAATTAGTACGTAAGTGTCAAACATCTACTGCTGCAGTAAGTAATGGAAGCCAGCCCAGCCTCACTGACCCAGTACTTCTTAATCATCCAACAGCCCAGTGTGAAACTCCCTCCTAATTTGTAACACAAGGGCAAGCAAATATTGGGTGAAAGGGTGAGAGCTGTTTGCATGCCCCAAAGGGAGAAAAGGGTAAAGGCCAAGGCAAGATTCCACAACTGAAAACTGTCCACTGAGACTACCTGAACAGGGAAAGTCCTTCCTCCAGGCTCAGCTGGCAGCTTTGCCTCATTAAATCCTGTCCAGGCCCTGCTCTGGAGGTACCTGAGCTCCCTCCCTGTGCTCCCCATTAAATCCTGTCCAGGC
>JAYRBT010000156.1:12008002-12022994 GCA_036023395.1 Myiotriccus ornatus
CCTTGGTTTAGTTTCGCTGACACAGAATTATCTGCACCTTTACACTGTAGCTTTGTAAGAACTTTAAACAAGCCCTAAATTAGAGCTACACAGAAAATGAGCTACTGTTGAACAAAGTAGCCTCCACCAATTTGGTGCTGCCCCAGCCTTTACAAGCTTAGCGTTTTCATGGAAGTGTATTAGGGAAAAGAGACAACCAGAAGCTATAGCATGAAAACGAGTCTACTTTTATTTTTATTGAAAGAAAAAAACCCCAAAACTAAGCACCAAAAACCACTCAAATAAAAACCCACCACCCACTCCTCCATTCCCAACCACTGCAGATTCATTTTATACATGCCAAAATACTTTAATACGCGTAATTTATTATTTGTGGGAGGTCAGGAGTTAGTAATCTTCCTAATCCAAAGTGGCTCTATGGTACAGGAAACAGCAGCTGGCTGCCAAGTTGTCATCTTAAGCCATGAAAAATTGCCCTCATTCATAAATTTTTGGGGTTTGCTGTGAGCCAACACTCAGCGTGTCACGATATGCAGCTTCCAGCTCCTCCAACCTTACCAGCATATTTGAAGTAGTGACATTCTCCAGGCTGCTCAACTCCTCTAGCTTCCAAGACAAAACATTTAATAAGAATGACGCTGTGTATTCTACTTATCAAGTACTTTAGGTAAACTGAACTTAACATAATCTCTTCAAAAACTATTGCGTGTGTGACTACTGGAGAGGAACCAACAAAGCACCCGCTGGATTGCTGGGGCAAGGTGGAGTGTTCCAGTAAATCTGACCACTTATATCAATTTGCTTTGATTTATTTTTTTATTTTTTTTTTCAGCAAGATAATTGCATCCTCTTACCAGGAAGGACAACAGAGGCTCCGTGTAGTCTTACCCAGCTCCCTTCAGCCCAACACACCCACCGGGACACTGATATCAGCACGCACTTAAATATGCAAAAGGCTCGTTCTGCCCTGCGTGCCACCTGCCACAGCCACGTGCAATAAAATGGTGAACTGCAACACTGTGAACTTAGATCAAACACTTTGTAGTACCTGCCTAACGGGACAATGAGTGTGCTTCGTATTCACGGAGTGTGAGGAACTGACAGTGCTCGTTATTTGCAGTCCAATGTTTCTCTGAACACATCCTCATGGGCTTTTTGGTTTAAGTTGTACAGGTGGCTCCTAGAGCACAGAAACACACAAAATAAGTAAGCTAATTTGTAAATTTGGAATTCTTTATTCAGACTTGTGGCCAGATAAGCAATCGCTACACGAAGCAGAAATTTATTTATTTTGAGAAGGTTCTTGTTTTAGCAAACACTGTGGTATCTGCAGCTTGCTATTGAGCTGAGTAAGCTGGATGTAGAATGAGCAACTTGGCTGCTCAGTCTCCAGAAACATAGCACAACTTCAGGTTTCTCTTAAAAGGCCAGTGAATTTCAGGCTCATCAGCACATCTTATCCTGAGCCAAGAAGTATAGCTCTTACATAAAAAAATGCAAGGACAGAAATCAACAGGTGTGTCCCGTGGATGCTGTGGAGAGCAGAGATGATGGAATCAAGAACACCAGGCTCTCTCCAATGCCTACAGCAGGTTTGTGGTGGGACCTGCCTGCACTGGGCACAGTGCCAGCCCCTCCAAAGCTGGGGGCCTTTGGGTTCCACAGCAAGACATGGCCATGCTGGAAAATGCTTACAGGAAAACCTATCAGATGCATCAGCATGGCAGTGTTTCTCTCTGTAAAAGCCTTTGTGCAACTGAGGGATAGTAAGAAAAATTCACCTGCACTGGCAGATAGTAAAAGCAAACCTAACACAAGTGTTAAGGCTGTTCTTACTGTGGTACAGAAAGATTCTCTGGCAGCTGTGAAAGAAGTGCCTCAGGGCACATGTGTGCTCTGCAGAAATCATTTATTTGCTTTATATTTCTTTTCCAAGACACTGAACTGGGAAATACAAAACAAACGTGCTTTATAACTACCAACGGGGAACACAATTTTTCTTTGTGGTATCCCATACTTAACATTATAATTTATTCAGTTCCTCTAATATTTTTCTTGATCTGTGAGCAAGATTTGTGCAAACAAGGCCTTTAAAAGGGCCTAAGGGTCACTTACAGTTATACAGTTATTTTATGAGCTACCCTCCATTTCTGACAGTGTAGGTGATGTTCAAGGGGTGCATCAGCTCCAGCAGTGCCAAAGGCCTGGTGGGCAGAGGCTGCAAATACAACTGTTTGGGGATGGAAGGAAATACACTGTGAAATAAGCAGCAGCACCTGGATGCGTGACATTTGTTTTCACTCGTGTCATTTAAAGGTCAAAGTTTCATCACGGAAATTAAGGTGCTTAAGCTCTCAGTCCCCAGTAACCCAACCCCAGTGATGTCAAACCACTCCTGGCTGTGCAGTGGGCACTGCTGACACTGCCTTGCACCCACAGCACTCTCCTGAGGCACAGGCACAGACCTCAGGAGAGTGCTGTGTGTTCAAGGCAGTGCCAGCAGCCTTTCCATGGAAGAACAGCATTCAGTAAGAACCTCAGCCAAAGGCACTATTGCCACTCAAGTTAATTCTGCAGAGTTCCACAGCAAACACACAAGCAAGCAGTGCTATTAACCAGACAGCAAACTGCTGAAACGTAGGGAGGAAAACCTCAGAGAAGGTGCGGTGCAGGACGCACCTCTTGCAGCCTAAAATGTGCACAACAGCAGTTTAGGAAACACAACAGCCATCCTTTCATCACTTCAGTCTACTGCTGTGTCCCCTAGAATGTATTTAGTGTAATTTAAATTTAAAATGCTACACAGTCCAGTCAAGCACAGTGCTAAGTGGAACAAGGATCAGAGTACTGTACTAATACTACTTCCACTTTAAAATGGGTTGCATTGCACTGTAAAATAAAACAAACAAACAAAAACCAGGTCTGCTCTACAGATCTAACAAATACTTTTGCAAAACATCACCATTAGCTAGATGTTAAGAAAACTTTTACGTATTGGCCATGTTTATACCACAGCAGAAGTACAATGGGTAGGCCAAATGTGTCATTAACAGATGACTTTAAAAATATTCATGTATCATACGTTTAAATTTTTCAAAAAGAAATTGTATACAAGCATTTCTGTAACTGTCTTGGTATTGCTCACTTCTAATCTTGTTTTCTTTAGCAAGGAGAGTTAAAACAGAACATTACTTCAGTGTTATTCAGATGATAATTTAAACATCTCTTTAATTAGTACAAATCGTGAAAGAACAAGTACTGGGATGTAATGTGCTATTTTAAGCCTGTCCTTGCCATGTTAACTTGTTTCTAATTTCACAGGCTTTCAAACACAACTAGTTGGGTTTTTTTAATCAATATATACCTTATTATTCTAAGTACCATTATACACCTATGCTACAGAACGTTCCTGATTATCAGTGTTTGGAAATGTGGGCATTAGAACTGATCAGCAAAAATCAGGAGATGAGCTGCAGCATCATCACACAGTTTAAAGTAAAACAGATGTGCAAACAGGTATTCTGCTCTGGGTTTTGACAATTAACAGCTGCCATTGCCAGACCAATGAATTTATAATAAGAACTTCAAAAGAAATATAAATCTATTGCCTAATAGGCAAGTTGCAAGGATGCTTTTAAAAAAAGATGCTCTACTGATGAAACAGTAACATACTCTAGGAAACCAACAATCACAGCAACATACACTGAAGGAAGTCCTACTTTATTAGTTTTGTCCTCACTGAACAACAGTGCTATTCAAGTATAACAGATTTAAGAGTCTCGGATTTAAAGTGATAACTCAGGATCCACCTTGGATCACTTTAAATCCGAGACTCTTAAATCTGTGATAATTAGTGAATCACTTTATCTCTACCTTGGAGATAAAGATATCTCACCTTGAAGCCCAGCAAACTCCCAGATGTACACTATCCAGGGATTTGGTATTAACTGTACTATAAAACCCATGCAAAAAATTAAATAAATAAATAAATAAAATTCAATATCTAGGATTCCTTAAAACCACTTTACTGAAGTGAAAAGTACTCTTTGATTTCAGAGGCAAGTCCACATGCTTAGTTCTATCTGAAGCAAAGAAAGAGGGAAACAATTCCTCACATCCTTCACATTACACAGCTGTTAATCCAAAAGCAAAGCAAATAAAATGCACACTGACTTTCTGAAGCGGCAGCTCCAACCTCACTTCCATCCCAAGCAACTCACACACACAAGCTTTAAAAATCATCCATTATACAAACTGACAATCTGACAACATGTTGGCTGAAGGAAAACACTTCCCACTCCTCCCAGTCCAATGCCCACAATCACCTTTCCTTGCTTGTTCTTCTCCTCCACTTCCCCAGATTGCCTGGGCTATTTATTTCCTTACTGAAAAATGGCTCAATGTGCCTCTGAGTTTTCTGCTGTATTTGGGATATAACTAACTGCTATATTTGGGATACAAATAACTCTCCAGCCCATTTTACCAACAGGCCTCACACCCGTACTGAACACACCTGGTATCAAATCACTGCAGGAACAGAGAAACTTCAGGGGTTGGAATGGACCCTAAAGATTATCTCGTCCCAACGCCCCCGCCATGGGCAGGGACACCTTCCACTAGACCAGGCTGGCTCGAGGCCTTCTCCAACCTGGCTTTGAACACTGCCAGGGGGTGGGGCATCCACAACCTCCCTGGGCACCCTGTTCCAATGTCTCACCTCACTTCACTCAGAGTAAGAAAGATGAAGTTGAAGCCAGCCCCCAGCTCAGTCCTGACTCAGACGCTACTCTGGGCATGGCAGCACAGTAACCCCAACAGCAGACAGGCTGTCTATCTAGGGCAACAACAACAGCACAAGGAATTTCCACCCCCACCATCCATTCCTAAGCTCTGTATCATGCACTTGGTCAGGTAAATAGTGTTATGCCCATCTGGCACATGATCAAAGCTGTATCTTGATTACGAGTTCACTTTATATGAAGTATTAGGAACTGATAACCCTGAGAAGAAGCAGGGCAGGGAAGGCAGACCCGCCGTAGTTTAATTTCTGTCCAACTGCTTTTGGTGAGCTCAATGCAGGTCCCACTAGGCACCTTCTGCAGAGAAGGAAACTGAAGCCACAGCTCCCAGGCAATCCTGGCCACTGGCCAAGTCTTTTTCCATATGGCATCTTTTAGTTCCTGTCCATGTAAAACAAGTCGTGGCTCCAGCATATCCAGGATTAAGGCAAGGCCCTCCCATCCACCACTCAGACCACAAAGAGCAGTCTCAGAAAGGGCCCTGGTGCTGTCACACTCCATGGCCACCACAGATCATGATAGAAACCTGTCACACCACTCCCAGCATGTGTTTTACTTTCAGTATAGACAAGTTACTCTGAGTGTCCACAGAAGGAATAACCAGTGCTGCACTCAGCTTTCCTTTGTATGTGCCTGTCTGCAGAGTTCAACATTTTGAGGAAACATGCAGTTTCTAGAAATGTCAGCAGATTGTGGGCACTCCTAATTTCCTTCCCCACCCCCAACTGAAAAAACCAAGGAAACAAAAACACCAGCAAAGTACTAATAATTCCTATCCACTGTAAAGCATAGCTCTGCCAGCAGAGGAGAAATACTTTCTCAAGCTTTGCCTTCCATACAGCTAGTCTGTTCCGGATGGAAACATGAAGGAGAGCAACCTCAGTTACAGGGAGGACAAGAGGCAACTTTGGAACAAAGATGAACCAAAGCGGTCACTTTGCAGCTGCCCTAGAACGCAGTCACTTTGCAGCTGCCCTAGAACTGCCCTAGGAAAATTAAACAGCGTGGCCAGCTTTTGAGAGATGCCTTCCACAAAAAAGGTGGAAGACACTGCACCATCTAAATAGCATTCCAAACTATGAACAGACGGAATAAAATTGTAAATTTTGTCTCTCAGGAAATTGCTTTCCTCCTTCCATGCAACTTCCTTCTCTCCTGAGAAAACAAACGTCCTGAAGCACAGTGACCACATGCTTAGTGGAGTATACAATGAAGATTTCCCTTAATGATTAACTCCAACTGTTTTTTAGCTTAAGCAATGCCTTATTCAGAAGAGCTTTCTTATAAACAAGCTCTCATTCATTTGTCAAGTTAACTACCTAACTCTATTTATCATTAACTTAAATAGATTTTGCATGTTTACTTGGCTCAGGGTACTGTTTGGTATTTAATTTTAATATTAACTTCATTTAAAAGAGGCTGCCTCTATTTTACTAGATACATATCTTAACAGATATCTTGGCATATACCTGTATGCAATGCCTTGCCTGATTGGCTCCAGAGTGGTTTCTCTAGTGTTATAAAAGGGCTGAAGCACAATCCTTACTACAGGAGAAGGTGTCATCTGTTGAACTCTAATTATGCTGCAAATTTACAGCTGCTGCTGTTGGATTATTCAATCTGCAGACTGGCAGTGTATGTTCCAGGTCATATACAAGTAAAGTTTGCACGAGAAGCAAACACCAAAATAGCGAAGACCTCAAGACAACCCCACCACAGGAGGGCTCCTGGGGGCACGTTATCTTTTTCAAGTTCATACAGTTCTGTGGTTTAAGACAACAGTGAAGGGGAACTGGTAAATACAAAAAAATTAGAGCTATGTTAAAAATGCATTAAATATTTTCCAAAATAACTTTTATGTGGAGATATTTAAGTCTTCTGTAGAACTGTGTTGAAATGCAAACTTTGTATCCACGCACAAAGAGCAGAAGAAAAAAAAGCATTAAACCAAACTTTGCTAACTATCTCTTATTTGGGAGAAAAGATTGTTTTGGAGATTTATTTGTTTAAAACTCAATATTTTTACATCTTCAGAAAAAAAAAATCGATGTTTTTAATCATTGCAGTTAGTCTGAGATGCCAAATCACAAAGAATCAAACAGCAGAACCTAAAGAAAAAAAATACCATATGTTTCTATGGCCCATCTGTAGCTTTATTTGTTAATTTTTGCCCTTGAAATTGGCAAGGCCACAATTGCAAGTCTGTCTAGAACAGTAAATGACAAACCATGTCATATTCTTATTTTTATGCTGCAACAGTCCAAGATGAAAAGAGCAACCAAGTAAGGACAGACATTATCCTTACCCTAACAATCCTCTTTTACCACCATCAGGGACTACAGCTGTCCATTTACTTTATATGAAACAATCCTTAACTGACACCAAATTTCTCTATAACCTCCATCTATATTTACTGAGCATCCTCACTGAACTACTTTGTACTATAACTCCTCTTTTCCTAACGTAATTGTCTCGTATTTAATTTGTTTTCCCAAAAGTTACAAGCCATACGCTAGGCTATAAAGTTATACGCTAAAATTATTACTGGGCAAACAGAAGCACTAGGTCAGCAGAGGTCTGTGCAGCTGAGGCAGGGGAGCCAGGCAGTGCACATGCACTCGCTTCCCAAATACGCCTCAAAAATCCATAAAGTGCGTGTTGTAGAACACCAAAAAAAGCAAAACGTATCACAGAGGAACAGGACAGCAGAAATATTCACCCGGTTTCTTGCCCTCCTTTAACAGGTGCTGCTGTGACGTGCACCAGGGAAGCATGCGCTGAGCGGTGCAACCACCTCTCCTGATCAGCATCAGCCCATCTCCCGAGCCCAGCTCCTCCTCTGCATCCCGGCGGGGGCGGGGGGCTCCGGGGGGGCGAGAGCCCCGCCGAGGCACCGGGCGGGCCCCGGGAGCGGCGGGGGATGCGGGTCCCGCCCGGTGCCGGGGGACGGAGGGACGGCAGCGGGTCCGGCCGACGGCGGGAGCGACCGCGCTCGGCCCCGCGGGCTGCGGAGGGGATGGAGAACCGCGGCAGGCGCCGGAGCTGCGGGGAAGCCCCGAGCGGAGCCCCGGCCCGGGGCTGAGCTGGCGCGGGCAGCGGCGCTCCCGCCCGGGCTCAGCCGGGGCCGCCGGCCCGACCCCCGATCGGCACCTCCAGGCGCCCTTTCGGGGCCAGCACCTGCTCCGGGCAGCGGCCGGGGCCGCTCCTGCCCGCCCGGACCGGGGCGCCGAGCCCCGGCACATCCTCCCGGCCCGGCCGCCGGGAGGGACCTGACCCCGGGTAACCCCCGCTGCCTGCCGGCTGACCCGGCCGGGCCCGCCCCGCCGGGAGCCCCCGCGGGCCCGCCCGGCCCGGGGGCAGCGCCAGCCCCGCGCCCCCTTCCCCGTGCTCGGGGAGACCCTCCCGCCCCTCGCCCCCTGCCCGTGCGCGGGGAGACCCTCCCGCCCCTCGCCGCGCCCAGACGCTGCCGAGGGGCAGAGCGAGGGGACCGCACCGGAGCTGCTCTGCCCCGGCCCGTCCAGTCCCTCCCCCGGCCGTCCCACACTCACCGCGCCCGGTCTCGGCGCTGCCGGCGAGGATCGCAGCGGTACCGGCGGCGGTACCGGCTGCTAAAATGGCTGAGGGCGCGGGGGAGGAGCGAGCCCCGCTCGCCGCCGCCAGTGCCGCCCAGTCCACCCAATCCACCCGCCGCGGCCGTGACGCGCCGGGGAAGGGGCGGGGGCGGCCGGGCCGGGCCTCGCCGGGCGGGGGTCGGGGGGGCCGGGCCTGGTTGGCCCTCCCGAGGCGTCCCGAGGTGTCCCGGGCTCGCCGGCGGATGGAGGGCCGAGGACACCGGGCCGCGGGCACAGCTGGGTGGCCCCGACGCGGTGCGGGGCCTGCTGGTGTTGTGTGGAGCTCCCGGGAGCCGAGGGGCACTCGGGCCCTGCGGGCAGGTGACTGAACCCACCCAGCAACCCCCGCCCGGAGCCCCGGGCACTGCCCCTGCCCCGAGCAGCGAGGCCGCCGGTCCGGATCTTCCAGCCTGGAACAGGCAGCTCAGAGGTTTGTGTCCCGCCTTTGTCTCCAGACAAACTGGAGACCACCAAAGCCGAGTCAGAGAGGCCCCCCTCTGGCCTTTGTTCAGAACACAAGGAATGGGTTTCAGCGACAGCGCTGACGAGAGCAACTGGGATTACTCACAGCGCGGTTCAAAAAGCCAGAGGCTACAAATATCCCCATGATTCATGCAAGAGTTTGCCAGATGGTTTTTCATGTTTTGGAGTCTGAGGCTTCTTCGGAAGAGAACTGGCACAAAATAACTTGCTTTTGACAATGCCACTTCTTAATAACATGTAAAGGAAGGGGAAACATTCCATGCTCCATCTATGCCAAGCAGAAGTCCAGCACTATCCTCCCCCGCCCCACATGGACTGGGACGGAGTGTGAAAAAGCAAAATTAGCAAACAAGCCATTGCTATAATTAGTAACAGGAGTTTGCTCCCATAAAAGACAACACCTTGCAGGATGCTAAAATGTTCTGGCAACAACTGCACATGCAATGTCGATGCTGTATTTAAATAATTCTCATTCTTCGAGAAGCCAAAAGCACATCACTTCCTCTAACGGAGGCTGAGCTGAATCACCGTGTGGGTTTTGCTCTGCTTGGACTATGTGACACTTGGGGCAGTGTTATACTCTCACTTTGTTCTAATTTGTTTCAAACCCCATTGCTTTGCTTAATGTTAAATCATCACTAATGAGAGGACCTGGATTGCACAAGATGCCCAAAGGCATATCTATTTCATGCAGACTACATACTTTTTTGATGTAACCTTCCAAAATACTTTGGAAAGGTTGGGCAAACCAACTTGCCACCATTTTTTTTTTTCCAACTTAAAACACTGACACATGAGCCTGTTGTTTAAATCTTTCTCTTAAACAGTAAATGGGTAAGAAAAACTATTTGTAATTTGTTCCAACAGTTTTGTACTTCCCGTAGTCTTAAGTTTTGAATGAATTGAGCTGAGATTTACCGTGATGGATCTGGCTAGTGTGTAAGGAAGCCCGTCTTGTGCCTAAGCCAGCTGGAGCACTGGAGTGGCCACAGTGGGTCAGATCAATGCCCGAGTTAGAACACGAGGCTGTTTCTAATGGTCTGGCCAACTCCTGGGGAAATACGGGCTGGTTAATTACAATCTGATGTGAAAGTATAACCTGTCACGTTATCATTAGAATAATGAGTCCTAAAATTAAACTTAGTACAGACAGGGTGTCCAGGTGAAGAGTCAAATATACCTTGTTCTGTGCAGGCTTCAGAAACAGCACCATGGGAAACCTTTTCTGCAGCTGCAGGTATGCAAATGCCCACATGAATTACGTGGGATTTACTGATGTAGAAGTTGCTCTTTTGTTTGGCATAAGAAATATTTACATTTAAACCAGTTCTTTGAAAGCCCCCAAACATTCTTTTTTGAAAGCGAAGCAGAAACAGATTTATTTGCTCTTTTTTTATAACAAATCTATGGTCAACTAATAACACCTTGAGGATAAGTGTGATACTTCCAAAGGCTTCAAAACAGGACGCTAAGACAAGCCTATGGTCAGGAAGTCTCTGGTTTTCACCCAGGACTCAGCACAAGCTTGGAGAGAGTCAACAGCTTCTCACCTCATTCCTGATATCAGCAAAGGGATTGCATAATGTTAGCACTTCTAATCTAAGTAGTAAATCAATATCTGGAACCTTGTGAATTGTTTATTTATTTTAGGAGCAGTGGCTGGTGAAATCAGCGATTTCTTAAATACAACCCTGTTTCTTCACAGAGTGTGCAGCTAGAATAAAACCAACAGAAAACAAACTTTGTACACAAACTTGGCCATTTTGGAGCAAGGACTCTCCCAGAAAAGTTGCCTGACTTTTGTCTCAAAATTTGAATGTATTCCTTATTCCTTTTTTTTTTTGTTTTGTTTTCAATTGTATTTCTGCTATTTCTCAATAAACTTAGACCACATCATTACAAAGAAAGCGAAAGCTGCAGCACGTTGGACCTACACTTTAACTCTGCCCATCGGGACTAATGCACTTCTTTCCACTCCAGATCTTTTTAAACTGACTCTCTGGTTTTAAAAGAACATAACAGAACCAAGACAGCGGTCAGTCAGACACATTTGGTGTCACAAAGGATTGCTGATCTCTCCAAAGAAGTGCATTCCAAGGAGGAGTTTCAAGCAGGGGGAACTGAAGGATGGCTGTGAATAAAGGGTGGTATTTTAAGGAAGGGGCTGCCTCTAAATGTATGATTTGTTTTGTTCTTTGATGGTTTTTGTTCAGCTAGTTCCATTCCCCCCTTAGACTTATACATGAAACCAGATTCAAATATTATCTGCAAACGTGCTTATAACAATTGTCATGGAATAACAAATTTCTGTATTTTTACATAAAGAATAAAAAACTCTTATTGCATCTCCAGCCATAATACTGGGCCTTAGGGGGAGGGAGCAGAGGGAAAGTAGAGACAAAGCCTGATAGGTTTCCTGAACTGAAAACCTGTGGTCAGTTTTGTTCCCCTGATGCACACAAATATGACTTCTCCCTGTGAGTCATTGTGTAGAAAAATGAACAGCAGCAAGAACTGAACATATACTTGCATGATGTAATTACATAATTGGTTTAAGCCATATTCCCTGCATGGAACAGAAACATGTACCTGCTTGCACATAGCATCTGTATTTTGCAAAAACATCACCTTCATTACCTGCTCAGATGTGTGCAGAGTTTGGAGCTACTTTCTTCTGCAGGGTTAATGCCTGCCAGTAACATTCTGCCTGCTTGGGCTTCAAGACACCAGAGCCATGAGAGCACACGAGGGAGCTTTGAACAGTCATTGCAAAGAAGACTTCGAGTAGTTATCACATAATGAAATATGTTCTCGTGCTGCCCAGAGACATTCAAAAGAAATAAAATTAAATGGTATAAAAATGAAAGTTTTATTTAAGTTTTCACAAGATCCAGTCTAAAGTGCACAACCACAGTTACCAGCTACAACAGGCCAAACTTACTGCAAAGAGCCCATTAGATTAGGATATATAAGGGCCAAAAATATGGCTAAAAAATTGTCTTCTTCCAGTCTGTTCCATACTTTCATCATCAATGTCTCTTGAGTATTACAGTTTCCTTTAAAGGAATCATAACATTTTAAATATGATGCCCTAATTTAGTATGAAACCATTTGGGGAATTCATTAGAGCAAAGACTAAAATTCAGTGAGGACCTTGACCTCAATAGTTTTTCTATTTACATATGTGATGGCAGAAGTTTGTCTTGATAGAAACAGCAAGGACAGCTCCTAATTGATACTTTTTTTCCACAATTATCTTTTTTTATTTAGACCCTAGATAGCAAAAAAAAAAAAAAAATTAAAAAAATTGTTCATGTTAACTCTGTTCCAATTTTTCATCTGAGCTCTATTTTTATAAAAATACGATAGTGTGTTTTAAAAAAATAACACAAGTCCTGAACACTTCAGCTGCATTTCCAAGGTACGTGAAACAGGGAAGTACAAGCAACCTCCTCTGTGATGTTCCCACACATATAATTCTCACGGGGAGCAGTTGCATGTGCACATAATTCTCCAAATTTGTATTCTGAGAAGTACTGTTGGTAAGGTTAGAATGACTCAACTTATTGCTTATCTGCTTGTAGTGGTTCCTCTAAGTCTCAGGGGCAGATATGCATCAGTAGATTGCATGAAGGACAGACATAATCTTGTGTCCAAACCATAGTTTGGTGCAGAAAGGAATACTTAGTCATTTTAGGGTAACTGGCTTCCTATGTAACAATTCACCTATGACACAAAGATTAAATGGTGTGTTTCTGTTGGCTTTTGCTATTTAATTTCTTAAAGCAGAAAATACAACAAATAGTTCTTAACACTGACAGACTGTGAGGTCTTTACTTACTCACTTAAAATTACATCTAAGAGAAATTTCTGAAAATTATTTGGTAGCGGGTTGGCAATCTACTTATGCAAGTCTTATGAAGTCATCTTGTTATTATGAACAGCCTCGTGTGATTTTTTTAAACAATCTGTAAATGGCTCTTGGAACATCTGTTTCCAGGGTTGTAAATCCCTAGAAGAATCAGTACAAACTAATCCTGCCTTCATCAGATACACCCTGCTTTTGTTTCAGAGATCGCTGTGCCCAGAGGGTAAAATGATGGAGTCTCAACACAAAACTCTAGCCCAAGGACAGAAGTATTGTGTGTGCTTTAGAGCAGTGGGTATCCTTCCCGTACTAAAATACTCTGCACATCCTGGCTCAGTTACAGCAAGCTGCCAGTCTGCCCTGACAGGCTCCAGCAGTTCTGTCTCAGCCTGTTCCTGAACTTGCAAGGGAGTCCTTACGAGACAGTCTTGCAGCTTTCTGTCATGATTTACTAGACAGTGTACCTGCAAGAAGCTCATTCACCCAGCTTGTCAAAAAAGTCAGGATTTTGACAGAATTCAAATTACATTCTTTTAATTCTGCCTTTGCAGCAAAGCTTTCAGTCATATCTTGTTTTTTCTTTCTTCAGGGGCTGATTGATCACTGCACTGTTTGCCATCAGCCAAGCACAGTTTCCTCCACAGCGCTGTGGACCATTGAAAAAGGTACACAAATTCCAGGAGAAAAGTGTTATTTATGGACAGTTTGCAGTAGTGCTACAGACCCCCTTCAGCAATTTTGCATATTATGATAAACAGTGTAAGAAAAATATGATTCCTTTTCCTTGGTGACCTTTTCCAGATTGTTTAGAAGTCACCCACAAAACATTCCCCACATACACTTTTACTTCTCCTGTCCACTTAGGTCTATAAAAGCTCTTGCTTACATGGACAAAGATGCCAGAGTAACAAGTTCCTACATTTTTAATAGCATTTTTCAGTCAGCAATTCAACATTTCCTTTGCATAGTAACTTCATTGTCAAAATCTTTGCATCTAAATTGATCTTTTTCCATTCATAACATTTGTGGTACACAGAATGTCTGCCCATGAAAAAAACCAGAAAGGCCAGACAAAGATGGGAAGTGCTCTTTCCAAAAGATATTTGAATTCTTAACTTAAAAAGCTTCCTGTGAGATCAAGGATTTGACTCAGCACTCAGCTCTGTATTTTAATGGAGAGTCCAGGTGAAATTCAGTTTGTAACCCTGTGGTAAAGGTAACAAACTGTGACTCTTTTCAGGGCTCGCACTTGTGACATGGACTTCCCTTTTGCCGTGAAAACAGAAGAGAATTCTACTTACACAATCAGTTTGTCATATCAGTGGCTGCTACCTACTGGTACATATTGTTCCTCAGGTTTACAATTAATGTCATACAGGCAAGAAATATTAATAGAATATGCTTCATTTACACAATACTTCTAAGGACTATGCTTTTGTTTCTGTCAGTAGTTGTATTACAAGTTGATTCTTGGAGTCAGTTATTTTATTTGTTCACCTGACACTATACATGCAAATTGTTTGCAAAAGTAATTGCTGTAGTAGTTGTAGAAGGAGTAAATGCTTGTGAATGAAGCTGCGTTCTGAAAGCGAGTTCACGGGCACTGGGTTGGGAAGGGGAACAGCTGGATTCTGAGGTGTTCTCTGCCCCTGCTGCCCTTGTATTCAGAACCCAAAACTGCCGGAAAGCAGACACCCCCGTATCTGCCATGGGATCTGGCTCCACAGGCCTGCCCAGGTATCAGTGTTACACACAGCTGACAAATACCCCGATAACAGTTTCTTCTTGTTCAGGTGAATAGTATCCCTTACCTGCCTATTTTCTTACCAGACAATGATAGTTAAGAAAGATGATGCCGGGGAGTTTCAGCTTTAGCCTGTGTCACCTAGATAATTTGACTCCTTCATTGTTACACAGTAGAAGCATCCTCACATAAAAGACTTGTGGCAGCTTGAGAAAATGAGAAGGCAGTGCAAAAATAGGGTAACAAAAGGTACATTATACCCTCTGAACAAACAGCCTGAGCAATTCCATCTCTCCCCAAGTTTTAGAATATTATTTTCATTACTTCATCCAACCATATTACTGGGCCTGATGAGATGCCTCACTTATCTCCTCATTATCAAGGCTACAAGCAGCAGAATGGCTATTTTTCCTTCAGGCATTATTGATCAGCATTGACAGTAACACCCAGCAGGAGAAAAGTTGGGAGTAGCCCAAGTGTCAGTCCG
>JAYRBT010000156.1:12023094-12116827 GCA_036023395.1 Myiotriccus ornatus
CCTTCAGGCATTATTGATCAGCATTGACAGTAACACCCAGCAGGAGAAAAGTTGGGAGTAGCCCAAGTGTCAGTCCGGGACACTGGAGTGCAGCAGCAGCACCTTTCCTCTCCTCACAGCCCAAGTGTGGGTCAGTCCTGCCTGCAGAGGCTGCTCAGTGAGCTGAACATCCCAAGAGCAGAGCATGTAGTGGAGGAGCAGTGCTAGTTCTCAGAATTTAAGGGGTTGCTTAAAACAAAGCAATTATATTTCTGAGACATGCTTTTTAATGTATGCTGTGGTAAGATCTGAACTCCCCAAAGACCAGCTACAGAGTTCGTTCCTTCTTAGGAGCAAATTTGTCCTATTAAAAAGTAAATTCTGTAATGTGGAGACCTGCAAAGCACAGAATAAAACACAGTTTCACTCTTTCCTCTATCTCTGCTCTCTGTCAAAGTGTATTTTATACTGAACGTGACTAGAGAATGAAAAGCTGTGTCCTTATTCAGTGTCATTCAATGTTACTCTGGTATGTTCCTTTCCCAGAAACGGCTGACCACAGGAGACAAGGCCTTTAGACTGAAATATTGCTGGGAAGAATAAACAAATACTCCTCTGAAAAGCAGATCTGGTGAAGCCTCCTATTTTTTTTATAGATTTGAATCCCTAGTTCTCTCTCTTCCATGGATTCCCTGTTTAATAAGGATGACCTCTCACTGCACAACTGGTGCTGTTAATATAAAAGATCATTCAACATTATTCACCATTTCCATGCTAAATCACGTTGCCACGTGACCCTGCACATGCAAATTCTGTGTATCTGCCATTTTGACCCAATATCAAATTCTTACCAAAAAAGCAAATTTATAAGGTGAGACACCCTTTCCTCATGGAGTTTTTGTAGTTAAGTCTTGGGTCTGTCCTAGTTGTACTGCAAGAGCAGCTTTGTCCAGCGCCTCAGGGGGAATTTCAGATGATAAAAAACTAAAGCACCAACTTCTTGTTCAAGTTTACTTACAAAATCAGATTTGTAATCAATGCTACTGTTTCATCCTTTTCCCCATATTAATAATTTCAAATGTTAAAGACTTTTATACTCCTCTCCAAAGTGCTGCAACAGCACTTGAGGCACATAAAATATGTGCAGTGCAGGGGAAGCACTACAGACAAAAATGACTAATTTCTAAGCATCTCCTTTTACTTCTGCTACTGATCTAATGCTAAGCCTATCCATTAATTTCTGAGGGTTTTTTTCAATTTTCACTTTTTTTTTTTTTTACACTGTAAATCCAGCAAATGGTACCTCGATGCAATTCCTATGACTTTACACCCCATGCACAAACTTTGTCTTGTAAATAGACATAATTAAACCTGGGAAGTTATCACGCAAAGCAAAGGAACAAGAACACATATTTCCACAAAAAACAGACTCTGTGAGAACCAGATCAGGCACTTAATGAGCTTCCACTGACTTCAGCAGCACAGGCTCTGTGCTTGCTAAGAGGGAAGTGACTCAGATGACTGAAATATTATCAAATATTGTGAAATTAATCTCCAGTACAAACCCACTGACTTCTCTGGTGCTACACTGAGCACAAGTCTGGCTCATGTGCTATAGAAAGTGTTGGCACAAACATAAGGGAGTTCAGGAAAAGTGTTAGAGGATTTGTGAGGAACAGGAGGCTTAAACAGTTTTAAACCAACCATGCAAGATTTAACTTTAGACTTACTATTTTTCTATGGTGTAACTTAACGGCAATTTCTCCTAATATTGGATTACAAAATTTAAAATAAGCAAGACATATTCAATACCTCAGGAGGTCTATAATAACAATACCACTAAGCCCAAAAACCTCCTAAGTGTGTGGGTGTAAGACATTCCCCTGGGTGTCAGGTGATACCTCAGCCAAGTGAGAAAAGTCACATTTAGGCAAGTAAAAAATAGTTTTAGCAAATCAAGTTTTAAATGCCAGCCATTAACCCAAAGTAATGATAAATAAATGCTGTCAGGTTTTTATCTAATGATCCGTATATTCACAGAAGGATTCCTGCATTTTTCCCCCACCGGCCAGGTGAGGAAATTGAACAAGGATGTGAACAAGGATGTGTAACACTCAGTAATAACCTCACGGCTTTTAGACCTGTCTGGAGACAGAATGGGTGAAAATACTGCAGCTGATGAGAGGAATTGACATTTATGACATTTGCAAAGAAGATTATGAACCTGTCCCCTCCCTTTTCCTAACACACTTCCCTTTTAAGGTTCAAAGAGGGAAGAATTAAGAGGAGAGGGAAGAATTACATTTCAGGAATTACATTTCAGGATCTGTTAGAGAATTTTACATCCTCACTTCTTCAAGCTTTACCCTACTATGCTCTACTCCTTGCAGTTTAGCCAAAATATTTCAGATTATTCAGGCCATTCAACATCCAAAAATATACTGTGGGACCCTTCTGCTTCTGCTGACAGGCAGATGTTGGGGTGGCTGTGGGCAGTACTCAAGCAGGATTATCAGGAATTTGATTTACCATTTATTTTGCATTCTGTTGACACAGCTTACACCTACACCATGCGTTCTATCCCAAATTGCCAGTGAGTTGTGCTGCTCTCATACTTTACTGATTTAATTTTCGAGTGATCTTCCCCCAAAGCACTCTGCCTTTGTGACATGGCAGTGACCAATGGCCCAGGTAATTTCCATTTCTTTGCTAAAAATCAGCTGCTTCAAGAAAGGAAAGGACAGCTGTTTAATAGTGGTAACCACTAGAGTTGTGGAAGCCTGATTTTCCTCCCAGGTACAAACCAGGATAAAACCAAGCAGGCCCGGGACTGCCACCTGCTGTGCAACTTTAATTCTCGTTCTGCATCACGAAAGCGAGTACTTTTGTGAGGAAAGGCTAACTGCAGAATGCAGTCTAGCCTAATTTCCCTCTTAAAAAAATCCTCCAGAAAAGAGGAGTTTGACACATATGGCAGTGGAGAAAATCCTCTCTTGAAGCAGAGGTCTGTTCTCTGGTGCACACTCGGTGTCCCCATGCGAGGTCAGAGGGGCAGGTGCCTCACCTGAGAAGGTCACACACGTCTGCTCTGTGACACTAGTTCATGGTATGCTATCTACATGTCTACAACCCAATGTACTTCAATCTCCATACAATAAACAGTCCCAAAAGACCAACTGCTGGTGACATTTTAACTGTTTCACGCAGTGTGTGAGTGAATGTGTAAGAACTGTGTGTTACCCTACAGATAACACAGACTTTGGCTAAGTGTTCACCACATTAAATTGCATTCATCTGCTTGACTGAAGGCTTCATTCCTGTTGATTTGGATTTTGGGTTTTTTTGTTTGTTTTTTTCTTTAAAAACCCCAGATTTTATATAGATACCAAGTATATTTTAAGTATCCTCGATTCCTTTACAGAATTTGCAGATCACAGAATTTCACAGCATTGCAGAAATAGGGTTATTGTGAATATTTTAAAGAATCTTTTAATGAGAAAACTGTACCTTATTCTGCTTGTGTGGCTGAACCTCTAGAGTTTTCTTTGCTTATCTAGCAGGCATTTGTGCTCTTTGGACGTTATAAACAGCAGCAAACAGATCTGAAAAACAAGAATAACCTGAAATGTTTCAAGCTGGAATGTAAGTATTTTTGTTACTTCTTTCCCCTTTTATTGGATAATTTTTTCATTGACATGCTCCTGAGCTATGTGCCCACGCTACAGTTTCTGCTTACCCCTCTCTGTTTCGAGTAAAGAACTCTTTAAGGAAAAAAATTTGGCTGTCTTTTTTTCACCATCAGTCAGAGTTTCTAAACAGAAAAATCTGTTCCTGTGACAGTATGATCTGCTGGATAACACACCTGCACTGAGTTCCATAGCCCTGGCCCCCCATCTGGGCAAGAAAAGATGGTGTCAGGGCTGGGATTGTGGATGAATCCCAGCAATCAGCCAGGGGAAAAAACCAAAAAGCACCTCCCTAGTGCTGAAGCACGATAAATGCAATCGGCCAGGCTGTGAAAGTGCTCACATGCACACAAGCCATGAATCCTGATAAATACAGAGAGCTCTGGGGTAAATATTTTTAAGTTTTGTGAAAGAGCCCAAGAGGGGCTGAGCTATCTGGAAAACACAGACCTGAAAAAGAAAAACCCTTTTGCCTCCCCTGTTCTATTACTGGAAACTGTTAGCAAGCACCCACTGATGCAGGATGAATAAAGGAACCATTGACTACATGAGTCATCTCATACCAAGACAAGAACATAAGACAAAATAATAAATCTGTGTAAGATACGTACTTTTTGTTTCCTTCAAACACTGCATTACATTGGCCTACTGAAAAAAACCCCAGCCTTCTGATATTTACACATCATCTCCTTTCCAAAAAATGCAATCCTTACATATTTCAAGAAAACTTAATTCAAGTTATTTATCACTAAATTTCAGCCCCGTGACTGCTGCAGTTTAGAGCTAGTTCCTTCCTACCCCATCTCATCAGAGAACTACAAAACCTATTTCACTCTTTCAGATCTAGCACGAGAGAACACAATTCCTGCCTTCCTTTCTGCAAATATTGACACCTTTTCCCAGCATTTGTTCTATCAAAATGCTCGGTGTGCCTACGTCCCTGACAAGCCCTCAGGGACCACATGGCCATCATCCCTTTTGCAGAGACAGGCACAGTTGTGCTGCTGCTGAAAATAAACGGTGGGGGTTTGTTGTATTAGTGTACAGGGCATTAGAACGAGAATTTCAGAGGGTGACCAACCGCTAGAGGGCTCGGAGCTCCTTACAGTCTGCTGAACAAAATGGTTAAATAAACCTTTCTGTAACAAAGAGCTTAAACACGACCTCTGTCTCGTGAGAGGCTCCTACTCTGTATGAAATGCATTAACCTGCACAGAAAACATGCGAATATACCCATTTTTCCTCAATAACTTCCTAAGACAGACTCCAAAGCCGTGCCTGACCGTGGCCTTCACCACGGGCTGCCGGGGAATCTGCTCCAGCTCTTCCTTCCTCACCGACCTTGCTGTCTGCACAGTTGTTTCTCTCACATATTCTCACTCTCTTCTTCTGCTGTGATGGCATGAGGCTTTTTTTCCCCCCTGCTTAAGTAAGTTATCCCAGAGGTGCTTCCACTGTCACTGATGGGCTCAGCCTTGGCCAGTGGCCGATCTTGGCTCTGTCGGACACGGGGGAAGCTTCTGGCAGTTCCTCGCAGAAGCCTCCCCGTAGTCCCCCTGCTACCAAATCCTTACCACACAAACCCAGTGCAAGGGTATAAGAGCAGCCTTTTGGTATTTTAAAGCACCTAATTTCATGGATTGTGTTCACAGAAATGCTAAAATTGTGTGAGTGATATCCGTGCATGCTAGCAAGTGATAGGAGGGTCGAACAGACCCCACGTTTGGCTCAGAAATCTTTGTGAAAAATGTACACTGGCTGATCAATCACTGTACAGATGAGGTATTGAACACCTCCTTCCCAAATATCACAAGACATAAAAATACACAGTGATTACCCAATAACATGAAATAATAGCCCTGACCAGGATAGAACGAAATGGTAGAAATTCTGTATAACTTAAATAACCTGAGATTACATCATGTCATAGCTCTCCTTCCTACCTTCTGTGTTGTTTCTGATCCTGGCATTACATTTGTTTTACACTGTGTTAAATATAGTGGTTCCCTGACTTTGAATACCAAATGTCACAGTGGTATTAATAACAAAGGCAAATTCCACACGGGAGGTTAGGGAAGACACAGTGTTCTGAATCTCTCAGGCTGAGGTTTACAGGTAGTGACGGAGCGTCTCATAATCTGAAGTTGGATTTTGGGTTTTAAAACAAAGAACTGAGTGGTAACTAAAAGGGTTTCCAGTGAGTCGTCGTGGATGTCAATGTGCTCAACAAACTGTAGCAAAATAGAACCAAAATAGAAAGCACACGTTCTTCTCCCTGCATATCTGTGCAGATTTAGAGAAGCACATACCTCCTACGTGTACCAGTCACAGCTAAAATCAACTCTAACAAACAATCAGAGAGTGAGGAAAGCGCTGTTAATGCTGAGCTTCCCAGAGAAAGAGTTTGGGGGTTCTTTGTGAAATGCCTTTTATTACACTTAGCAATGCTATGGGGCTAACACCGGATAGGAAACAAAGCAAATGCCTCGAAAAATTAAAAATGGCTAAACAACACAGGACTCAAGCACAAAAGGGAGCTCTCTAAGGCATAAAATGTTTGGCTACTGATGTGTAAAAAGAGCAGTCAGCTTCCTTCTGTTAGTTCTCAAGATATTTCAAGTTTAAGGAGAACATCTGGATGGAAATTTTCATTTTCTTAAGAACACATATGTTTTACAGCAGATCCATTTTTCACACTCAACAAAAATGTTTTTCTCTAAGCTTCAAACAATTTCAGAGGGTACCTTTACTCATTTAACATAGGAACCTACAAAGAAATGTATCCTCATTTCTCAGTTGCCTCCTCCACCTGTATTGCAGACTGACTGTACTGTTTGAACCTTTCATTTCAACAGACGTAATCGATGTGCAGAGGAACTGTTAACTATGATTTTATTTTTCTCAGAGTAAGCCTTGCTCATTTATGATACTTCTTCATTTTTCCCTGCTTTTACATCCAGCTGGTTTTGTGTCTATTAATACTGCAGCATTTTATATAAGGCAAAACCTAAGTCAAATACTGCAAACATGACAGAAATGTGAATCAGTGAGAAGCTGGTTCACACAGTTGTCATGTAACAAGTTTCTGTTTGTGCTTTATATAATTATTTTCAGTCCATCAGATTAAAAAACATGAAGATGTGATGTGCTTCTTAAGCCTCTATTTTGAATGTTTCTAGTTGACATTTACTTATTTTTCAGTATTGTCTAGCATATGTTCCAGCTAAATTAACTGACAGGGAGAGAGATGATAAACGGAACTGCCTTTCATCTTTCTCTCAAGAAAATTCCTCGAGAGGAAGTCAGCAATTACACTACCACAAGCCTTCCTTAAAATTCATAAAAAATACATGTGAGCCACTGACTCAACAGAGGGAAATCAGAAAAGTGATGGAAGGATCTCTGTGAACCTATGATTTGTGGCAAGAAGAAAAAAAAAATCAATAAAACAGCAAAATAAGTACAAAACTCCTCCACCCTGTCCTGAGTGACTTTGCTATAAATATCTGTAGCCCTCTGAGACCACTGAGCTGTCCTGGGTGGCAGCTGCACAGTGATGATCTCCCCCTTGGGCAGGGACACCTCTCGAGGCCGAGAGAGCCCTAACCCGGCATCTCCCACCTGCAGCAAGTGCAGACCTTGATGTCAGATCTGAAAGTGTTTGTGTGCCAGTGCCAGGGGGATATACCAGGCTCTGGCTCCGGCAGGAGAAGTGGAGCGAGCGGGAGTGTCCGAATTATCGCAGCCTATTTCCCGTGTTCATGCTCGGTAAAACAAAGCAAGTAATCAGCCTTTAGTGCAGCCAGCAGAGCATTGCCTGCAGTCCCACTGCTCTCAAGATGATGCTGTGTTTGATCGCCTTCTAAGGAGTGGATAAAAGAAGAAGAATTTTCCTAAGACTATAAAAATATTTCAGGAGTTGGTGGAGCTCAGCCTGGGGTATCACAGTCATCCTAACAGCAAAATCCACACTGAAAATAAGGAGACAGGAAAAACGTTCATGTATACACCTCTGAAGATTTAAGCACAGCAGGGGGGCAATTGCCCTACTTCGTGAAGGGAAAGTACATTTCATTAAATTCCTGGGCTACAAGGAACGAAACAAGGAGGCCAAGCGAAAAGAGGTAGAATGTCAGTGGAAATCCAAAGAGACTTAGGTTTCTATCTTGTACACAAACAGGCCTTCTGGTTTGCCAGTGCTGTTGCTTTCTGTGCCCACTACTTGAATATATTCATGCCCATAGTCTGCAAGCGCTGCCCAGAGGCTGTTCCAAGTCTCATTCTGACAGCTCAAAGCATATTTCAGGCTGCAATACTGTGCCCAGTACTGTTCTCCAGACAAAAAATGACAAACAAGGAGTCTCAGCCCAGCTTCCATTTTAAACCTACGAGAGTGATACATTTGTCGCTCAGTCTGACTCCATTTGTATCTCCAAAGGACATCAGATCAAAGATCCTGCATGTAATGTTCATGCTCTTTTAATAAAAATCTTATAACTAAAAAGCTGTACTTCAACAGGCCACCTAATCCCAACTCTCTGCAAAACTTTCCTGTCACCATTCCTGAATTCCCCTTCAGTCCAGGTGTCCTCTTTCCTTGCTGTCTTGGGTAGGCAATTCTCACACAGGGCTCTCTTCTCTCTATTTAGACCAAGCACAGAGAACTACAATAATGATGATTTTCAGGCCAAGGGACCAAGCAAACTGTGGTCTCCAGTGCAGGGTCAACCCTGCAAGGCTGTGTCCCTCACAGCCAAGCAAGAAATGTCTCATACAGGCGGGAGAAGAAGAGAGGGAACGGAAGAGAGGATAAGCTGGAAGAGTTACAGATGTAATGAGGTGGGAAGATTTTCTGGTTCAGTCCTGTCACAGCCTGTGTGAAATTAGACAAGACACAATAAGCCTCGTTTCAGGTTTACTTCAAGAAACAGGAATAAGAGGCTTTTCCCTGTGCTTTGAAGAGATGCATCAGCTCCAAAAAAACAAGCTGGTGTTAGAGGACAGTGTGGGGAATGTGCTCAGAGATCTGAAAATTGCACCCAGCTCCAACATCATCAGTCTGTCAGCTCCCAAATTATTGTTTTTTAACTTTCCACTATTACCCACAGTATAGCACAATTTTTTCCCTAAGGCTGTGGTCATCTGTTTTTGCATAATGCGTTATGAGTTCTAAATAAAGAATTATCATTCATCCTGACACTCCAAACAATCTTGTTTTCCATCAGCTAGAGGACTAATAAACTCCAAATAATTTGAATTTCTTCTATTACTTTGTGCATAAAAACACACAATAAATTACAGCTTCACGGTTAAAGTCATTCTGCTGGTGTCTTCAGCTATATCTGTGAATATTTTATTCACCAGAAACATTTCAGGACTTAAAATATTATTTACTTTTTTGCTCATTTAGCTTGTGTTTTTCTTGGTTTGTTGTTGTTTGTTGGGGTTTTTTTTAACAACTCCTATATAGCAAGGGCACAGAGTTTCTAGTAAATCTACAGATGTAACTACATACTGATGTGTACAGTCACATTTCTAAAGTACAGCAGCAGAGCTTGATGCTGAGGAAATGTCTCCATTTACATAACTAAATTCAAAGCATTTAAGGACACACTTAAGCCAAGCACGTGCTCAAATGCTTTTTAAATAAGAATTAAGGTCTTTTAGTCCTTCTGCTTTGAAGTCCAACTTCCGATGCTTGTTGGTGACATCTACCACTGACATCTACCACGTACAAGACTTTAGGCCTTGCCTTTACTTCCAGGCTCACTTTGGATGGAATTTGCAAATGATACCTTAGGGAGAGACAAGATGCAGGTTTTGTTTTACAGAGGGAGCATGAGCTGCCTTTAAATCTCATCCCTTGCCAGGGAGCAGTGACACAGGGGCAGTGAGGCAGCAATTAAGGGGCCGAGAACAGGGACGGGGGCAGTGACCTGAACAACAAGGGCACAGTCCCACAGCACCCAGGGAACAGGCTGGAATGGTGACAGGTGCTGCAAGAGCCCAGTGATCATCAGGGAAATGCGGGGTGACAAGCTGGGTCCAAGGTCAGCCTGGGAAGCCCAGTCAACAGGTCGGGAACAGCGAAGGACAGAGCTGGGGACAGAGGCACTGCCCAGCCTGGGGGAGGACTGGGGCTGAAGGGCTGCTCATGGCCTGCCATTTCTTCACGGATTAACATTAGATTTCACCAGTTTTATGTTTAAAGAAGCCACTGACAGAAAAATAAATCTCATGCTGGATACAAGAGCAAGCCTCAGGCTCTCGTGCAGACATTTTAGTTGCAGGAATTTATTGCTTTCGGGGAGTCGTTTCTATTGACACAGGAGATACATATGTTTACAGTGGATCTTAGTAAGATCCTAAATCACTTAGAGAAAGGATGAGAAGAAATGGTTAATAAACAGAAAAGAGCAATGGCTTAGTGTTCAATCAGTAATACTAAGTTCTTATTCACAGATGTTTTTCAATGAAGCTGAAGAAAATGAGAGAATGAAGGAACTGTGCCTAGGCCAGTTCAGATCAAGACCAGAGAACCAGACTTTTTGGATTTGTATTGGATCACAATCTGAACATGAGTTATCAATATTGTGCTGGTGCAGAGAAATATCAATTGTACTAGGATGTTCAGTTTTCTAACAATTATGTTCCTTTTATCTAATGAGTGGAAAATCACAGCAAGACAAGAAATCAGCAGGTCACCTCACCCATTGCCACAACCCAAAGTAGGAACAGACAGATCAACAAAGTGCTCCAGGTTACACATGCCTCTGGAATTATA
This sequence comes from Myiotriccus ornatus, assembly GCA_036023395.1. Taxonomy (NCBI): domain Eukaryota; kingdom Metazoa; phylum Chordata; class Aves; order Passeriformes; family Tyrannidae; genus Myiotriccus; species Myiotriccus ornatus. The sequence continues at coordinate 12,033,544 of JAYRBT010000156.1, forward strand.
ATTGTGTTGTTAATCAGCTTCCTCATACAGTCAACAACAGAGCCCCAGAAAAACTTATGCTGGCATAAGACAGTGTGAGAGAAAATGAGAAGCAAGGGGAAGAGGAACAGCAGGGATGATTTATAGCAGGTGGCTTATACCAGAATAATGTGCTGAACTATGATGCAATTTGATCTTGCTGAATGTCTTCTTTATTGTTGATTTAAAAGCATGTTTCTGCATGGTCAAAAATGGAATTCCGTGTACCCCACCTCCCCAGCTTTGCATCACCTGCAAAATAAATAGGTATGTTCTCTGTTCCATTATTTACATTGTTAATAACAAAAAGACCCAGACTGAAGACAGGCTCTAGAAAACCAGCAATATATCCTTTCCTTTTGACAGAGAGCTACTGCATGCTATGAAATACTGCTTGCTATGCAGTCAGTTTTGTACACACCTTATAATACATTTATCCAGGTCGTATTTCTCTAACTTTTTAATGAAAATGTCATGTAAGTGTCAAAAACATAATCAAACTGACAACAGGCTCTGTCCTATCCATAAGGCCTGTTCCCTCCTGGAGGAGAACATCAAGTTATCTGGTGTGGCTTATTTTTGACAAATCCATGTTGGCTGCTATTGTTCCTTGGTTATCATCTAGGTGCTAATAACAGTTTGTGAGGTTACTTGTCCCAGGATTTTTCCATGGATTCAGTTAAATACACTTAAATCCAGCTGTATTTCTCTGGCTCCAACCCCACTTTGAAAATAGCAATTTACAGTTGCCTCTTCTGATTTTTTTCAGCATCTCGTTCACCTTCTTAATTCAGTCATTCTTCAGCTGTCTTGTGATTATGCTCACTAGACTCAAACTATTTGAAAACATTCAGTTCATCTGAGTGCTCCTTATCTGTTCTTTACCTACTCTGGGCTGAGATAATTTTGTCCTCAGTGTCACCAACCCTAACTATCTGCTTGTACACGGCCCTTTTTGTAAGTCTGATACAACAGAGGCAACAATCCATTTAGCTTTCTTCATAATTTATTAACAGATTTCCTTCTCTGTTGACTAAAGGAGTAAGAATTTCTCTATCTCTGAGTACAAATATACGTAAGGACAGCTCTTGATAGTTCAGTGGTTTTGCAGCACTACCTTTTTTAGTCTTTCTTTCTTATTCTTAATAATTTGACCTGTCTTCCTTTGTGTTTTCTTCATGTACTTAAAGGTCAATGGTGACCTCATGATGTGGTCAAGCTAAGCTTACTGTTATTTCTCTCTTACTCACAACTGGGATAAATGTGCCTTCCAAATTATTTTCTAAAGCATCATTCCTTTTCTTAACTCATTTCTTTAGACTTCCTTCCTATGAGGTCTTAACTACTTACTGCTTAAGTCTTTATCTTTCATGACATCTGTTTTTATTTAGCTGTTCTCTCTCCTTTGTCTTCTGTGGACAACAAGCTGTCATTCTGCAAATGCTCTTTTTTGTGAGGAAAATGCTGCCCCACATTCACATTCTCATCCAGTTATTCTTCAATGGCAGTCTCCAAAAAAACCCCACAACAACCCCAAACCACCCAACCAAGCCATTATGTTCCTGTGGCCAGGCCATATTCCAAAGAAATCACACAGGACATACCAACACCTGACACTCTATTGCTGTTCTAATGAAAGGGGTTTTTCACTTCACCAAAGGAAAGCTCGGGAAAGAAGTCTGAGAAACAGACCACAGACACTGCCAAAGGTGGGAGACTGAATGAAATGCAGAAGCAAGATATAAAGCTGCCTGGGATTGCTTCTGGCAGGAGTGTCTTCTTGTAAGTGAATGAGGGAGTAGAAGGGGACAGATCTGTTCCAGGTTGTACATGGCAGCAGATAATCAAATTGGCAGAACCCAGAGAGAAAATGCTTTGTGCTTATCTTTGTGAGCAGTAAGCCTGTGTTTTGGAAACAGAGGAAGAAAACAACTGCCAAACACTGGTGTTAGTGCTGAGCTGCTTGTTTTGAGTATTTAGGCTGTGAGGCAGGCTGGGGCAGTAGGTGTGTGTATATTGTAGGTGTGTGTCCAGCTAATGCATTTGCAGGAGGTTTGTGCTGCAGGTTTAGATGTTTTGATGAATCAGCAGTGACTGAGAAAACAGCAATTTGTAGAATTCTTATCAAGTTCTAATTGTGGATAGGAGCCCTTGAAGACCTTGGAAAAGCCTGGTGGGGACAACTTCTTTCCCAAAAAGGGACTAATTTCTTCCACAGCAGAATGGCATTCACATACTGCCTCCAGCTTCACAGATCAGGTGCTGCTGCCCCTCTGTCTACATGGAAATCCCTTTGACTCAGCCAGTATTGATATCTCACTGTGTTTTTTCTCAAACTTATTTGTGGAATTAAGCAGGCTCAACAGTTTGACCTGCAACAGTGCTGTCCTAGCGCTGTCCTGCAGAGAAGGGCAGCCCTGTTGTAATGGTCAGGATGGGAAGATGTGCTGCATGCAGGTTCTGTGAAATAAAATGTGTATGACGAGACAGCTCTCAGGGGACGTCCACGGCTCTAATTGCCTTAACAACATCCCCGTAACCCACTACTCCAGCTAGATCTCCACAGACCTTTGCCTTTCAGGTACATGTTTGCAGTACAACTGCTTCACAAAGCCACAAACCACGAACCAAACCTGGCTTTTGCTGCACAGGGCTCCGTCTGGCACACGTGGGAGTAAATTGCGTAGGCACAAAGACAAGCAGGATCTGCTCTCTGTGTACGGCACCGGCCACACCTGGCTGCAGGTACCGGGTTAAGGCACCGGGCACACCTGGCTGCAGGTACCGGGTACGGCACCGGGCACACCTGGCTGCAGATACCGGGGAGTGGCACCGGGCACACCTGGCTGCGGGTACCCGGGTACGGCACTGGGCACACCTGGCTGCGAGTACCCGGGTACGGCACCGGGCACACCTGGCTGCGCGTACCCGGGTACGGCACTGGGCACACCTGGCTGCACGTACCTGCCGGCGTCCAGACCGGGACTGGCTGGAGCCCCACTCGGGTTTGGAGCTGGAGTCCCGCTCGGATTTGACCTTTCCTGCGCGGGTCATTGCCATTCCTCGGGCGACCTATACCTGCTGCAACGGCACTTGAAAAACTTGTTTATCGAGTTAAGGCCGCTGCCGAGCGCGGCGGCGAACAGGACCGCGGTGAGGGGCACCCGGAGCCGTGCCCGGTCCTTCCCTTCTTCCCCAGGGGGCGAACCGCGGGCACTGGGTGGGGGCTGACTGCTATAAGGGGGAGGAGGAGGAGGAAGGGGAGCAGCCAGACGAAAGCAGAGGCAACAGGCAGGAAGGAGCCGAGCACCGGGATCGCGCAGCCCGCCGAGGGAGCAGCGGCGAAGGGAGGTGGCGGGAGGCGGGCGCAGCCGGGGCGGAGGGAGGAGCGGGCGGCCGGGCGCAGCCAATTCGGGGGGACACGTCCATTTTTCGGCGTGAGTCAGGCACGTCGGTGGGGTGATGCTGCGGCGCCGGGCAGGGGCCGGGCCAGCCGCGGGGAGCGGCCCGCCCGCTCGGGCCCGGAGTCTCTGCCGTGCCGGCGCTGCCGCCGAACGCAGCGTTGCTTCCTCCTTCCCGTCCCTTCCCTTCGCCGGGGCCGGCGCCATGGCCGGGGGCGCGGGGCCTGCCGCTCCCTGACACCCGCCTGCCCGCGGAGGTACCGCGGCCGCGCCGGGGGATGCGGGGGATGCGGGGGGGACCGGGCGGAGGGAGGGACGGAGGGAGGAAGGGGGCAGGTCTCAGCGCTGACCGCGGGTAAGGGCAGCTCTGCACGGTGGGGAAGGGGAGAGCGGCGGGGGTGGGCGGTAGAGCCGTGTGGGAAGAGAAGGGGTCCCGGGGCGGGGGGTCTGGAGCTTCCGAGGCTCCGGAGCTCACAGGCTCCGTGCAGCTGCGGCCTCTCCCTCCCCGCAGGCTGCTGCGAGCGGGGCTCCCCCGGGCACAGGAAAGGAAAGGGAAGAATTGCCCTTGCCCCGGGCGGAGCTGCCCCGTTCTCCTGGAGCCCGCGAAGGAAGAATTGCAAAGGGAAGGTCTGGACGTTTCATGTTCCGTCAGCCCGGCAGAATTTTGGCTTTGATTCCGTCTTGCTCGTACCTGTTCCTGGAGAAGAGGGACCGTCCCGCCATGTCTCGCTACAGCCTCCACAACCTCCTGGACTGGATGTATGGGGGGGTGGACCCCAGCTTTGCCGGCAATGGAGGGCCGGAATGCGCTGCCTTTCTCTCGGGGAAGCAGCGCTTGCTGGAGAGTTTGGTCTTCCTCAGCGTAGGCATCGTGGAGATCCTCCTGTCCTTGGGCAAGCTCAGGCATCTCCACCTCAGGGAGCTGGAGAATCTGCTGCTGCAGCCCCAGACTAAGCAGGAGAGTTTGGGCAAGAACGTGCTGCTGGTGCTGCTCTGCCTCATCTTTGGGCTGGAGGTGGGGTTCAAGTTTGCCACCAGGACTGTCATTTACCTCCTGAATCCCTGCCATGTGGTCACCATGATGCAGGTAAGGCTTGTGTAGGGTCACCTGGAAGTTGGCTGTTGTGGTGTACTTTCAAGGCAGTACTCTTCCTGTAGTCTGTTTGTGGATCAAAAACACGTTGCAAAAGTACAAATGCTAAAAATTTATATAAACGTTTTTAAACTCTGTTTTTAGTCAGTTTAAGTGAAATCTCTCAAGAAACCTGAGTCAGGTGAAAAGGTGAAGTTGTAGCTATGATTCATGTCCAAATCTCTGGTTGAAAATGTAAATAATTAAGGCTTTCTCACCACTTGCTTTCACCTGATCCTTGTTTCAAGAACAGAAGAGGCTGTTTCCACTGACAGTAGTGCTAAAATTTGCACCAAATCTAATGAGAACAGGATTGTTGTGAAAACAGCTGTGTAATTTATGTGCATCTTGTTCAAGCAAGTTCCTTCTATGGGTGTGAATGTATTTTGTGAAGGTGTTGGAGAAACAAATTATTCTCTGTGCAATGTTGGTTTACCTTTCTAATCTTAGAAGCTGAGTAGTAAGGAAACAGGTGTTACCTGTGTCTCATACATGGACTTGAACAAGGTGATATGGCCTAATTCCTGTGGATAAATCATGTGTCTTAAGGACTTGTGGTGTGGTTGTTGATGTGTAAAATGTGCAACTTGTGTAGATTTCAAAATAAGGGATACATAGATAAACAGTTCCTGAACTGGGATGTCTAAAGCCTGTAAGCTTGTTTGTTAATAGTCCTGTAGATGTACTTAACTGTCAGTTCCACTGAGCTTGGTAAGGACGGTGGGAGACATAAAAAAAAAAATTTTGTTTAATTTTGTTAATGCTGAATCCTCAGCACTGGACATCTTAGAAAATTCAAGCTCAAGAATTAACAGAAGAATGTCAAAAAGGCTTTCATGAAAGCTGGCTTGGTAACAACTGTCTAGGATCAGTAAGATTGGATCAGTGCCTTTCTTGGTCTCCCACTGCAAGATGCAAAGTGATCTGGGCTGAATCAGATCAAACCAGTTGTTGGATTCACACCTGGAGAGCATTTCTTAACAGGAAGGAAAACATCTTTTCTCATTGTACCAGAGGTTCTAGGGAGATAGGTGTTGTTTCAAGAGTGGTAAAGCAAGCTTTTACAGTAGCATTCAAGACCTTTAGAGCAATTAATTTACAGTTCCGGAAGTTAATTAGCAGGTTATGTAAATTGCTAGGCCGTGATGCAATGTTTGCTCGGGAGTTTACAGCACAGGACACTTCCTTCCTGTGAAGGGGTAGTGATTGCTGTGCAATCAGTTAGTCAGGATTGGGTCTGAAGTTATGGAACAACTATGTAGAAGTAATTAAAATGAAATCATACAGCCACATTCCATTTGTAGGCAATACCCAGTGATAACTGGGAAATCTTCCTGGTAGTTCTGCAGAAAGGAGGTGAAGATGTGTTAGCAGTAGGATTTGAAAGTTTAGTTGTTTTCATGATAGCTTGTTATGACATTCAGCACAGTGCTTACACAACCCTGGGGGAGCAAGGACTGTTCACCTCTTTCAATAATGCCTTCCCCAGGGAGATGGAGACTTGAGCCCTGTAGTCAGGTGTGGGCTGTTCTGAGTCTCATTTTGACCAACTGTGAAGCTTTTAAAAATAATCCTGTGCTAATTACTCATTAGAAATGGTGTTCCAGCATTTGTGAAACTGAGGTGGGTATGTCAGCGAAATGCAGAAGTTGTGCCCTTCATTTAGAGACAGGCTTGGGCTTAATATAGAGGATGATAATAATGGCAAACCCAACAGCTTTCCACGTAGACACTAAGATAGATACAAGGATAATCAGTGACTTCCGTCAGCAGACAAGTAATAGATAGGTAATAGAATCTTGCAAGGATTGTTTTTTGGCCTGAGTATCTGGAGGGCAACAGGTTGGCACGGTGAAATGTATGAAAACATAATTTATCCTTCACTTCTGTTCTTGCAGTAGTTTATACATAACCCTCCTGCCGCGTCTGAATAATAGGATGAACAAAGTAGGAGGTGAGGAGATAAAACGTACTACAGCAATCAAGATCACTTCAAAGGGAAGCCAACAGTAGCTGTTGTTAGAGCTCTCTTCTTTCACTCCATTTCCCTTTTCATTTTCTTTAGCTGAGACTTGTTTCACCTCAGCCACAAAGGCTCTGGGCTCAGAGCCAAAAATATTTGGAAGTAGAAATTATCCTTCAGATTTTCTCTGCATAAAAGCAGAAGTTCTGCTGTTAGAAGACCTAAAAGACTGAAATGAGATCAAAATAAAATGGGAGTTAGATGTGTGGTGCATCTGGGCAGACAAAACTGAGTAATGTTAGGGCTACTGCGTTCTACAAATGAGTCTGTTTTGATCAGGTGTCTAATTTCTGCCTCTCATGCCAACCTCTGTTCAGGTTTAATATTTTCATAAGTGGAAAGAACTAGCTGAGATGTGTCACTGTAAGGAGGAAGTGTCAATGAAATGAACATATTTAAATTCCTGAACAGTTGGCGTGGTTAATCAGCTTCAGAGAATTCGTTGCTGCCCTGTCACCTGGTTGAATTATCTACAAGCAGTTATAATCGTTTCCAGCCCTGCTCTGGGTTTTGGCTTCTTGCACAGCTTGTGGAGGAAGAAGGATGTTTCTTCACCAGTGTCATAAGTGAGGTGAAAGGATTTCATGCCTTGCTATGTCAAAACTGATGATATCAAACCAATTTTCTTCACTTGTTCTGTGTTCTTTAAGCTATACATTTTTCTAACTTTTCAATCACAACCCTTGTGTTCATGTAGCAGTTCTTTATTTTGTATTTATTAGGGAAGGAGCAGTTAGAATTTCCATCAAAAACTTGTTCCCTGTTATTTGTTCCTGTACCCCCAGTTTGTAATTTCTGACACACATATTTTGGGAGGTGTTATTCACAATCAACTTAATGAAAATGTGTAAGCACAAGTGTCTCTTTATGTCCTGTAAGACACCCAGCTGGAGTTAACAGGCAATAAAGACTGAGTTTAGACAAATATAAACCAGGAGCCAGAACTAAAATTGGTCTGTATTGCGAAAGAGAATCTTAAGAAAAAAAAAAAAGTAAGGAAAAAACCATCTAAAGCAGAGGTTGTGGGTAACAGTGTTAGGGTGAAGTGATTTCAAAAGTTCATTTCCAACCTTAATGATTATGTGATAATTTGAATTTTAGGTTTGTGAAGCTGATAGTTTTAATTAGGTTTCCCAGACTGTCGTTAAGATCTTCAGTTCTGAACACTGGAGGTTATGACTGACTAGTCTGCAGAAAGCAGAAGTGTGTGTGCAAGTTTATTGGACCCTTGTTTAAGGAAGTGCCAGAAAATGTACTCTCTACTTTAATCCTGAAATGATAGGTACAGCTAGTCCTTCCCTTAAACTGTTGTAAATTTTCACCTTGGCTTTTGTATGCCTGTGCCTTCTTTCAGAATGGTGCCTTTATACCAATCTGTAAAATAAGTTTTGTAATTTTATTTCTTTTGATTTGTTATTTTTAGAAAGGGTTTTGCAAGAGTCATTTCTCGGTGGTACACCCTCAGCTGGTCAGTTGTTGTAATTCTCTTCCAGTTCTGCTCTGAATTACTGCAATTCAAGCAGTGAAGGACTAACATTTGTCTGGAATAAAGAAAATGTGTTTGGAGGGAACAGCTGTTTTGCTGGATTATTACTTCAAGTGATCTTTTTAGGCAAAGTAAACTAAAGGGGAAGTGGTAGGTGGGAAGAAGTATAGGGGAGTCCGGTTTCATTCAGGGATCTTGATCTCATGTTTGCATAACTAAAACCAGTGCTAAGTGCATCTGCAGTTAAGTAAATACTAAATCCTTTGTTCATTGTTTCCAGTTCTGGCTTCTTTAGAGACCTGGATCATTTCTGTCTTCTTGCAAAAGAGATTACTGTGTTTTTGGAAACAATGGGCCATTTTCAGAACATATATAATAAACATAGCTAGACTGAATTCTGCACCACTTGGGAATATATCCCCAAATAGAACTAATTAATGACTTCCCTCCTCTTTCTTTTTTTTTTTCCCCCCTTTTAATTTGTGTACACAGTTCTTAACTGCCTTGTAATATTTGGAAGAATTCAGTTAAATTGTGTATGGTTTTCTACATTCTGTCTCTTCAAAACGTTGAATTAAAAGTAAAGCGTCATTCACATCCTGTTATTTCGGTGTGACTATGAGGAAGCTTTGATTATCAAAGTTCATTAAATTTTTATAGAAATGATGCTGAATAATGCTATTGAGGTACCTGAGCAATGGCCTGCAAGTAAGAGTTTAATGCGTTACTCAGTTTTTAAAGGATAGTGGTATTCTAAGTTGAAGATGTTTCCCAGTAGCTCTGATTTTAGCTTGTATGTAGGTTATTGGGTAAGATGTAGAGCAGCAAAGGCAAAATTTCCTGTTAACATAGATGCATTTTTCAAAGTGCAAGTCTCTAAATGTAGGCTTCTAAATCTCACTTTCTGTACTTGTGCGTATTTCCCTCATCCACCTGATTTTTGTGTGCACCTCCTACATTCCAAAACCCAGTACCTGTAATTTTCATAGCACCTCAGGAGACAGAACTTGGTTTCAGATGATAAGATAAAACTGAAATTTAGTACAATTTGATAAGGATTGTAAAAAATTATTTGAGAACAGCAAGGCAAAATATTTGAGCTCCGTATGATTTACTCCCAAATCAGTCTATTGAGGAACCGTGAGATGTGGCGAGGTCAGCAGTCCTTTTGGTGCTCTGAAATGCTGTCTGGTAGCAGAAAATTCACCACTTAAGTGGAAGATTTGCATAATGAGACTCACAAACATATTGGATTACAAAGCAGTAGCTCGGGTTTGGATCTGCAGAATACACAAGTCTTTCTTTTTACAGCTGCGAGTTAACCCGTGGTACTTCCCTTCACAGCTGATGGCTAGAGAGAGGAGATTCATCACGGTGTGTGGTGAAAGAGGGCAGATGAAGAACTAAAGCACTGAAAGCACCGGTGTTTCTCAGCAGCAAACCTCATTTCTTGCGAAAGAGGGCATTTCACCCCCAGGAAGGTGATGGCAACCTCAGGGGCACAGATAGGCCAGGAGGAGGCACTTCTGCACTCCCTCTGTGCTGGGTCTGTGCTGCCCCGGCCTGGCTTTCACAACACCAGGGCGTGCTCGGGTGGTTTAACCTGCCCCTGGTTCTGAGAACCGTCAGCTTCTTCTTAATTGGTGCAATTTGGTTTTAAGCCCTGGTTTTGTTGCGTCTCAAAAACACAGTCAACTGAAGTATAGAGGCTTTCACTGATACTGTAATTAATGTTGTAATTTTTTGTTGAGCTGAGGAAAAGCTTTCCTGTGATAGTTTTAACACTGTATATACTTTGTTTCGCCGTTGTGTTTATTTTTAGTAAATCCCAGCGCACAGTAGAGAAATGGAGAAGGAACGGCAAGGATTCCTATTCAGAAATAATAGACATTTATAATTTAGTATAAAAAGGATAGCAAACGTGCCTTAAGGCTGTGGTTCACAGTTTTCTTTGTTTCAGAAGATTATGGTTCAGCCATTTTAATTTAAGCAAGATTTGGCCTGTGATGCTTTATCCTGAGCTGAAAATGTGCATTTTAGGCCAGGTGACAGGGACCAGGGGAACGTGTCATGGTGCTGGTGAATGTTCCAGCTGAGGAACTGGAGTCTAAAGCTCTTGGTTAAGCTTTGCTTTGAAGTTGCTAGAATTTGGAAATGCCTCTGTGCTTGAGGCTAGGTAATTTTCCCCTTTATTCTGGATATTCTTAGGAGAAAAGAATACAGCAAGTGGGGGATTGAAACAGGGTAATCTTGCTCTCTAAACAGGAGTAGGAACTGAATGGTTGGAAATGGTAGATGAAAAAGCTTAACTTTCTCTGACCCCAAATATTTACACTGAGGGTTATCACCTAAAGGCCACTAGATGAATGATTAGGTAACCAGATATTGGTTTGTTTTGATGAGATCATGACAGATTTAAAGCAAACATAATACAAAGGGTGAAATACGTTCTTTGAGTAACATATTAGAGAGGGACAAGCGTCTTGTCTTTATTCCTCTTCTGTTTAGTTTTTTTTGTTTGTTTTGTTTTGTTTTTTGTGAGAACAGAGCTATTTATATCATTTCACTGTGTTATAATGTGTCACTGTTGGCTGCAGTGTATTTTTAGGATGGATTTTTTTATCCTGTTTGGAGGTTTCACCCACCATTTCATGTAAGTTGTTTGCTGATAACTTAAACTGATGTTTCAGGAGGAGCTGCCTGAGGCCTTTAGGAACCTCAGTGGGGTGGTGGACTGAAACAGCAGCAGTAACCACATCGGGCACCTTACAAATTCCAGGGACTTTCACCTCCTGACTTGCAGTCTAAGAAACCCTTCTGTGCTGCCTGCTCGCCCTGCTGTAAATGTTTACACTCCCAGTCACAGAGGATGAGTTTTAGCGTGGGGGTTGCGGGTTCCCTGCAGCAATTTGAACCATGTCGATGTTCACCACCAGCCAGTCCTGAGCCACGAATTTGAAACCTGCAGAGGGGGCAATGGGGCTCGTGTTTCTGGTGACACTTCCTCAGGGCTTTAGATTGATGTGGTGAGGGTTTAATGTTTATTCAGATGGCCAAGTAATTAGTGTCAAGCCAATTTAATTGTTTGTATTGGAATACTTGGTTGGTTAGTGAAACGCCAACTGAAATTATCGGCAATGTGGTGTCGTATGCCGTAGTTTTTTACGGATTGTGTTACTGCTTCTGTTTCTTTGGCAAAAATCAGTTGTAGTAAGGCTATTAGATTTAGATGCCAGTTAATTTAATTTACACTGAATTTAGATTTTCTTAAGAAATTGGACTTTTTTTTTTTTTAATCCAACCTTTTTTTTTTTTTGTTCTTTTATTCCAGATAAGTTTTTGATTACCAGGTTTTGTTAAACACTGATTTAAGAATGGGGAATGAAGTAACTCACTATTAGTGAGGGACTGGTGCACGTAGTGGTGAGGGGGAAAAGGAAATGTAACTTCAGTGACCTCTGAAATACTAAGATATGGTAACTAAAGCTAATGCACATACAGACAGAAAGACCTGAGTCATATGTTAATAATTAATCCTAAAGTATGAGAAATCTAGAACTCTTTTACCTAAGACTTTAAAAAGAAAGAGAGTGACTAGAGGTTTGTCAATTAAAAAACGAAGCCTGTGGAAGGGGAGACTAATCTAGAATGTCCTAATGAACATATGTAATTTACTATACATTAGACTGTAGAGGATGGAAACTGTTCAACTTGCTGCACCTCATCCATCCCTGGGTAGAACTGGGAAGCTGGGAGGTGGAAAGCAGGGATGGGCAGTTTCTGGTGCTCCCAGACTCTGGTTTATGTAACACAGAAGCTACTTTTATTGTAGTATTTCTTAATGCTCTGTCAGCTGCTTTGAATCATGAGTATCCTTAATGTTAGATTAGCAGTTCCACAGGACACATTAATCCCTAACCCTGTGTGACAGTAAGGCAGCTGTGGGTTTTATGCTAAAATATTAAATACATTCAACTTGCTGCGTTTTAGCAACTGGAATGTAACATCTTTCTCAGACTTGGCAGTCTGAGCTTGTCAAACCACAGTTGTGATTTTTATTTCAGTTACCCTTTAGAAAGCAAATGATGGCTTGTAAGTGGTAGGGCTGAGTTGATAGTTTGTACAGGAAGAGATGCCGAGTCAAAGCTGTAAAATGGAGCTGTTGAACTATTCCTTCCTGATAAATGACAGAATGACTGTTTTGAACTTACTTTAAAACTAATTTTTGGGTTAATTAACAAAGACTTTTACGTCTCCTGAATTGTTCATCTGTTTGCCATGTTGTGTGGGGAAATGGATGGTTTTCATAAGTACAGTAAAGTACACTTAACCCTATCACTCTTAGGTAAGTGTACTTTGCTGTATCTTAGCCCTTTAATCTCTTCTGCTCTGGAGAGTACTCGGATACACCTAAGAGGCTGAAAATTATTATTTCAGTGCAGACTGACCAAAACCTGTCTCTACCTCACTTTTTTTTTTTTTTTTTTTTTTTTCTTTTTAAATTAATTCCCATTTTGGAATAATCCACTTTCCATGGATTTTTCACATTGCTCTGAATATTGCCAGAAGAAATTAAATTCTAACCTCTTGAAGCTTTCATTCTGAAATAGTACACTAAACCAATCGATTTATGATCTGGTTGGGTGATCATGACTGGAATGTTTGAAAAGAGATGTGTTTCCAGTCTGCTGCGAGGACATCCTAAATCAAACAGGCAGCTCAGGGCAGACAAGCTGCAGGTTTGAAAGGTGAATGAAATCCGTCCTGAGTGTGTGAGGTGCGGGGTTTCACTCTCCCTGTGCTTGGCTGTCTTCTGCCAGGAACTACTCAGACATCCCTAAGTGTTCCCATTGATCCCACGAGTGCTGCTTCGTGTGATGTTGAATCTGAAATGGTTAGAGTTGTGTGACTTGTTCTGTTCTTCCCCCCCACCTTTTGAATTGTCTTTTGTCTCTTTAGTTTGTTGATCAAACAGGATGATCTTTGTTGTGTGTGTTTCTGTCTCAGCGGGGCTAAGGCTGGCGGAAGAAAAGCTTTTCATGACAAGTTTTGACTTTGCTCTCTGCAGCAGTGTGCTGCCTGAAAATCAGTGCCATTCAAATACTCTCGAGGGGAGCTCTTATGTGTAGCATTTCGTAGAGATTTGGAACGTTCTGGAATAAAAGCAAAGTGGAAATCCAGCCAACTCATGGGACCAAACAAACAAAATCAGCGAGCTCTCCCTCTTTAGCTCATGGAGTGAGGCAGTAACATTCAATTGATACGTATTTGAAAAGGTGTTTTTCTCTAGTTCAGAGGCAGTATTGCTGTTCCATTTTGAACAAAAGATTGTGCATATATTTTGAGAATAGCTCTTGAGATTTTTAGTAATCTTGATTTTTACAATGTTGATTGCTAAAACTGGTGGTGAAACGCGGCATGCTGTCACGTCAGAGAAACTAGGAAATGTTAGACAAAGGAGCAGATTTGCAGCTGACAGCTGAAGCATTTGAAGATCTCTTCCATAATACTGAAGTTTTAACATAAACATTCTGGTTATGATTTTTCTGCTGTCGTAAAAAATGGAAGTCAGGCTTATTTTGTGACAGATCCCTCATAACAGAGGGATTTACATACTTAGAAGTGTTCAATATTTATTTTTCCCTCATTAGTTCCTAAAAATGTTTCTTTCAGTGGAGCTGAAGCAAAAATAAGCAGCTGTGAATCTTGTTCTCTCCTTTCCCTGTCTCCATGGCAGTGAAGTGTTTTAAATGGGTATGTCCATCTCAGTCTTTGCAGCAGTGCCATCCTGTTAAAATGTGAGCTGGTTTTTACCCTCAGCACTGAGATTCGGTTTACAGACACGTATTGTAGCATTTGCTCTATCCTGGAGAAGCTGGAGCAATCTGCAGTGTGTTAGAAGATGAAATGTCTGGTGTGATTAAGACACGTTTCTGGCTTGATTATTTTGTGCATATAAAGAAAAAGCTCAACCTATAGTTTTGTGGGTTTGTTTTGTTTTGCTGTTTTGTTTTTTTTAAGATGTAGGAAAGAGAAAAAAAACTTTATCTTGGAAGAGCCGAGTTTGTTTCATGACAGTTTTAACTGTCCTTCAAAAGCAACATATATCTTGTGTCAGTATATAAAAGGATGATGCTTGTCCTCTAAATTTAGATGGGGCGTTTTAGCGAATCAACAGAATTTTATTACATAAAAATTTAGATCAGGTCCTATTTTTGGTAGGAGTATGGCCTGAAAAGAGAAACAAACATGCTGCTGCCTTTGGTGGCTGGTAATTGGTGACATTTTTACAGTAGTTCACAAATACTGAGTGTGGCAGTGGAAGTATTTAAAGGTGACTGCCAAGCTTACACATAGAGCAGGTACTGTGGCAGCCTTATTTTGGGAAGCATTAGGAGGCTTTTATAGACAGACATCGTGTGTGGGATCCTCAAGAGCTGGCTCTGGCACTGCTGAAGGGAAAGGCAGTGGTGTTGCTGTAAATGCTGGTCTTTAGCACAGCAAGGACCTTGCCATGACTGAGGGTTAGGGGAGCTGCTATAGAAAATGATTGGTAATACGCTAATCTGCTTTTTGAGAGACCTGTTATATTGCCAAAACCAGCAGGCTAGAATTTGGCTTGTTTGTTAGGCACTGAACTCTTGGTGCTGCTCATACTTCTTGAATCCTTTTGTGTGTGGGTAATGTGAGACCTTTTAATTTTTTTTCAGGATTTTTAGTCTTTTCTAGCTCTGCTGTAAAACATTTAGTTTAGTTATGGTTAGTAATGACTTGTGACATACAGAACTGGGTAGGAGGGATTTAGAAAGTGGAGTCTAAAAGAGGTCATGTCATTAATTTAAATTTGTTTCTAACATTTCAGATTTTTCTTCTTGCCTGTCCCCCATGTCGGACTGCAATGATTCTCTTCAGGTAACACCTCTTCCTTGCCATATTTCTGTCTACTTTCATAATGTATTTTAGAAGTTAATCACTGCATAAGGCATAAAATACTAGGTTTTATGTCCAGTAGGAAATGCATGTTTGGTTGGATTGAAAAATGATACCTTGAAAAGGCTTAAAGGGAGAGCGTTGGGCCCCACACCCTTGGTGCTTCTGTACTGGTGGGTTTGGCCTCACTCATGAACATGAATTAGCTCAGTAACAGAGAAGTTAATGCAGATTAATGTATCAGCTGCTGTAGTTTGTGTCATGGGCCTTGTACCTTTTTATTATCCTCAGTAAAAATTCATAACTGGGCCTCACTGAAAGCCATGCATAGAGTGTGGGTCTAATCTTAAAACTGTGGATAGGTAGGGTGAAATGGTTAATGCAAATTCTTGCTGACCTGGGTATTTCTCAAATCCATGCAGTCTTTCCTAAAATACTGCATGTTACTTTAGGAACCACAGGAGTTTCTAAGGTGCAGGAGGCTCTGATGGGCTACAGGAGCAGAGTCCAGTGAGCAGCTAAAGGACTGAATTAGTGGTGTTGTGGGGAGGGTCAGGGGACTTCCCAGGCAGAATGGCAGTCAGGAATGGCTGTAATTGCCACCCTGACATTAAATTTGGCTCTTTCTTGTCTTAGTCTGGACATTTACTGGAAAAATGATGCTGAGGGAATGCCTGTTACTGTCTGTCTGCAGCTTTTCCCTGTTGTTCCTTATTATTTGTGCAGGGATTATAGAGATCCTGTGTCAGTGTCTCCTTCTTGGAGGGTGTGAAAAGTGTGTCTGGTGTCCAGGAAATCTTTGCTAAAGGTTATAAAGCAGAGGCCGCAATATCTGTTGTGTTTTTGCAGATAGAGTATTTCTATTTTGACACCCTGACAGTATATAAATTATGTCTGAAAGACTGTTTTAAAATTGTAATACCTTCTTCCCCCTCCCCATCAAATTACTTTTAAATTCCTAACAGTTTACGACAGACAGTGCTTTGAGACAGTTTATGCTTTACTTAGTATCCAAACTGTTTTAGTCTCCTTTATGTAAAATACAGTTTTCCTGTTCCTGTGATGCAGCAGTGGTTCAGAAAAAGATGGTTGAAAGCTACCTAAAATACAGTATTATAACACTACTTTCCTGCCTCATGCTTTGCTTAGGACTTGCTGTTGCATTTTGATAAATGTGGTTCTTTTATTTAAGGGACTTCTTTCAAATTCCCGAAGCTTCACTTTGAAGCTGTGCATTCCCAGGGTTAAGCAGGATAAAAACTGTTATCAAATATGCTATTTTAAGCTCTGGAAGACAAGTGAACAGCAGAATTCCAACTATCTAGCAGCTTGCATCGTGAACAGGATTACAGACAGTCCAGGCTTTCTAGGAATCCAAAGCTTATTATAGAAAGCAGTCCTACTTCAGGAGATTCTACAAGTGTGTATCTAAAGATAGGTTTTTCTCCTGGTTATTGCATTTGCCAGTATCTCATTAATTGCATTTAACAGTGACTTTATTCAAATTCAAGCCAAAAGTTTTAAATGTCTCGCTACCTTTTGTTGAAGAGACAATACATAAAAGCATTGCATTGGATTTCTACCTGTGAAAAGAGTATCCCGTCTTTTTCCGAAGGTTGCAGATGCACATGCTGAACGGGGCCCTGTTGGCATTGCTGTTTCCTGTTGTTAACACACGCCTGGTGAGTGCACTGTAGTTTTCTTCCTCCTTTTTAATTTATTTCTGGAAGATTTGCTTTGGAAAGATGTCAGAGCTTTGCTTTGTTTGGCCTTTTGGAGTTTATTTTACCAGGCCGTAGATTCCTGGTACAGGTCGTTACAGTGGAGCCAAAATACCAATCTTGGACTTTTTGGTGTGTCTGTAACTTGGTGTGAGAAGCCAACACTGCCGTGTTCCAGGTATTCCAAGTGTCTGTTCCATCCTGGCCTTAAAGGAGGGGAAGCCTAATGGCTTTGGAAGAGGCTTTCACAGGTTAACTGGTGGCACATGGTCAAAATTCAGTGTCAGGCTTTTCAGACTCTGTGTAAATGTAAGATTCCTCTGGCCTGGAAAATGCCAAATGTTGTTCTTGGCTGTCATCCCCTCTCTCCCAAGATTAGGCACAGCAGGTTTCTTTTTTCCCATCTAAGTTTTCAGATCTGCTGTAAAACTCAAGTTAACCTGTTGTTGTGCCTGGTAAGATTCTTAAACCTATTGTCCATATAGCACAAGAATTAATATTATTAACAAAATTGTTGTGGACTTTAGACTCCATTGCAAATCTTGTTGATGGGTCTCCCTTTGCAGATATTAACTGTCTAAATAAGATTAATTATAAACTTATGGTTATGTGCAGATTGTAATAGTTTTATTAAAACTTGATACTGCCAAAGGGCATCAAATGAATGAAACAAGTGGGATTTTTTCCCCATAAGGATAAATCTTTTTATTTTGTATTTAAATCCATCTAGTTTTCAAGTCAGTATAACCTTAAGCATGACAAAATTGTTTTCCTGGGTAACCTTTGAAGGATAAAATATTGCAGTATTTAGTAACTCATTAGCTTTTGTTTTCTCTGCCGTGATCGTAAATCTCACTCATATTAGGGCAGTGGTGATTAAACAAGAAAGATGCAGACTACTTACAAAATTTTCTCCGTAATTAGGATTGGAGGAGCCAAAGGACAATGTCCAAGAGCAAATATTTTTGGAATAAATACAACTAAGGATATTTTTGGCCTAACAGCTGCTTGCTAGGCTTTCCTCTTTTTAGAGTGTTTCTTCTGGCACAAGATAATGTGGGTGATGTTGTAGAGTGCTGCTGCTTTGACCCAGATTCTTTCCTGGTAGACAGACATTCAGCTCCACAACTATCACTGTTTACACTGACATTGTCCTGAAAGCAGGAAATGTCTCCTGAAACTTAGTAGGAATTTCAAAAAAATCCCGATACTTTTGTCTGAGCTGTCTGCTCTGGTTTATGGTATCTAAGTGAAAAACTTGGGGTTGTCAAGAATTGTTGTGTCTCTATGCAGCAACTTCAGATTTCAGTTTTATGAGATTTTAAGTCACGTTTTTGTGTGTTTCATACGAAAATGTTACACACTTAGATATGTCTGTAAATAGTTGGAATACACAGTGTGTGGCACAAAGAGCATGAAAAATTGTCAGCGTGGGGAGGGGGATGGTCTGGGGCAGAGAGAGTTCCGAGGTCAGTGGAGCTGGAGAGCAGGGGGCTCCCACCACTTTGAGGGATTGTGCCGAAGGGATGCACAGCCCTAAGTGCCCAGATGCCTCCCTGGTGCCTTTCAGAGTGTAAAGTGTGCTTTGTCATCGTGAATTATTTGATATTCAGTTGGGTGTTGTCCTGTGGTGGGTATTTCGTTGTCCTCGGCTGACACTGTCCTCAAGCTCCCTCTTCCCTGTGATCCTTTGGAATCTTGCAGGCAGCAGATGATGGTGTTGATCCACAGTCTCTGTTTGGAGACACCTGCTAATTTAGCAAGTTCAGCAGGAGGCCTGTGCATAACAGCTGGCACGTTGGGTGTCATCAGGGAGAAGAAAGCACTGAGATGCAGGAAAAGGTATTAGATGTGCAGTTTTATTTGCACTTGCCAGCAATCTGAAAGGGGCAAAAGGCAGGAGATGGAGAATGGAAGAGAGTCATTGCATCACCACTTTGTGGATGTTTTAGTGGCTATCAGGGTTTTGATTCCAAGTGTTAACCTGTTCAATGCAATTTCCAGAAAACCTCTCACAGCATTTTGTGGCACAGTCTGTTGGGTCACATGTTTTTGCTACCAATTGCATTACTGAGTGCATTGTAAGTACTCTTTTTGTATGTCTGCTTCAATGTTAAATTAGCCTGAAAAATAAATTTGTCGAAGCTTCTGGCATAATTTCATGGTTTCCATTTTCTTATAATGCATCTGTTAATTTTTTTTAATTTTTTTTTTTATTTTTAGAACCTCAGTCATTTCAAAATTACTCTTAGATAGTAGTCTGTTGGCAGTGGAAATGGAGAGCTGAGATATTCACTGCAATCAGAGAAGAAAGTTTCTACCTTCTTGTTGTTTTAATCTTTCAGTTAAACTGTGCTTGTCAAAAATCTTGTTGGGCTATAATGGGCCACCTGGAATAGTGTTCCAAACAAATGTAGCCTGAAAGATGAGGTCAGTCTATTCTGTTCTTTCCAAGAAAATATTTTCCTGCCTTGGCATGATGTTGAGCTGTCAACAATTAACAGACTTGTGCAACAGATGCACCCATTTGTAATTATTTGGCACCTAAATACTCCAGTTATTTGCTAAGTTATTTATGATGTGCTGATGGAATTAAATTTTGTGCATTGGAATAGGCATTAGATAGAGATAAAACTGTTTCTTATTCAGTCAGCTTATTCAGTTCTTATTCAGACCTCACAGTATTATTTTGTGGGTTCTTATCCCTTCAGAAATAAAGGGTGTTTTCATTTTCTCTCATAATTTCATCCCTTTCTCATGATGTGAATAATTCTTGGTCAGTATTAACTATTCACACTAATAGCAGGGTAATCTTTGGTGACCCTTAAGCAAATAGAGAAGAAGATGCTAAGGGAACTGGCTTGTTAGGTTCCCAAATGGGAGCCTAGAAAGGTGTAAGAGGATACACAGGAGTAGACAGATTTCTTTTTACTCTGAATTTATATTATATGGAACACAGTGTAGGTCCTGATAACCAGGCTATGTGGGTAAATTCATTTGACTGCCACGAAAACTCCAAGTGTTGAGAGAGTAACTGGATGTGTTTGAGCTTTCATAGTGCATGAACCAAATTTTAAAGAAACTCTGCTGGTTCAAAAGTGGTTGGTTTTTGGCTTTTTTTCCCACAAGCTGATGTCCTGAAAATGTTGATATAGATAAAGTAAAAAAACAGGACGTGTCCCAAAGGTGTTGGACTTGTTGTCTCTGCTCACATGGCTGAGATGGTGCAGTTTTAATGTTTCCAGAAGGTGTTATATTCTATTATTAGAACTATTTGGCCTGAGAGGAACACGTTCTAAATCTGTGTTAGGAGCAGAATCATACCCTGAGCAGGACTTAGAGTACATTCCATGCACACTCCAGTCACTGCCTGCTGTACTGCTGTTGACTGTTGAAATAATAATTCACTGCACTAAATATTTGCCTGAAGTGCCTGTGCCTGCACAGCAGAATGAAACAGGCTCTGGTAGCTCATTAAGTCATCTCTAAACTGGCTTTATCTAACTGGCACAAGGAAGGACAATGGAAACGGTTGGGGGCTGTTGAGAGATTGTGCTTTGGCTGCTGGTGGGTGATAAAGGCAGGGCTGGTGCATCTTTGGGCAGTTCTACATGCTGTGTGCATTAAATTGGTGTGAGGGGGTTGTTGATGGTGATGTCTAAGAGGGTGGCTGATACAGTGCAACTTTTGCTGTTTGCTGGGCTGTGTGCCAGATGTGCTACAGGGAAGAGCAGAACCTGGCAGCTGAATTCTTTCTACTCCCTTTCTGCCATCCTCTGCAGTGTTTGTACAGAATGATGGAGGAAGTGCTTGAGCCAAGATACAAATAATTAACAGAGAGAAAAGCACTACTTTCAGCAAACACCAAAGTGTTAAGCTGCTTGCCAACTGAAAACCAACTGCTGGGTGGTCCCTTGTGCCTTGTCTTCACTTACAGTTTCTCTTTGCATGTAGAAGGTGCCTCTCTGCTATCTGTGAGTGAATCTTTTATTGATAAAACAGGTTATAGACGAGGCATTTAGGTCTGGGTGAGCCAGTTGCTCAGTACAACTTTATAGTTCCTCTGGTGTGTTTTTTTTTTGTTTCCTGTTTTTTGTAGCCTGGCTGTGCAACTCGAGTGCTTGGTTGTGCAGAAACTCTGCAACTCTACAGCAGGAAACGCACTTGCACGATCAGCCAGGCTTCAGAACAAGCCATCTCTTACAGTGGGAAAAAGATGCTTTGTTTTACACACAAAAAAAATATTGTTGACACTTCTGCCGCACAAACAACTGTTCCTGTGTTGAGAGGAGCGTCCTGAGCGCAGGGTTGGTGTGACAGACCCTCACAGCTCCGAGTGTGGAAGCCCTTTTGAAACCACAGCTAAACAGAGGATGCTCCCTGGCAGGAGTGCCTGCCTCACGTTCTGGTGTTTATATTCAGCAGCAATTGTTTCTCAAGTGGGAGAGGTGCAGCTTTTTCTCCACTTAGGGAAACTGCTTTAGCTCCTTCCCAAATTTTAATTCCCTCGCTTTGCTCTCTGTGCCCTTCAAAAAGGGACAGCAGGAAAGGTTCAGATTCAGGAAACCTCACAACTTCCATGGAGTTCTTGTTTTTGCATACCATTACCTTGCTTGGGTTTATCTTCTGATACAGAATATTTGGAATAAAATAACCCAACTAATTCAACTAAACACACAAATGACTAATTGTAACTTCACAAAGTTGTCAGCAGCTGAGAAATATGTGATTTACTACTAACTGTTTACCCACATCCTTCTGCAGCTTCTCTTTAAAACCAATAAAATACCGACGCTTTTTATTTTATATTTGGTCAAGCTTAGCAATCTGCATGCATGTGTGGAACTGCTATGAATCAGGCCTTTTGAGGGTTTTGTCTTTTGCAGAGGCCTCCTCAGTAATTAATATAAAAGTATATCAATACATATATACAAGACTGCATTTATAGAGTTCTGTCACTCAACAAGGTGATAAAATAACTGAGCTCAATGCACTGTCTTGGGTCCTAAGGAGAATGGTTCCTTGTAAATTGGTTGGTTGCTGTTGATGAAGAATATTTACAAATATTTTCCTTTTTTCCACAGCTTCCATTTGAAATGGAAATTTATTATATCCAGCATGTGATGCTTTATGTTGTGCCCATTTATCTGCTGCAGAAAGGAGGTATGTTGACAATTTACTCCATATGGATTGAATTGGTCCCATGCAATGGAAGAAATGTGCTTAGTGGATACCGCCAATTTTATTCTTACCCTTTTTTTTACCAGTTTTCTCTGCTGTTACTTAAGAATTCCCAGTGTTCTAAAGTTGGAGCTGTAATCCAGGTAACAGCAACTTGTGTCAGGCAGTGAAATGGAAATTAAAAAATTGGTATATTGCCCAAAGTGATGCCAAGGATGAATTGGAATAATATGCACTGTCTTTCTGAGTAGCATCTCTGCCACTTTGTAACACTCTCAAGTTGTTGGGGGGATGTATTTTTAAAATCTTTGCCTTCTTAATACTGAAACTTAAAATTAGCTGAAAAAAAAAAGTCATGATTACACCCCATGTAAATATTAGTTGTCTAGTCAGGCAGGTTACAGAAATCCTGAAGCTCGAATGGCATGCAGTGACACATATTAGTGACATGAACTGGCTTGCTTGTTATCCCATCTTGCATTCACTTATGACATAATAGTTCAGTAAGTCTGGGAATCCCAAATTGTTCCCCTGGCCAGTGATTTTTCCTCAGAAGGGAATGCAGTGTGGATTCAGCTGGTGTGGTGCTCTGCTCCCCTCTAGCGTTCACATGCCTCCAACTGCAATTTCTAGCAGAGCTAGATCGTCTTATTCAGGCAATAAAAGATGATAACTCATGGTCCAGGGGTTCAGTGACCTTTAATGAAAACCCCAATGATGTGATGTGAACCATGGGATGCAGTTTAGAAAAAGCTCAGAACAAGCAGAATCAGCCTCTTCCATTCTGTTGAATCTGTTGTATTTTATACCAGCAGTGACTTACAATCCTTCACCCCTATTCCACTATGACCTGTGTTAGTGACTGTGTTGCACTGTAACCTGCTGAGTGAAACTGCACAAAAATGATTCACAGGAAAAGGTCTTAAGGTCTGGCCTTGGATGTCACTTGATGTGTTCCTTAGGTTTTGGATTTTTTTTTTGTTTGGTTTGGCTTTTTGTTTGATTTGAAATAGAGGTTCTTGGGGTTCTTAAGGACCTGGGACTGACAGGACTGTATTTGCAGTTTGAAGGGTCAGGTGGTGTCGCCCAGGTCCAGTTTTCTAAACTCCTGCCCTGTATTAACTTACAGGTATTTGCTGCCATCTAATGTTGATGTGATGGCATTGAAATTGCGAAAAGAACTTGGTTGGCTCAATCTGTCAATTGAGATTGCTCTGTAACTAAGGCTGTGTAACTAATAACTGTTCCATGTCTTAGGCACTTGCCTTCCTGTCACCTGACTGACTGTAACTCATTAACATCCAGGAACTCCTGCACTAGTTATGGTGCCACAGGTGACCTAATGCATGATTTTTGATGGAAAAATTACTCAGCATGAAAACATTTTTTAGTGTTTTGTCATTTCAGTGGCACCTCTGTTTAAAGTACTTTCTGGGCAGATCACACAGGCCTTTGTCCTAAGTGTATCTTGTGAGAATTGCTTTTTTCATCACTGACATTGGTCAGCACTGTTACTGTAATCAGAAACTTGCAACAGTGAATCTATGGATTGTGACTGAGAGAAGTAATTGGAGGGTAGAAAATTGGAAAAATGACAAGGAATGGATCATATACAGAAAAATGTACTACCTCAGTTTTATTGGACATCTGACCCTAGTGGGATCCAAACATTTCTCAGAGGCAGGGGGAGCAGAACACCTGAAGCAGGGTGGGTTTGAGGCTCAGTCCATGCAGAACTGCACACCCAAGTTTGCTGACGTGCTAATCAGGTCATGCACACGCATCTGACGTTTCCTTTTTGAAAGGAAATTGGGTGACAGCAAGCAAGGGCTATAATAACTTATTTTCAGTGTCTTCCTGCTATTCATTACAGTGGTGCAAGACAGGTCATGATGCCCTGCCAGCATCACCTTCATGTCCCTCCTGACCCCAGAAGTGTGGGGCCTTTACCACACTTAGCAGGACATGGGTGAGACTTAGAAGCCAGGTTTCATGTAGCACAGTGAACTCACTGAAGCTCAAGGGCACATTCCCTCTTGGGGACTGTCCTCTCCCCTCTGTACTGAGTGAATATAAGCTTCCCTACTTCCCTTTCTTAACACACCTTCTTCCCAAGTGCACACATGCACACACACACGCGTGGGCCAGACAAAACACGTGTTTATGCACAGTGGCTCAACTTTCTTGGCTGCACTAAGAGACTCTCATGCAAAATAGATGCAGTGTGGATGTAACTGGCCAGCACAGGAGATTCCTAACCCAAGATAATTCTTACAGGAAGTATGTCTGCAGTTGGCACTTTTATTTTTCTTGATGAATCTCACCTTGTGTCACCTGTGGTTGCTGCCCAAAATGTCAGGATGCATCTGGGCAGGCCACAGCATTCCAGAAATAGCTGGATGGGCTCAACAGTGACCTGCAGGTCACTGTTTTCTCTTGTCCTTAGGAAGTGAGACCCTTGCTTCCCTGTCAGAAAAGTCTGAATGCTTTTGTAGTTTGTGTTGGGTCACTGTCGTGTCAGGGGAGTGTGAGCGCTGGGAAAAGGGAGGTGCCGTGAATGGTCGAGGTGGGAGGCAGAAGGCCAGAACCACAGCAGTGCAGATTTAGAGCATGGAACCAATCCCTTCTTCAAAAAGCTCCTCAAACTGCTTCCTTCTACAACTGCTCTGATTTTCTGAAGCATATGAGTATGATCTGATAATTATAGTGTGTCACTGGGGTACAGACTGGGGAAGAAGGCTGAGGAAGGTGACAGCTGAGCAAATGTCACGTCTCAAACTGCCACAGCTATTGCAACAGTGCATTAACCCGACCTTCTAAGGTCCAGGTATTAGTGGTGTTCAGGACAGCTTAGTTTTGTAACTCTATACTCTTGAGATAATGGGAAAAAAAAATCGAGTTTGCGCTGCATGAGCTTTAGAGACTCTCGGTTCCTGACTGTCTTGGTCCTTAAGCTGGTTTGGTCAGGTTTTCAGATGGATTTGACAAGGTTAGGTGTGCACCTTATTTCAGAACTTCAAATAATATTGAAATTTAATCAAAGTGGAATTGTTATTTCCTTAGAGCAGTGGGCAAGTGTTATTACTCCACAACAGATTGAAATAAGGGTTAATTTACAGCAGCTCCCTCCCAGTGGAGCTCAGAGATTCTGTCTTGTGTTTCGAGATCGCCAGCGTTATTTAGTTGACTCAGGGACTTCAGCAAGTGGAAGAGGATGCTGATGTTGAGGTTTTTTAGGATTTCGTTCCTGCACAGGAGCACCTGGAATTCCGGGATGCCCCGGAGCGGTTGCGCTGTGGGGCCGCGGCCGCCAGAGGGAGCTGGGCGAGCCGGGAATTCCCGATTCCGGCGGGTTTGTCCGCAAGGTGCGGGCAGGGAAGGGATTCGGTGGGCTCGTGTTTTTTTTGCGGGGGGGAGAAATCCTCTTCTTCAGCCACACCTGACAGTAATGGCCTTGCAGATCCTGGACAGTCCTGTGGTCTGGCCCGGTGTGTTTTAAGAGCTGATTTGCTGTGCACAAGTGGGCAGACACAGACACCCTAAATAATTGAGTTGTTTGCTGGGAGTCGAGTCAGAACTTTCTTCTTTTAAGGCAAGTGCTGTATCTTTATAAGCAGTGAAGATACAGTCTCTCTGACTCAAGTCCTAACGCCCTTTTCTTTGTTGATTTGAGTCTTCAAAACTGGCATCAGAAGAGGGAAGTCCTATGGCATTATCAGAAAGGCAGGAGAAGTTAATGATCTCTTTCCCCCCCTTTTTTTCCCCTCTCATGCAGAATGAATGCCTCAGTCACGCCTCAGAAGCCGGGCAGGAGCAGCTCAGCACAGCTCTGTGGGGGCAGTGCAGCGTGCCTGACCCGAGGGGAGGCTGATGTAGAACACAGATACCAAGTGCAGACGAAAGGATCGTTTTTCCTGTGGCTGTAAACTAGGAAAGTGCAATTAAAGCAACGGGGGATCTAAAGTTGTGCTTTCCATTGGCTGTTAGGACTTGCTGGCTAGAGTGGGGGATTACCATATTTAAAGACCTTTTTTTAGCTGTTGCACCCTTTGTTCAGCCACTTTTCTACTTCATGACACTTTGGCTAGATCTATCCTTAGCTTTTTAAAGGAGTTCTAAAGCAGGCTTTGTTATATACCTTAGCAGCAATCCAGGAAAAGTGTCACTTTATACTCGGATATATTTAGGTAGTAATAAATCCAGTTCATTTCCATCCTCGATAATGTAACAGCTCTTCCACTGAACCTCTCAACTGCTTGGAGATCTGTTGACTCTTAGGTACTATTCCCCTGTTCTCCTGCTGGCAGTTCCATGTTCCCGTTCCAGCTTTTGTCCACCTGCTGCATCCCATGTATTGAACATAAATGTCTGGTTTGCTGTCCAGCTGTGCCTGCCCTGTGGCACTTGGAGCAGAGGGTGGCTGTGTGCTGTCACTCTGGCTGCAGGCTCAGTCTCTTCTGTGGCTTGATCGTTCCAGGACAATTGTGTTTGATTTAAGAGACCTGGACATGTCTGTTCTGTGACCCTCTGAGCTTTATGCACTGGGGAGTTAGTTTGTTTGAAAAATGAAATCTCTCTCTAGGAGATGGAGAGATTTAGAAGGGCAGGTACCAGCATCTAGAAGAGCTGCTACCCTCTGAAGGCAGAGGAAGAACTGCTGCTGCTTCTTTATGGAGAATAAAAAATGGTTCCTGAGAGGAGCAGGTAATCTAAGATCCCTGTGTGAGCTGGTTGTGATGAGAGTAGGTGGCACTGAGGGGAAACAGAAACCTCCTGGCATAAGGGAGTATTTTAAAATCTACACATGGAGTCAGAACAGCTGTAGGGGAAACAGTGGATTTCAGGATCATCCTCTTGAGAATGTTTTTTTTCCTGTTTTCCTCTGGATAGGAAGTTTGGTCTCTAGGCTAGCTCAGTAGGCCACACAATTAGAATTAACCCTTTGATCAAGGGAAATAAAATGAAAATAAATTTGCCCTCACATTTTTATAAGCTTGAAAATGAGAGAACTGTAATAGCTGCTGTGAGTTTTGGATTAAGCAGGTGGTCTTGTATTGTGAGACTACTGAAGGAGAGTGCTGGAAAACTCATAAAGCTCTATCAAATGTAGTGGGAATGGAAACCAAGACATTAAAGAGATTATTTAAAACCTTACTAAATTAAAAATGTGTACTGTATCTAGCTTCTAATTCTCTAATTCAAACAAAGGAGTAATTTTCTCCTCCATTATGCTTTCACAGAATTACAAAAGGAGTATCACTTTCTATTAACTTGCATTCAAATTTTTACAAGCCTATGTATTTAGAATTTGAGATAAAAATAATGGTTCATAAGAACACTTGAACTAGCACAGGACACTGGGGGGGGAGCAGTATAAAAGAAATGGAGTCTTAGTTGATTTTTAGATTTTTAAAGCCATGCTTCCATTTCTCAGATGGCAAAGTGAACAACTTGGCATGTTCAAGGTCAACAAAATTTTGTTGCAGAAGCAGACAAGGAATGCCAAACTCTTTGATCTATATGGAATTCCTCCTATCAATGCTGGTGAAGTATTGAAGTTTAAATTAAACTGAAATATCCCCTGCCATGCTATTTCAACAGTGGAGCAAATGTACAGCCTACCAAGATGACCCTGATTTGGAATGGTCTCAACTGTCTGGGCCGTGAGTGTTTTTGAGAATGAGATCAGTGCCAGACTGGCAGTTGGATTAAATTTTTTACATGCCTAATGTATAAGAATTGCCCATGATCCTTAGTAAATAGAGAGTGAAACTCTCTGCAACTACCTGTTAAAATTGATTTCCTATTCAAGCTGCAGAAGCTTTTGCCAAAGCCAGCACAGGCCCTTGAAACAACCCCTCAGCTGGGTCTCAGTTTTCCTGGTTTTGTGTCCCTGTTAACAGACTGTGTCCTATGGAAAGGAACCACACTGCTCCATTAAACAGCCATCTGCTGAATAGCAGGACTGTGCAGCAGTAAAATCTGTAGTGGTTATTTATCTAATGAGAAACGTACAGAAAATATCCCCGGTATGAATTTAAAATTGGTTTCCCAAAGCACACTTGGGAATGTGGAGCGCTGTGAAATGTTTTCCTGTGGAGGTCAGTGTTTCCTTTTTGTCCCTTGATGGCCAAATAATGCTGCTGCTGAAAATCACACCGTTCTTTTCAGGATTCCAAAGTCTAACAAGGGGGGATTTTTCTGTTACAAAGCAAGACCAAAAATCTGTAGAGAGCAAGAGTTGCTGATGTGTGTTTTGGAGTTCTGCAACAGAGAGAGGATGTAGCAGAGTGAAATTCTTGGCTGAGGGAACCTGCACAGCTCTCCTGAGGGATTTCTGAAACACGATTCCCTGACTAGATTGGAGCTGGACATGAGAAGCCTGGGTTCAAAGCCAAATTATGCCACGGATCCTGTTGTTATCTTGTGCAATTTCCTTGGTCTTTTAATGACTGCTGTCTCTCTCCATTCTCATTTCATAGCTGGGTCCACTTGTCTATTTTGGTGTTTACACCCTTCCTGCACTGTAGATCACTTGAATATGGAGGTCTCTCTGTTTCAGCTTTCCACCCACCGGGCTTTGTCAGACACTTTTGAAATAACACAGGCAACTGCCAACAGATGAGTTCACGTGAAACCTAATTTGGTTTAGCACTGCTCAGCCTGTTCCCAGGGGCTGCTTTGATACCTTATTTAAATTTTATGTTGTGTTTTGTATCTAGGTTAAACATGCACCTAGAACTTCAAAGACAATATAAATAAATTTTGCAAGTCAAACGATGTTTTCTTCGCAGCGGAGGAAGGAGCACAAAGAGTTTCTGTAAAGCTTGACCAGGTCACCCTAAAGTTGGTGCAGCCAAAAATAGAGCCATGATCTCCTGCACCGTGACAGCAAAGCTGGTTCCTCCTTCTCTTGCTCTCTGTAATGAAAAACCATATTCCAGGGGGTGTCACGTATCTGATGTTTTCAGGCCATGGAGTTTAATGAATATTGTTGCTATTTAAGTAAAGGCTCCTGCACCATTTTCTAAACAGGATGCCAGCTCCAAGCTCACACTTGCATTCCAAGAATTACTTCTGTGAATTTTTTTCCCTTTACCTGTAGAGCTTAAAGCTATTCATGGAGAGTTTGCTTTTACCTTTTAGATTTTTTACAGTTCAGATGCTTCTGAACTTCACTTTCCCACTGGGTAAGCAATCTTACAAGCTGCCTTTTGCTTTCCAAGCAGCTTCTGTGCTCCTGTTTATCCTGGTTGCACCAAGGCAGGGCTTGCTCAGTGAAACACGGTGTGCAGTCATTGCTTGGGTAATTACAGCAATAGTTTCTCACTGAAGCCAGGGAGGGATGTGTGGGGTGCAGATGTGCTGCTGCTGTCATTCAAACATGCAGTCAGTGTCTTGCTCTGAGGATTGGCAGCAGAGCCCTTGTGTTCCTGTGCAGCTTTAGACAACAGAGTGTGGGTAACTTTGATTTTGTGCCATTCACGAAATGCTCTTTGACTGAACTTGTTTCAGGCAGCTCCTGCAAAATCAGTCTGAACTGGCATGATGGCTACAAACTGTGGAAGAAAACTATGCAGAAAAGAATCTTAAGAGGGCAACAGATTGAGGAGGCATTCCTCTAGAGACTTGAAACATGACAAGGGATGCACCATTATATGGTGATGCACTAACAGCAGTTACTTGTATTTATCTACACAGGATGCCATACATAGGCACATTCACAGCAGCTGTGGCCTGGGGGGTTCTGTGGTCGCTGAACTCTGCATGTGGAGTTATATGAGTTCCCAGTACCCTTGTGCAGTGTATGCTGAAGTCTGTAATTACTTCCTGGCAATTAGTGAACGTGCCAGCAAAGGCTGGTATCGATACTGCACTCCGTGCTGTAAGCTGTCCTTTGAGTACTGGATACACATCCTAATATTTAATAATATCTAATGGATCAGAGAGCAGATAAAGGCAGATAAAAATTGCCAGTGTATTTTTATAATCCTCTGGAACTCTTACAGCAGCTGAGCAGCATGACATTGTGCATCTTTCTTTTGTGTTCGGAGGTTAAAGTTATTAAAGTCATAAGGAAAATAATGGTTTTTTCTCACATGTCTTACACCAAAACTTTCATGGCTGCTAGGAAGAGTCTTAAGAACTCTTTAAACTGGTTTTGTTCTCACTGTATGAAATTTGAATATTTAATTCCCAAAATAGTCATGTATCTGAGGGTACTTTTATTAGATCTGATTTCCTTGGTACATTCTGGATCAGGGAACATTGTGTTTTGTCAGTAAATAGACAAAACCTGGTTTCAGGAGGAGGGAGAAAGGTGGGAATAACATGGTATCTGCTACCTCATTTGAAGAGGAAAAGTATTTTACAGTATCTGTGATATCTACTGATTATAGTGTAGGTATATCTGAAAATATCTCCACAGCAGTTTTCATATAAAAGCACAGCCTGTCATTGATGGATTGGCTACTTTATACAGCTTTTCTGTTCCTTGGCATTATTGGTGCAGGTTCCCTTTTGATAGTTGTTAAACAACCATAAAATTAGCAAGTGGCAATGCTGTGCTCCAATACAGGGCTGTGCAGGACCTGCTGCTGCCTCAGTCAGTCCTGTGCAGGCTGCAGTCATGGGCCCTGCCAGAAGCAGGTGTTTCAGTATAAATAACCTGATTTTTGAAGATTCATTGTGCAGTATTACAGTATCTTAAAATCATATAGTACTTCTGTGGTAGAAGGAAGAATGAGGTAAAAATTAGTGGTGGTGGTGAAAAATAAGCAAATATAATGAGGGAATATATTGCATATTTTTACTGCTGGACCAGAAGGAGGGAAGAAGCTGCTCAGGATGCTCCAGGTAAGAATTAAAGCTCTCAAATATTAATTACTGTGATGGCATTGAGTAGGTTATCAGCTCAAGCCAGATGCCCTGACATGCACAGAGCAGGAGAGAGAGGATTATTGTTGAGTGTTTGATGGACACAGCAATGCAGCTGAATACTAATGTGTTCCTTTCTTTACAAGGTATCTACACTCCAGAGCCACTCTGCAATTTCTGGTGGGCTCTTTTATCCACGGGGCTTATGTTTGTGTATCACTTCAGCATCTTGCAGGTTCTGGGACTGGTAAGTAAACACAGGTTAATAAATAGTTTGCAAGTACATCCAAAGTAAAAACACTGCCTAGTTTGTTTCCCAGTGTCCAGATCCACATGGATAAGAACTTGCATGCAAATTTTTGATAAGGCTGCTTGTATGCAAATTGCATGTTCCAGTGAGCATTTGTATCACAAGTACTGGTAAAATATTTTGTAGGTTGATCATGTACAAAAGTGTCACCTAAACATTTTTCTATTATTATGGTAATTTCAAAATCGGTGCAAAAGCAAAAATATTGTTTTAATTTATAAATTTTTAATTTATAAATGTGTTGTCGCTTTCGCAGGTCACAGAAGTGAATCTGAACAACATGTTGTGCCCAGCCGTCTCAGATCCTTTTTACGGGCCCTGGTATCGAATCTGGGCGTCTGGACATCAGACTGTCATGACCATGACTCATGGGAAGCTTGTAATCCTAGTGTTCTACAGTGCTGTCCCCATCTTTAAATGTAGCATGGACTTGCTCAGACTGCCAGCTAAGAAAATAGACTGAGGCGTCTCCCCGTGGAGTCGTGCAGGAAGCAGAGACACCGATACTGGAAAACAAAGGAGGGATGAGAGGACAACGAATTTATACTTCTCCTCATGGTTTATTGCCTCAGAAACACCTTTGTAATCAAGTGAGGGTTTTTTTTTTTTACCTGCTGTTTCTCACTGCCTATTGCCAATGGCAAAATTAGTGGCCTTATTCTGGGAAAGGTTTTGTGTTTTATACATTTTGTATAGACTACAGTAGAATCTTGCTAAGCCACCATTTAAAATTAGGCCAGGATCTGTCCACATTCCAGCAAAGAGAGTGGCAGTGCTACCTTGTTTGGACTTATTTTCCATTAAACATAAGTACATTTATATCATGGGAGAGGAAATGATGCTGCATTGCAACACTCCTCTGATGTGAACACACGTTGAGCCACATCATCCTGGCTTAGCTCTTAGAACCTGAATGTTCCAAAACAGCCCCAGGAAACAATCTCCCAGTTGTAAGTGCAAAGGAGTGAGGTTCTACTGTATTTTCTTTAAGCTGGTTGAAAATGTTGGGGAACAATAATTCATTCAAACAATACTTTTTTTGGTTTGTCTTTTTTTTTTTTTTTTTTTTTTTTTTTTAATAAAATGTTTAATTCCTAAGCTGCTGTGGATAAATATCCATCTAGTGAAGTCCCATCATATCTTGATGCTTTGGAGATACTTTTATTTGGGTGAGTGGAAAAAAATCATGTGGAAATCATTTCAAAAGACCATGCTATGTATAAGCCATGATAAGGTATTGCATCTACTCTTCTGTCCAGACTTCGAACAAGATGTTTTTTCACTTAGCTTAGACTGGAGAAGGAGTGGAGATACAAAGTCCATTGTAAAGATCATAGTTTTCTTTTTTTTTTTTACTTAGTAGCTTTTGAAACATTCCTGCTCTGTCTACACTGATCCTCGCTGAGCAGACTGGTTAAAAAAGGAACAAAATGAAACTGTTCTCTCTCTACAGCTCTAATACATTCTGTGTACTGATTTTAAAATACAGGTATAAAAAGAAATGTCAAATCAGTGCAGGCCTCTACTGAAAAGAACATGTTCCAGTTTACTGGTAAGAAATCTTCCTGTCAACGTGTCTTTTGGAGAACAGGATGCAGATGGGCAGAACGATCAGCAGTAAAGTGTGTGTACCTGTTCAAATTTTGCAAGGCTAGAGGAGAAACTGCTGGGCAGAAAGATGGGAAATCCTGAGCGTGTTCTTCCAGAACTGTGACTGTTTCACAGGCTGTTGGGTTTCGGGGCTGCAGGTTTCTGTTGCACAGAAGTTTGTTGCAATTTATACATTCATTGTGTTATCAAAGCTGTGACTTGTAAGATAAACCAAAACCATTATACCTCCTTCAGCTGGAGCACCTGAAGGGATGTTCTGAAGTTAGGGTACAGTCATTTATACCTCAGGAGGGAAACAAGAGAGAACAAGAAGTGGTTGATTTTGGCCTTTTTGTCTGTTTTCCTTAAGAAAGAAAAATTTTCATTGGCGAGAGAAGAAGTGGCTACTTCAGATATTTTGATTCTGTATGATTAAAAAAAGTACACCTCAATCAGAAACATATTGTCCCACATTGTGATTTACAGACTGGTTTCTGGTGTTCTTCCATGCCTTGCTCTGTGTGTGTGTATATATACACACATACAAGAGAATAGGTGTATGTATGCTCACAATTTGAGAACATGCAGCATGTATTAAACTCTCCCTCAGGCACATACAGCTGGTTGAGTTACACAGACCATGTGGCTCCTCATGTTTTTAATTAGAATTCAGCTCAGAAGATAAGCACCTGATTTAATACAGAGTTCACTGTCAGTGGTGCTGGTACATGATGAATTCCACTGCGGGCTCTCCCTGCTGCCTCAGGAAAGCTGGGAATATCTTCGGGAGCATTTGTGGAGCGGGGCCTAAAGAAAGGATGTGTTGGCACTGAAGGCCTGAATCCAGCTGTGGAAGACCCCTGGATGAGCTGCTGAAGGGATGGAAGCTCTTGCTGGTTATTTCAGCAGATCCAGTCCCTGACGTTGCTGGGAGATGCCAGTGCTGGATGTTAAAGCCTGTCCCTTATTAATATACTTCATCCCCTGGGGAGTGCTGAGCAAAACAGCGATTCTGCCCAACCTGTAGCTACTGTCAAGTACCAATCTTTGGTTTATTTATTTACTCAAGGATTCGGCAAAATGCCTTATGTTGGATTCAGTTCTATCTAGAAGGAATATTTGGTATTACAATAGAACGATTTTAGTCAAATTTTGCCAAATACTATTTAGTATTATTATTTGCTTAACTATATATTTTCTTTTCCAAAAAAATCTTTCCTGTTTTTTAAAGAATCTTTTTCCTTCCCCCCCCTCAGAATATTGTGATTACTGAAACATTTCTCTAAGTAGCAGTCTTTTATTTTTTTTTTTTTTCTTTTTTAAACTACAGCATTTCCCATCTATAGTCATATGCTTCAGGGCATTCCAAACAAGTATAAACCAGCTGCTGTTTGCCACCACTGACTGCCTCTGGTCAATTAAAACTGCAGGAGCATTTAAATGAGCTCAGGTGTCTCACTCAGTGCAGGTTCTTTGCTTGGAATGCAAAATTTGTGAGCTCTTCTGGCTGACTTAAAATCCAGTAGCAGGAATGGCACAGCTGGTGGAAGGAAATGCCTGGGCAGTTTGGCTGAAGGGATTCCTGGTGCAGTTGTACCTCCTGCACCACTGGCTGTGACAGCAGAGCCACTGAGTGGTCACTCCTGTCCTCCTTCCCACCCTGGGGCAGAGCTGGCTGGTGGTCACTGGGCTGACTCGTGCTTTTCCCTGTTCTGCTGGTCCAAAAAAACCTTTAAGATCATCAAGCCCACCCTAACCCATGTCCCCAACTACCCACCTTTTAAATACCTCCAGGAACGGTGACTCCACCACTTCCCTGGGCAGCCTGTTCAATGCTCAGCAACCCTTTTGGTGAAGAAATTTTTCCTAATATCCAATCTAAACCTCCCCTGGTGCAATTTGAGGCTGTTTACTCTTGTCATGTTGCTTATTTCCCAGGAGAAGAGACTGACCCCCACCTGGCTGGTGACA
Source organism: Myiotriccus ornatus (assembly GCA_036023395.1). Classification (NCBI taxonomy): domain Eukaryota; kingdom Metazoa; phylum Chordata; class Aves; order Passeriformes; family Tyrannidae; genus Myiotriccus; species Myiotriccus ornatus. The sequence continues at coordinate 12,068,184 of JAYRBT010000156.1, forward strand.
AAGCCCACCCTGAGCCTCCTTTTCTCCAGGCTGAGCCCACTCAGCTGCCCCTCCTCAGACTCGTGCTCCAGACCCTTCAGCAGCTCTGCTGCTTTGTTCTGGACGTGCTCCAGAGCCCCAGTGTCTTTCCTGTAGTGAAAGGCCCAAAAGCCAAAATTATTCCCTCTCTCCCTGTGCCCCTTTTTGAAGGCTTTTAAAACTTAGTACTTTTATGGTGAACCACCACAAGAAACTGCACCCACACAGCTGAGAGCAAGGCTCTGCTGAAGGGAAGGACAAGTCAGAATGGGAACATCAGCCAGAGCTTGTTCCATGTGCATGCAGGATATGGGAAAGAACGGGAGAGCTTCATCTCTGTAGCACTTCATTTGTTGTTTTCCCTCACAGAGGCTGATTCTTCTTTTCCCCTAAAGGTTTCTTTTATAGGCACTATACAGATGATTTCTTTGGTTGCTTTTATGCTTATTTATGCTGGAAATGAAAGGACAAAACTCTCCTGCTGCTCCTGGGAGCTAATTGCTTTCTGTGCTGGGGTATTACGCACACAATCCACGGCAAGATAACTTGAAGCTGTTGCTGAGATTTTACAGAGCTGCAAGTGCCACCTGCAAGTGAAAAGGGCTGCCCTGGTCCTCCTGGTCAAACATGCCCCAATCCCGTGGTGGCACTCAGAGCTGTGGCAGTGCTGGCAGGGGCTGGGGCAGGAGCTGGGCTGTGCAGACACACCTGCCAGTCCCCACACCTGAAGCCGAGTGTAAAATCTCACCCCAAAGTGGGCCCATGTGCTGTCCAAGAGCAAGCTGGGCACAATCCCAGAAAAAAATCCTTGTGCAGTGCTGCTGCCTGGCCTTCACAGAGACACTGCTGTGTACTAAGGGCTCTGAACAGAGCCCTCTGATTTTCAGTACTGTAGGCACTTCAAAGGAAACAAGGAGTGAGGAAACTGCTCCTGCTGTCACCGAGTGGCTGCATTTCCCTCCAAATGTACCTGTAAACAGAGCATTATTAACTTCAATAAACTTGTTTACTGATCAGTTTTTTTAATCCAGCCCTCCGAAGCACAGAAGGGAACCACTAACATTTCTGCACCCACTGCCTTGCCCCACAGCTTTAGCTGTCCAGGACCCCTGCAGTGCTATTTTTCCAAGGATTCAGACACTGAACAGGGCCTGAGTTTTATCTATTTGTTTAGCTTCTTCCTATTTAAGCACCAAAGCAGAATTTGCATCTTGTTTCCTCTGAAGGGTGAAAATGAACCATGCACGTACCAACTGATGAAAAGCCAGTCTATGAACACGCACCCAAAGCTGGTTTGGGTTCAGCTCCTTACGGTTCAAAGATGCTGCTTATGGGCAAAGCCTTCATGTGCTTGAGCAGCTGCTGCCTTGCTGAACTTGGGAGACAGGAAAAGTCAGTCCATTTGCAAATCCTGAGGTGAGAGAGTACCAATCTAATTGTAGATTTCTGTTTTGGGCCACAATCAGGGATTTGATACTTGTGTATATTTGATATCATTTTGTAAAGCCCAGTTGTATTTTTCCTTCGCAAATGGTATTTGCAGCTGTTAAATGGCTGTACTTTTATGTCCCAAGTTTTGCATCTAAACTAGAAGCATTTGTTTTCTATGCATCCATAGCTAATGGAAAATAGAGTTGTGCTGTTTTCTTGTGTTGCAGTTGTTTCGCTCGAGGTGGAGTCTTAGGAATTAAATTAGTCCTAATTGTTAACAAAGCTCTGAAAAGGCCAAAAGCCAGGAGAGGGCCCATGCCAGCCCAGGTAGGAGGTGCAAGGTTTCTGCAGGCAGACAGGTCAGCTTTGTTGTTTTCAGTTTTACGGTGACAAGACTCATAACAAATCTGTTGATTTTGTGATCTCGTGCTCTTAAGTGATATTGCTGTAAATCCGTCTTGCAGCTGTTGGTGTAACTTAGTCAAAGCCAAGCTGTTTTATAAATAATTTTATTTTTCTTCAGGGTCAATTTTGTACTTTTTTAAATTATTTCTGCATTTACTGAGTCATTATCCCAGTGCTGCAGAGGACGCAGCAGGCAGACCGGTGAGCATTCCCTGCTCTCCCCATCCACGCCGTGCCAGGGAGCTGGAGCTGGGCTGGACCACAAAGGGGGTCTGTGGGAACTTGCAGATCTGGTTACCCCAAACTCCAGTTCCAGCATTATCCAGGCACAGACTGATTTGGCAAGAGCAAGGATGGACGTGGATGGGCTCAACTGCCACATGTGTTGTTAGTTCTGAATAATTTGTAAGAGTGTTATGAATTTTGTAAACTTTTTAATGTGCTAAACCTTGGTTATGAGGTAACATTTACAAATACGGGGTAATTTGTGTACTTGTTTTTGTATTTTGGTCTGATGATGGGGTTTTTTTTGTTGTTGTGCCCTAAGAACAGATCATTGGGCAAATAGTTGTTAAGCCTTTGAATTAAAACAAATAAATGCATTTTAATGGATACTGGACAGTTTTGTTATCATTCTAATTGTGCCAGGCCTGGAGTTTGTCTTGCTTAAGACTTTCTATAATTAGGTAAGAAAACCAAAATTGCCTTTCCACTTCAGTTTGTAACATTAACAGTCAAGAGTCACAAAATATTAGCCAATTATAAGTCAGGACAAAATATGGAGGTTCCTGTGTGAAACAGTCTGTACTGCCTGATGTCATCTCTTTGCACATAGCAGTTCCTGGGAGAACAGTGGTTGCTGGGCTTTCTGAAAGTTTTAAGCAGTTCAGCATGACCTGTGCCTGCTACCTGCCATCACCAACAGCCTGAGTTCACTGGCAGAGCTCACTGTGGGATGTAAATCCTTTAATCGCTGTTTAAATATTTCCTGTCCTTGTCTTTCAGGCAAAGAGCTCAGAAAAGACTGTTCCAGTACCACGAGGCTTCCTACCCAGCTTTGGCAGTGTCTTACAGTTCCCATTTCATGGCACTTTAGTAGAAGGTGGGAGAACATGTACAGAAGTTTTCAGCTCAAAACTTTGTTCACAAAGCTGCTGTGGGAGCTGCAGGGCTGCACTCGGACAGCCCCACACCAGAGGTGATGGCAAAGTCTGTTTAATGCACTTCAGAAATGCTTCTGGCTGTAATTGATATTATTGCCATCTAGATAAATGTGTTCCTGTCACCCAGTACAGCTCAGACAGGCAGGTTATTTCCTTGTGTGAGATTCCTGGCAAATCCTGTTCCTGGAAAAAGAACATACTAGATATGCCCACCTGTATAATCATACATGCATCTTAGAGGTTTTAATTTTTCAGGCAGCTGGGGAACAGAATCAATTATCCAGCTTAATTTCTCTGGAACAGTATAAACCCTGATACAACAGCTTAAGTAAGAATCCAGTGTGGTGCTGTATGGCAGGCTGAGATGAACCAAGAAAGCAATTTCCCTTTTCAGGCACTGATAATTATTCTCAACAACTCTGTAAGTTACTGGAAATCAGCCTTTCATTGGTTAATACCAACAAATATATAAAAATAAGCAAGTTTCCACCTCTGAACCAGTCTTAATACTGTTCTGTTAGTTTGATTTTTAATAGCATGATAACTACAGAGTTGGCTAAAGTAGTGAGAAGAGTGGGAAACTCAGGGTAGGAGTGATAACTAGCTCTGCATTTCAATGGCCTGAGGGTTTTAGGAAGGTTTTATGCAGTTCAGACTAATGATACTAAACCAGCAATGGAAGGTATTTACTTGGGCAGGTTTCCCTTCAGAGCAAGTGCAGTAATGGCTGCATCAGTCTTCAGCATCCAAAGGTTACATGGATCCCACTGGTTTGTTTTCAAAGACTTTGCATCTCCAGCCAGCAGAGCTATGAATATTGCATTAGGCACAGGCAAACAAACCCCTTCTAAAATCAGACCTGAGTTCCAGGGAGATGGAATGCTTTGTCTCAGGAATTACCCAACAGAGGACTCAGCAGAAAGTGTCTCTCAGCGCACCAAGAATTTGGCTCGGGGAACAAAGTTCTCCAAAGGGTTTTGCCTCTCTTGGTACTTTCTTTTGTCACCAGATGGACTGGGACTGTGACAGAGATCCTCTGATACACATTTTGCAACAATATTGTGCTGAACAATCTGTCTGTAAGTGGTGCAGGCCATGTATTGGTTACACAGGACAACTGGTTCTGTGAGGAAGTTTTGCTTAAAAAGACTGAAACCACTTCCCTGTCTCCCAGAAGGAAGCTCAGGTCTGGACAGAATTCCATGTGTAAAGTTCAACATAAAAAGTATGAAACTGAACTGGTAATTGATATAAATACCAATATACTGATATAAATAATAACTGATGTAACTAATATAAATGATTTAACTTGCAGTGTTGAGTGACTCCCTTCGGAATTAGACTGAAAGCTGCAGGTGCCCGTCCCAGCCTGTCCCCACAGCAGACAAAAGGGAAAGACAGTTAATGCCAGGAAAATATTTCTAACACACCATTAGCCTTTGACATCAACACCAGGTACAAATGCTTGCATAAAAACACTGACCAAGCCACACAATTAAGCAGAGAGACATAAAAAGAAATGGTGATTCTTTTTCCTTATTTTATTGGGTAAATGATTTAAAAGGTAATAACAATAGTGTTAAAACTACTACAATATCTTTCCACAGCCATATCTCACAGACCCACAGATAACCTTCTAGCATTTTTTTTTTCTTTTTCCTCATTTTTCTCTTTTTAAGCCGTACTTATATTAAATGCCCATTTCAACAGTTTCTTCACACTAATAGCAATTAAATGTGGAAGGAAGGAGGATCTAGTTATAAAGGAAGGGGGTTCAGGTAATCTGTGATATTATTGTAATCAATCAAGTTGCTAAGGAAGGAAGGAAAAGAGCGAGGCCTTACAAGCTACTCCAGGTAGCTCTGAGCCCCCTGTGTGTCACCATGGCATTGAAGATAACTCAAGATGCTGGTGAACAATTTAAAGTAATTTCTTTTTTTTTTTCTTTTTTTTTTGTAACATATAAAACGCTAAAATAACTTAGAAACTAGATCCAAATATCTTGAAAAGAATCAACTTTGATATACAAAAACAGTCATAAGTTGTTATAAAAGTTTCAAACAAAAGTTTGTTTTCTCAGTGCGTTTATGTACCAGCGCAATTACTGGGTCCAGAGCAAAGAAAGAGGTTTATCTTTTTTATTTTTCTTTCTTTAACAGTAATAAAAAACGAGGAAAACATATCTTTGTATATAAAGAATCATTGCTGGTCTTAAGAATAAATGTAACCAGAAACCCTTAAATCTGAGAGGCACACTTTGGGTTTCTTTTTTTTTTTTTTTTTTAACCTTTTTTTTTTTTAACATAAAAGGAAAGTCACCAGTTTATTTAAATGGAGGAGATATTCAGACTCCCCAAATAAACTTAATTAACATCACTAGCAAAAATCAGTTAGAAACTGTACAAAAATAAAAAAGTTAACACATTTAATCCTGCAGGGATTTTCGTAAGGACTGGAAGGCAGGCTTTAGGAGCAGCATTTGGGCATGGCTGGAGGCTTCTTTGGTTCGATCTAACACACGTTAAGAGATGTAACCTACTCCAGACGACAGTTTTAAACACCCGCACGGTTGAGGACAAGCAGAGAGGTCCGTACACAAACGCCAGGTGTGCCGGTGGCTGTGCCCCCCGGCTCCAGAGCGGCTCTGGGGCCGCGGGATGGCCACTCGAAGCACCGCTGAGTAACAGCTGCTTCACGTCGAGTCTGCGGTCGTGGTTGTCTATCTCAGTTTACAGAACAGGGTTTTTAGGAACGTTGAGCAAGAGAATGAAAAAAATAGCCCCCAACAATCTCCTTAATGGAATAAGGCAAACTGAGTAGTGCTCATAAAAAAAATCAGCATTTCAACTTGACGAACAGTGAAATACAAGCTACTTGGTTGTACCTTAACGTCTCTAAAGTACCCCAAATGAAAAACAAATCTGTAGCTAACCCCAACAGTACAACTGAAAGGTACTTAAACATAACTCCAAGGGAATGACATCTGTGAGAGCAATTGTTGATCAGCTTTAAGCAAACAGACCTATTCTGTGCCAGTGCATGTCACAGTGAGCTGCACGTTTGGTACAAAGAAACCCACAACTACACAGAAACAATCTGCAGCAGTTTCAGCACCGTGTGCTGAGGAGGTAGGTGCCCTAGAAACACTGTAGGTAGACTGATTATTCCAATCTTTAAGTAAAATATCATACAATCTGATTGACCACAGACTCTGTAACAGTTTTTTAATTAGTGATACAAACTCTGGTCCAGAAGGGTCTGGCATGAGCTCGGTCCAAAAGCACACCTTTACAGTTTGTATAACACCCTTGAACTATATTTTTAAGCAACAGCTACTAAGAGATAGACAAAAATGCATTGTGCATTATGCTGTGTACAAAAAGGAGACAAAACTATCCTTTTCTCCCCCAAGCCATGGTGGGAAGTATTGCTGACCTTGTCCTTAAAAACCTGCAGGATTGTTTATTCATCATTATTACACTGGTAAGAAATTCTGTATAACATCTGCATATATCGAAGATTTTTTAAAAAATCTGATATGATTTTTAGATCCGCATGACCAGTCACGTGACCTTCTTGAGGTTGATTAGCACCTTTCAATACATATATATTTTTATATATAATAGATCTTTTTAAAAAACTTCTAACAATGAGCTCATGCAGAAGCACGAGCGAGCTGTAACGAGATGACAGATAAAGATGGGGTTGGATGACTTTTTTTTTTTTTTTTTTTTGCAGCAGAATGATTCAGTTTGTGCTCAGGTTCCCTATAAGGGCAAGAAAAAAACAAACCAAAAAACAACACAACTCTATCAGGTAGCCACTTGTTCACATTTCCACTTGAAGACTAAGTCATCTAAAAGCGTTCCCCAAGTAGAAACAAGACAACAGTATTATCATCCAAAATAGCCTCTGTATAAACATCTACTAATTTTTGCAGCTTCTGGCTGGCATCTCTTGGCTCCTGAAATTTCAGGCCCTCCGCTTATAAATTAAGGCATCGCAACTGAAAATGGTAATATTTGGACATAAATGCTGTGGATGAAGGAATGCCAAAGACCTTCTACAAGAACCTCCACAGAAATTAAGTGGCAGAGCTAACCTCGCATAAGGGATGAGCATAATTTATCCTCACCTGGTTTTGAAACCCTACTGAAACATTTTTACAGTTAGTCCAATCTTTTTCTCTTTTTTTTAACAACTGAATTTTAATGGATTTTCTCTACTTGAATTTTATATCTCTATATATTTACATTCATTATTCAAAATAACTGGAATTTCTGTTTCCTGTGGTTTACTAACACATATCAGGAAGGTCTTTTCTGTACCAGACGGCCTGTGCTGTCCCCTAGAACATACCCTGAGCTGCAACAGCAGCAGTGGGAGTTCTGCAGGCACAGGAGGAAGGAGTGAGCTCCTGCCATCGACTGGGCTTGCAAATATACCACACATACCTTTTACTAAATCCTATTTTTACAGCAGGAAAAAGTTCCAATCGGTATTTTCTTTCTTCTACCGTGTGGAGGGGTATCAGAATTATTACACAGTACTTACAGCTCTCAAGCACTATTCCTGCAATAGATGAAAACATGTAACAGTACGGCATACTTGTCCTGGCTCTCTCACAACAGTCTTTTTTCTTTTCTTAAACAACAGTTAACTTGATCGAACGATTCATGACTTGAAAAAACTCAACAAGTTCAAGTGCAGATGAAAGAACAAAACTGGGATTTCTCTTTTCCAAAATAAGTTCATTATTTAAAAAAAAAATAAAAATAAAAAAATCTCACTTTAAAGAAAAAAAAAAAGTCCAAAACCCCCGATGCCAGAGCAGCTTCACCAGGGTTTGCGAGAACGTCTGGAGTATTTGCTATATGTTTCCTATGGATTTCATATATAAGTATACAGTTATGTTATAGTCAAAGGCACTAAAATCTAAATCCATTTTCCTCCTAATATGACATCTGCTAGTCTCCAAGCTGTTTTTCGAAAACAAATGTCACTCCTAATTTGAGTCACAAGAAAGGCATCGTCTCATTACAAATGCATTATAATGACGAGTCTTGACAGGGCTGAGTTGCCCGTGATTCCCAGCACAGAACGGGAGACAAAGGGATCTGGGAGCCTGCTGGATTATGTCATGCCGTATCAATTAGGTCACTTGATTCTGAAAATGCTGCCATGTTAACATCACCTCTCCTTGTACATGTAGTCGCTTCTCTTCATCCCCAAACAAAAGCATTCTGTGTGTCAGCCCTGGCGTTCCGGCTGCACCTGCTGCACCTGCAGATCATGGACATAGCTACATGGAACCTTGACTGTGAGGGTGAGATGTTGCACACACCTTACCAAGAATGTTATGAAAATGCAATTCATTGTCTCCTTTAATACCTGAATCTGATATGTTTCATTCCCTGTCACACCTATTAATGCAAAAGCCACGAATGCCTTTTTTGCTTAAGCAAAGCGTCCCTAACTGCAATCCTTAAACTCTTCCTTCCATCCACAGTCACAGAAAGCCTTGATTGATATAATTCAATGTTAATGAAGTAGAAATTTAAATTTTCATAAAAAAACCCAAGGGTATATGCTGCAAAAAAATCTGCAGTGAATAGATAATAAAAAAGTATGGGATCTTTGTAGTAACGCGGTTTTCCCTCCCGTTGCCGTGATGAGCTGAACCAACTAAGGAGCCTCAACACGGCAACGGAAACTATCATCATAAAATGGTACAGTAATAGAGATAGCTAGACCAAGAAGGGGCAGGGTCTCCTGGGAAGAGGTCTGCAGAGAGGTCCAGTGACTGGTCATGCGGCTCAGTGTCAGGAATAATGGTTGTATGGTGGAAGGGGGTGCCCAATACCATTTTGGAAGTGATGATGCTGACGATGGGCAAGGTACTCTGTGTAGCTCATCGTCATCTTCTCACTGCGGTACCTGGAAAAGAGCAAAGAAGCCAATTCAAGAACTGTCACCAGGGAGGTGCAAGTAGCACTAGAAATGCTGCACTGGTGGTTTGTTTAGTGATAACTCCATACTTCTGATACTGGGAGTAGGACTGACTTCAGCTGCACAAGGGCAGGGAGGGAACTGCCACAATGATCAGGGGCGCTCCTGAATCACATCCCAAATCACAACATAAGTGCGCATGAAAAATATTTTAAGCAACCAGAACTATTAAAAATGGTTGCCTATTGTGTTGCTTGAAGTAGAGGGAATAGAAAGCCGTGACTGTACTAACCAGGTCTTCTTTCTTACCCTTCTTAAAAATGGAACATTTGCAAACTTCCACCCAACCGAGACCTCTCCTGACTCCCAAGACGGTTGGAAAACAATGGAGAGAGGTCCCACCAGAACACTGGCCAGCTCTGTGTAACTAAAAGCAGAATCCAGGCCCTGGCATCAAATATTTTTGTTTGACAACAAAGAACATGATTTAACCAACAACCACTGGGCCCTGCTGAGGGGATCAGCTGCAGCTGTTCTGGGCCCGCTGGGGATGGAACACAGGTGGCCAAAGAGCTGAGCCGGGAGGGGAATCCACACACTTCAGAACCAACCACTGCACCTCTGCACAGCTCAGCACACAGAAGAGGAACTGCCCCTCTGCATTCCAGACCCCTACAACTGGTACAAGTCCTTCAGTGCTGCTGTTATTTAGTTGTCTCTTTCAAAACATGGCCATAACCGCTGGGTATTAACTTGAAGTGAAGATAGTGACAGATGAGTTTTGATCAGGCTAAAGCTTTCTTCACACACAGGACATTTACTTTAATTTACAGAGTTAAAAAAGAAGTTGGAAGACCTTATTCCACTCTCCCAATAGATATTTTTGTGCATGACAGTAAGTTACTAAAATGAGGTTCTCAAACAGGTTGTTTAATGCTGGGAAACAGCTACTGTTTTAATACTGCTGTCCCTAACCTGCCAGCAGAAGCTGAGGTTTTAAGCAAGTAAAACAGACAGTCAAAAAAATAGTTCTTAAAACATTAAATTTATAGTTTGTTCATTCCACTTATCAGGCCACTGATTTTGGTAGCAGTTTCATTGTTGTGAATCCAAATACACTGAACACATAGCTTTTGGTGGTTTTTTGGGGGGCTGAGGGTGGTTTTTGTTTGTTTTGTGCTCCCATGCTGTTGCTCCAAACAAGATCATGTAGCCAGAAGAAAATGTGTGCTGTATAGAATATTTGTTTCTTGGGAAAATATACTCCTTATTTACTGAGGTGTACAGAAATTGTCACTGGAGAACTACAGCACTGTTATCCTTGCCCTCAGCTATCTCCAGATATTCTTTCTGAGCAGAAGATAACAAGGTGTGCAGCTGAAATAAATTAAAAGGAAACTGGGGTCCTGCATTTGGAAATGTGGCTGGTTTCTGTAAATCCTTCCTTCAGAATAGCATGTTTTCCTCACTCAGAGCTACTCCACAATAATTAGATTCCTACAAGAATCCAGAATTCTGAACAGTCACTGAGACAAAATCTTTATCTCCCCGAAGAGTACAAATGATCAAACATTCCTTATAACGTAAGATTTTAAAAATTCCTATTTCTCCACACATAACTAGGTAACTGAAGTTCAGCAGTCATTTTACACTGCGAGCTTCTATAAATAAAGAGCTTTAGAGCCATTCGTATAGACATTCCATCCTCCACCCTTCACCATGTAGCTACAATATTATGGCAGAGTATCTGCTGCTAATTCTAAAACAGTTTGGCTCCCATCAAGTCCTCAAGACCACATTTTATTAAATCAGCAAAACCAAACTAAGCTAGTGTGAAATAAAATATTAAATTCTTGTCCTCACTCCTGAGAATACCCTGACACAGTTTCACTGGTACACTGGCTGTCAAAGCAGTAGATGGCTTGCATGTCTCACACCTTAAGATCACGGCAACCTGTACTCCATGGGGGATAAAAGAGCCCCAAAGCCTTCTCTGAGAATCCAGGGGATCAGAGGTACAGCAGCAGCCCCACCACACACCATCTGCCCAAATGCAGCCTGACAAGGGCAAGTAACCCCTGCTAACCACAGTGCCCACCCACTGCAGCCAAGGAACACACTGGGAAAGCACTGCTGGGAATGTGCTGAGTTCCATGAAATATTCAGGTGTCCTGATCTGTACCCTGGTATTGAACAGCTGCCTCTTATTTCTTGCTTAGTGCCACTAATCCCTGTGCAGGGCACAGAGATCCTCCAGTCTGGACTGCTCTTGTGAAAACGAGGAGATCATGAATGGATGATCATAGAGGAAAGGTCAATGTCACCATCTGCAAGGAGCACTTACCGGGGCTGAGCACTCACAGCGCTACAAGCAGGACTAAGGTGGGGTATCCCGGTGCATACCTGGTTAGCTTTATTGTTTTCCTGAACTCATTAGTGATCGGAGCTTTGTAGCCTCCTTTCCTCAATAAGGAATCTATGGTTTGAATGTGGTCCCATCCTGTTGGATTTTACAGGAGCAAAAATTAGTGAGAAGTGCAGCAGTAAGGACAGATGTTGCAAAAACACAGAACGGGGAGCGGTGCTGTTAAGGACAGAAGCTCTGCTGACTTCTGACATAAACCAGAACGTTCTTCCCCACTTCAGAACAGCTGAGGGAAATACGATTTTTAGGATTTCTTTGCACATACAGTTCATTCTACAAACAAAATGTATTTATTTATACATGATTTTACAGTTGGAAATATTCTGAAAGTGAAGCCACTCTACCCAGGTGTCACAGACTGGGGGTGAGAGACAAAATTTAACTTCTCCCAAAGGGTCAGGTATGATCATGTATCACAGTCACTCTGTAAACGGCTATGGCAGTATGGAAAATTAAATTTCTGTATAAAGTAAAATTGAGAAGAATTATTAGTTGAACATGTGCAGAGAATTCCAAGGATCAGAACTTCTTCATAAATATCACTTAGATTTACAGCAATATGTGTAGTTTTAGAGCTACTATACATTACATTATAGGTGTCTGGGTAATAGAAGAATCCGTATTTTTAATCCATCACTTCATTACTGTTCTCAATAAAATCTTTATGCTATTCAAAACTCCTATTTGTTGATTTTAAAAAGCCTAATATTTTAAGTAGCTGTTAGACACCCTGTTTCCAAAAGATGCAATACATTAGTCACGTTAAAAAATTAGTTACGTTAAAAAAATCAAAAAACCCCAGTAGTTCTGGGTACATACAAAATACAAATAGGTAGTTTTTGAGACTTTAAAGAGTCGTATTGTAGTGCACGGTCTACTAAATTATTTAGAAATTTAAACACATCCCTCCTCCTGCACCCCCCCAACTCCCAAATTTAAAAAAAAAAAGCCTGGAATGACTCTAGACTTTTAAGCAACTATTTGGAAAGAGAATTACCAATTAAAGATGATCCTCAGTAAAGGTATCAGCCAAACCCTTTGAGGACAAACAAATATAAAAAGGAGAGGAGGGGAAAAAAGCAGCAATGCAAAATGTAAAATGATTGAGACAAACTGAAACACACCACCAGCCTTTGAATCAGAAAACCAGTGAGCACTCAGTGAGCTGCTTGGCCAAAAAGATGGTCCAAAAGATGATTATTCAACAAAATCTACTTTGGTTTTTTAAATTCACAAGCTCAAGGCTGTGCCTCTGTTAAAAGGGATTTTACCATCATTACTTTGGACTTTCAAATTGGAAATAATTCCCTTCCATCCATCAAAGCCCCTGGGATGTCACTGTTTGTAAGAGGAGTTAAGTCCTAGCAAAAAGTACCCAACTGAAAAGGAACTTGATCTTTGGGAATTCAGGAATAATTCAGCTGGTAGGATAATTGCCCAGGCATCCCATCACTTAGCAGAGCTCCTGCATGTCCCTAATATCACAGACTAACAACTACACAAAAATTGGCAGCATTTAACAACTGTTAGCCTGGCTGACACCACCGTACCACCCCTCCATATTTTATTTTCTTACAGCTATGCTGCATTTACAACTGGCTCAAAAACCAGCTGCAGTTTCCTGAACCCCTGCAAAGGACTGACACAGGCATGGAATGGGCATTTTATATAAGAGTCTTTAAGTACTGCTCCATCATCTGACATCAGTGCAAGGTCAAATATTGCATTTTAGATTTACAGGCATGTTTAAATTCTTCACCAGATCACATGAAATAAAGTGCAACAATGACCTTGCTCCTTTGCAACCTCCGGTAAGTAGGTGGCCGTGCGCTTTGATCCTTTCTCGTTGATGAATTCTATTCTAATGCCATGTACACCCACCTGCAAGAAATCAGCAGCTTTATTAGTACATCACCAGAAAAAGAGTACGGATTTCTAACATAGTAAGACCCAAAACATGAACCTTTCAGTGGCTGATACCATTGTGCAGAGTTTCAGGAGGTGGCACTGCAGAGGGTATGACCTTTCTGGGAGGTGTTCACCTTTACAGCCACGTGAGCTCAGCAGTGGCACAGGGATGTTCCTCCACTCCACCCCACGGAGCTTCTTCATTGCTGGGCTGCAGGAAAACCAGCTGAGCTGCAAAAGTCCTTCTGTCTCCAAGTTCACTGTCTCCTCTGACACTGTCAGCAATGTTGCTGCCGATAAAATCACCTGGTCACCAGCTACAATCTGCACCCAACCAAAGAGCTGCCATATCTAAGGAGGCCTTTTAAGAGCATTAATTGAGTTCAAAGCAACAACTGAACGATCACAGATTTGTCACACTACGAACTCAAGCCTGGAGCCCTCAAAGTTTCTGCTAATGTATGACAAGGAAAAAGGAAATATTCCAAAGTACTCAGCCTCAAACTCCTATTTCTATGCTACCAAGTACTGTAACATGACAAAATGCCAGCATGGAAACCAAGATTACCAATACCGAGGAGCTGGATGTAGATAAAGTCAAAATGCCAAAAAAAAATTTAAAACCAAAATAAAATAAAGGCTGGGCACACCTTTCCAGGGCACTTTTAAGCCTCCCTGCTTCCAAGGTACAATAATTCTGTGGAGAGCACCTGTGCTGGGATCAGGAATGCCATAAAAGATATTCCATTGCCAGAAAGTTTTCAGTTGCTTTTGAATTCTGTGCATAAACACAAAGCATTAGTAGATGGACATTTTTATTTTCATGCCCACATAACCAAGATGTGATTTCCATTTAAATCCGAAGTTCCCAACACTGTATGTGAAAATGAATAGTTGCTGTCTAACAGCAACTATTTTGTTTTGTCTAAACAAAAAATGCTGTAACAGTTTTTCCAGGACAACTTATTTCACTCTAACCGCATGGCAGTTAAAAACCAAATAAGGCATATTTAAAAACTCTACCACTTCTTCAATTATCTTATTTGCTTATATTAAGACTTTATTTTTCAATCTTTTCCTTCTTTATATAAGATATAAGCATGGAGAAATGTCTAGAAGAGTCTCTTGTGGCTGGTCATGGCCTCAAAGAGTTTCCACAGGAATCAAACATTGTTTATAAATAGGAAAAATGAAAACTTTACAGTGAATTGAACTTGTTAGTCTCAAATTTTAACATGGAATTTCATTACCAAATACTCCTAAACCCCAACTTTCGTAACACGGATATCTAATCACCAGAGAGATCAAATCTGTATATTCAGATGATGTAATTATGAACCCAAAGGGCCTGGAAGTAAAATAGAACAGTGTTAGAAACTGAAACGAACCTACTGACTGGATTCCAAAACCAGTGTGTATTTGCAGCTGATGGTTCTATTGCTTTCTACATTCAGCTTCCTAAGCACTAAGATTAAATATTTCCAGGTTTTGCACACCTTCAAATCCTGCAGAATACGAGATTCTAAATGCAACCCAAGCGTTTTGTGTAACAGTGACCCCACAGTATTCACAGGCAACTAACCAGGAGCATTAGTGAAGTATTAAGGATGATGCAACATTCAAACTCTATCACTGCTCTGGATGTTTCTCACCAACCATCATCTTAATGGACTTTTAGGCCCATTTCTGTAGAAAAAAAAATGTATGTACAGCAGAATAAACAAGGCGAAACAACTGCACCCACAATTGCTCTGGTTGGGAAAACTTCACAGCATTCTGTGGAGCATGAATTCCAACTGCGAGCTGAGCGGGACTCTCAGTCCAGTACAAATGGCTTTTCATTGTTCAGCTCCAGTTAAATCAAAACCAGGCTTGAGCTAAGCAAATGAAAGCCACACACAAGAAATAAGAATGATGCACACTAATACTGGCATGGACACAGTTTGGAATTTGTTTTGACTTCGAGAGACCAGTGTTCCCACACTAATGAAAACTTCTGTGAGATTTCCCAAAACATCCCTCCCTGAGATGGGAAGGTAAAGGGGTCTGTGTTTGGAAGGCATTGACTGTAACTGTCACTGCTCCCAGGACCAGCAACCACCTCCACACACAGCCTTGGGGCTGCTTCTCAAACTTAAAATACTGATACGCTACCGGCAACATTCTGCAGAACAACAACATCTGTCTGTGCAGTTCAGAAAAACAAACCAATCTTCTGCAGCTGGAGCTCGAGCTCTGTCTCGTCTGCTACCATTTATTAGGGAAATTACTACCCACAGGTATCCTCTGGAGCTGCACAAGCACCACGAGATTGTGTTTCAGCCTCCCACGGGGGCAGGAATCTATTTAAACTGCTGCTACTGGGAGAGTCAGATAAGGAGAGACTTAGAAAGACAAAAAACAATCTCCTCCAGTAGAAATATTTCTGTGGGGCTTTGGAGCATGAAATACTGTATCCTATAAATCCAGGACTCGAAGATACAAACTTTCTGTCCTGTTGTGTAAGTGGTCAGAGGCTACCTAAAATTAGGTCCAATGACATTATTAATTAAAGCTCATAGACTAAAACTAAACCTAAGGATTGCCTTAAACTTTACTTCTGAAGTGATCTTAAATTCAGGCTTTGCTGTGTATTTAAACACATTTGTATTCATTTTGATGTATCAGATTTTAATGAATTCCTTATTTACATACACCACTGGATGGGAGAAAACAGGCACATACCACATTTATTGTTTTGCCAAGTGCCTCTGGCACTTGCTAAATTACTGCCTGCAATACCTCCCTCTGTATCTACAGCTAATAAAAAATTGTTCCAAAACCCACTCTGAAATCAAAGTTCAAGGAACTCTCCTGTAAATACCCTTCTGTCCCAAAATTCCAAACAATTCACTGATCTGTTCCCCTTGGACTGACTCTCCAACCATCCTGAGAGGAAGAAATAACGTTATTCTCATCACACTATCCATGGGGCATTTGGAAAAGCACCCAAACATCAGACCTTGTGTATTTACACACATGGGATCACTGAATATCATTCTAAGAGAATAAAAGATTGAGATCAAGACTCCTTCTCTGTTCTAAGGAACAGAAGCTGCAAGA
Source organism: Myiotriccus ornatus (assembly GCA_036023395.1). NCBI lineage: Eukaryota > Metazoa > Chordata > Aves > Passeriformes > Tyrannidae > Myiotriccus > Myiotriccus ornatus. The sequence continues at coordinate 12,084,585 of JAYRBT010000156.1, forward strand.
GCTCGTGGTGTCGCTGCACTTGCAGGCAGGAAAAAATTTCCACAACTCTTAAATGTACCTACTTTGTCAACACTGAAAAGCCACCTTTCAGTCCACATTATTGGCTACAACTATTTAAGCTAATATTTAAACCAGTGCACACAGGCTAAAGGCCTTTTGTGTTAACACAGCCAGCATGCACAATTCTGCAGATTTTAATTTACTGAAGAACAGTAATTTCAGGGCAAAGACCTCTTTGAGTGTATTTTAAGGAAGAGCCACTGGTCAATTGTAGTTATTTATTACCCTGTTGGAATTGCAAGAATGATTTCCACAAGGTTTTTTATTATAATTACATACAATTGTAATGCTTTAGGATCTTTTAATAAAAGATGAAAAGAGGGTCTGAATTAGCAAGGCTGGTTTTACTGTCTAGCAACACCCTCCCCACCCCAGATTCTTAATGAAATTCGGAAAAAAAAATTTAAAAGCATTCCTTTGCTATAACATGAATTAGAGAGGGAGTAGTTATTTTGCTTTTCTCCTGTGTATCTCTAGGAAAAAGGCAGCAGTGGATACATTAAACCCCTGGCCAGTGTAACCCCCCTGCAGCCATACCTTCCCTGGGGCACCACAGCTGGAGCTGCACTTGATCCCGCCTTACACACGCCATTCCTGGGATCTGAGTCCCCTCACAGGCCCTTCCCAGCACAGGGGATTTGCCCAGCTTGCCCAAATTGCAGACTAACAAGCTTCACAAACCGAACAGAAGTTGTTTCTAAAGGACCTGATGTCATGATACTTCACAGCAATCTATTCAGACTCTTCTACATTCCTCTTTCTGGGGTGCTGCTAACTACACGCGCAGTTCCCAGTGCCATGTGTATCTGCAGCAACAATAACAGCAAAACTGGGAGTATCCCGAGGCAGGAATTCAAATTTCTGCAGAAAAGAGAAAACCTGGTGGAAGGACAGAACAAAGATGAGCACAAGGAGAATGGCAATGTGGATAAAGCTGAGTTTCTGTGGGGAAGGAATGATTGCTACCAATAAATAACTGGTCTTTATGATTTGTCTTGTAAGTAGTCCTTTGCTGTCTGATCTTTAATAAAGGAGCAGTACTATCACAAAATAAAACATGAGTTTCTCCTGTTTGTTTCCCTGAGGTGGAAAGGCTGTGAACTCCACCCCAGCAGCAACTGGACCACGGTGATATCTCAGGGGTTCTGCTGAGCAGAAATGGAGATGAAGTTGCTGCACTGCCGGTGTTCCCTTCAACACCCTCCATCTGTTCAGCCACTGAAGGGCACTGCAATTCAGACAGGGTCCCATGTAAGTAAGAATTCTACATTATATTTTAGGAAGCGTCCTCATGAACATGGCACAGAAGTGGTCCTTTGGAGGTGTGTACTTTCTCCTGATTGCTTTTATAAAAGGTAAAAGTGGTAGCAATTTGAAAAATCTTATGGGAGCTAACAGCAGCAAATTCACACGTATCTCCTGTTTACTTGATTGAAGTTTCTGCTGGAAAGGGATCTTGCATCACTATTTACAACTGAAATATTCATTTATTTAGTTTGGGAAGGGAATTCCTTAATCAGAGAAAAGAAGATCTACCACTCTGCTTCAGGATATTGGAGATACTCCTGAGATGTGTCTTCAGACGACCTTGTCTCTAAGTCCCTAGAGCACTGTGAGTTGTCTGAATTGGCAATTTTGAAATATTGTGGCCTCTGTCAGCAAACTGCTGAACTGGCTCCCACAAGATCAGCAGCAGCACACCTATAGATGTAGGGTCTCCTAACCAGGCTGATGTTTTCCAGGATGATCTCAGCATTACAGGAGATGAAAGATGCAGAACCTCTTTACATCATACTCTAGCCATCCTGAAACGTCCTTTTGCCATTAATATTGCATAGCTGCAGCCCTCTTAGGAGAAACACGGGTGACATGAGCCATCTCACTGACAGGCACACACCGGTGAGTCATTCTTTTAAGGACTAACAATTCCAAATGTTTTTCCCCTCCTATTTATATATATCACCTCCCTGCCCCCGGGCCCTTTTGCATGAAAAGCTCCTTTGTGACCATTTCTTAGAACTCAAAGGAATTTGCTAGAAGTTTTAAAAGCCTGTAATTAAAAAACCTTAAGTGAAATAGGAGACAGCAAGTAAGCAAACGGATAACACAAGGACTATTATTATATTTTTTATCCCTCCATTCTTCCCTCAAAAGTCAGAGCTTTACAACAAGAATTGTGAAAATCCGTAAAATCCTCCAGAACTCAGCAAGGCTAGAGTTCTGCATTAAGCTTGATTACACTGTTGATTACAAGTCTCACACATTCTGCAGCGAAGCACAGAAAGGACACAGAAAGTAAAAGCTTCCTTTGTTTAATACAGTATTGGTCATGAATCAGCAGCCCCCCAAGGAACAAAGTTAAAACTAGTCTTTCCAAGGGAGAGTGGATTTTTGAACTCAGGCTTTGGTTTCAGCTTTTCTTTAAGGATGAGTATTTGGGTCATCTTATAAATTTATTACTGAGATGATAAAACAGCATCTAATAGTATTTCTAAGGTACTACATGCACCGACCTAAATGCTATTTCATTATGCACTTCACATTTTGAGAGTGTGTTCATAGTCTGATTTCTAATGAATTATAAATGAAATTAAATGAAAAACATCAAAATGATTGCTACCAAAACTCAACCTATTAGAGGAGAAAAATTCTACCATTTTGATTTCTAGCTTGGTTTAGTATTAACAGTCACTACAGTCTGATTACTTGAAAATACTGTTTAAATAACATGAACAGCTCAGTGACAAGGCAGACAACTTCTCTGAAAAAACACCTTATTGAGAATGCAAACAGTTTCAGCTAAGATTTATTTTTGGTCTGACATTACATAAAAAATGAGTATTTCTGATTATGGTGAAAATGCTGATAAACCCCAAAGAAAACCTGGATTCATCCCGTTCAGAATTACATACCAGAAGGTAAGAAGCCCTTGCCGTTACGAGGTGAACAGGAAACACATTTTTGTTAATTTTCAACTACTGTAAGATTCATGATGCTGAGGTTATTGCTGGATACCTTCTTTCTGAGACAGCAGGGCCTCTTACTGTTCTCATGACAAGTGCACTTTCTATTCAATATACGTTTTATTGTGTAAATACAACAAAACCTCTTTTTCTCTCAAGAAATCCTAAATATTTAATAGGGCTGAATTATTATTAAAGGCAAACACTGTAGCTCGTGTGGTGTCTGGCATTATAACACATCTGCTGCCGTGTGACAATTGCAGATTTTTTTTAATGTCCACTCCAATATAGACTCAAAGAGCCACAAAGCATGATGGCTGAGATGAGAAGTTCATCTTAAGCCTAGCAGCTTGTTTTTTGCAAGTGTCTAATGCCAAATAATTTGGGGGAAGGCAGAATAACACAGACTAACTCCTCTGTCAGCACACTTGGCCATACATACGTCAGCATCTGCTTCTCAGTCTCTTTGGTGCTGCTGTTCCCAGAGAGTGCAGGCAGGTTTCCTAGAACCTGGCAATTAAAATAGATTCAGCTCCACGCATAAGAGCAAAGAAAACCAGGAGTAGTGACTTGCTTGGTCTCGTTTTTGGGGTTTACTTGGCTTTGTGGGGTCTGTGCAGGCCACTCACTCCCAAAGCAAATAGAGTTTTGGGAAAGATGAATGTCTTGCTCCTACAAGCTAAATAAGGCAGCTTGTTCTGGGATTCCAACTTCTCGCTGTGCTTGTTTCCAGAAGCACACCTCAGATTTACTCACTTCCACACTGGAGCATCCCCTTTCCAGAGCCCACGGACTGATCCACCACGTTCCTGTGTTTGCTGTGCTGCAGACAAGGCCTCAGGACACCCTTGCTCAGACAACACCTTGCCTGATGGACTCTTAGACACCAGGACCACTCTGAGTGCCTAAGTGGGCAAACCCACAACTCCATTCCATTTTCATGGCTCACACTTTTAAGGTGATGACAGCTCTATCAAAAAGGATCTTTTGAATCTATGCACATAACCATGTGTACAGAGTGCAAACCAGTGACAGCTACACTAATATATGCAGATCATTTAAACAGTGTGACTTTGGCTACAGATGTTCATGGTATCAAAGTCATTTTCTTAAAAGACAGCTGACATTCTTACCTCCCAATCCAGGTAGTCACATACATCTTCAAAGTTAGTGAGTAGAGACACTGAGCAGAAAAGCCGTGGCAGCTCATCCCTCGTCATTGGGGGGAAACGACTATCTTTAAGGGCACTGTTGAAGACAAAACAGAATTTCAAAGGATTTTTTTTTTTTTTTAATTTCAAGGATCTATTGAATCATCTGAAGAGTATAAAGGACAAAAAAAAAAAAAAAACCTGATGAAATGATGACTGGTTTGATAATCCAGTCACCAGTGTAACACATGGATCAATATTCCCAACTTTTTCCTTAGACATTTGTTTCGGTTTTTGGCTGGCCACAGCCTGGTGTTCTGAGGGTCATTCCTTCCTGAGCTGGTTTTCCTACTGTGACAATCTCATTCACGAAGCAGCAGAAAGCTTTTGGAAGAAGTTACAGAACCAATAACTCTTCCACTTGCAACTTGTAAATCCCTTTTAAAAACAATTAAACTTCACAACACCAAGTGGAAGGGGAAGTTCTATACTCTGCAGTGATCAAACACTTAATACAGTAATCAAACTGTAGAACTTAATTATTCAGTGAAAAAAATCCAAACAAAACATTCCCTAAAAAATAATATTCATGCTTACTAGCAAAGGTGAATATAAAGTTCAAGGGTGAATATAAACAACATACAAGGGCTCTACAGACCTGTAAACCTACAGGACTTAAGGAGGTTCTGCAAAGCAGATGTCATGATTAGTAACAGGGAAGCTGCAAACAGCTAATCCACGGGCTGACATACCATTCTACAGACAAACACACCGAATGGGGTGAAATCCCCTGCTGAGAGGAGCTACCTGTGCACAGCCCAGCACGCTGGGAAACACAGCAGTTAACAGACAGCAAGCAGCACCAGGGGTGAGAACGTTTGTAAAAACCTACTTGCATAAGTTTGGTTAAGAACCAGTTAAATTGGCAAAGGGAAGGTTAAAGTGAGTATGGCATCTCGATTTTTTTATTCTCTTAAGCTTTGAAGTATGATGTGAATACAAACATGCTCATCTCCAACAAAACCAGGGACCTGCTAACTGAGCTTTTTGGTGAGTAAAGAGAATTTAACAGACTTGCTAAAGGACCACCAAACTCACGTGTCTCATTGTTTCAGATCCTTCTTAATTGTTTTACTTGGCCTAGAGCCAGTGGTTGCCATTAGCTGATACAATTACAGCCACAGCCATGGAGTTAGAATATGGCTGAAGTCTCTGCACCAGAAACTACCCTTTTGTATAAAAAGTAACATAACTTTGTTAAAGCAGACCAAGTAAGGACACATGAGAAAAAAACAACATGTAAGGTTTAACTAAAAGAAATTATCGTAAGTATAACCACAAATAGCTTTCCATCATGAATTAATACCATACACTGAGGAGTTAAAGTAGGACCTATATTTTTCTGGGTCAGGGGGAAGGCAGGTTTCTTGTTGCAGACTCGCTACAATCACAAAACAGAATGTGGTACTGAAATTTAGACTAGAAGCCTTTCTCCAAGCTTTGGTATTTTTACATTAAGCAACAGGTCAAAAATTTAGATTTCCATTATGAAGGCAAATTAATAATATAATTAATAACAGTGGGCCTATGGTATCCATTATTTAGAAATAATTTTAGGCAACTCCAGCTGAAACTGCCATAGATATGAGAGATGATGTTGGGACAATAAGTAACTCACCAAGATAAATTCTATTGCCATTTACATAGTCTAGACAGGCCTACACAGATCTGTGAAGAACTGGGAACATTAAAGAGATCTAAAGCCTAATGTCTGTAATATTAACTAATGACTTCTAATGAAAATGTATCAAAAGGGGTAACTCTCCAAGATTTTGCTGATGGGATTTGCAAAGCCAGCTTTGTAACTGCTGGAAGCAGGCAGAGTTACCATCCTCTGCTCTCTAGTGCTTGGAGCAACATCAGAGAGAACTTCTACAGCCACTGCGAAACAGCAACATCCAAAAATACCAACAGCTAATTCAGCTTTCTTATCCCTCCACAGACCAGGGGGAATAAACATATACATGTAAAGGGAGGACGCTCAGAACACAGGGACAGCTTGAACCACAAGTCCATCTAGCCTAGTAATAAGTAATAACCAACAGCAGTTTGCAAAATGAATGAATATAAGAACACAGTCATGGTAAAGGTCCAGGGGTACCTTCCTGGAACACCTCCCAGGAATCCAGCTGTTTATAGCTTAAAATACTTGAGTCACAAACGGTAAAAAAAAGCTTTTCTTGGGTCTGTTTAGTAAGTGTATCTATAAAAGCTTTTAATATTTTACCCCCATCTTTTACTAAAAAATTATGTTCAGAAACCCCAATCCACTTCAAATCCATTGCTACCACAAGTTTGCTTATATGCAGATGTCTCATCTCCCTGAGGGGCTGCTGCACCTCTCTCATAGAACCAACCTATTTGAACACTCAGTATACTGAGATGCAACCAAACAGACGAGCACTGTTTCATTAAACAACAAATGTCATAATCATATACATAAAGTGACAACTGTATGCATGGACACTGCCAATATTTTAAGTCTGCTTTTCATAATTTATGCAATATTACCATGCAAAATTTTCCATATTGTAATAATTTACAACCTTCAAAACACATTTTTTGCCCCACCTACAGTTTGATAGTAGGAGTTTATCACTGAATTCCAACTCCTAAGGCTGCCAAAATCCACTGCGAATTTTAACTTTTTGAGGCAAAGGTTGTCTGCTGTGGCTGTAAACCTGATGCCCACAACATCTGCAAATTTCTACTCACTGAGGATCTGCTGCACTGGCATTACTAGATGACAAGCCAGCTGTAATTTAACATTCTTCAAGTTGTGCAGAAACAAACCCCACCCCATGCTCGTGTAACCCATATCTCAGCCAGTCCACTCAAATCCTGAGCTAATAATCTGAAACAAGATTAGAGAAATCATGGCAAATTTAAATATTAATAAAAAGCTGAGATGTGAAACCTTCACCTGAACACAGTGGGAGCAGAAAGGCACACAAAGGCATAAAAGCCTCAGGCACACACAGCAAATCAAGTGGTTCAGCTCTGGTGGAAGCAGCACCATGCAGTGAACATTGCAAGCTCAGCTGGCCTATTCCCTTCTTCAGTAACATGACAACTGGCACAAACACCTTGTTTTCACAAAACCATCTCGGGACAACTAAAATATTGTTTATCAAATAACAGAGCTGTTTCAACTATCCCTAGCTCCTGCTGAACTGCCAGGTGCTATTTTATCTGTACAGCCTGCTGGAAAATTCCTCCTTGACACCTCTGTGACTACAGACACCCATGCACAGATCCTGTCTCAGCACTCCTGCTGCTGAAGGTAAGTGAGATATCTGGCAGAACAAGACCAGAGACTTGAGTAACAGTCTCTGACACCCCTGTGACTGCTCTATACAGAATATTGCTGCTATTCTATTCCTTTCTCCGTCTCCACACCCCATATTACAATCTTTGTTGTCCTTTTTGTTGCTAAAAACAAGATCTACCTGGAGAAATCTGTGTTGACAAATAATTAGAAATTGGAACAAAACATACTGAAGGGAAATGCCAACGGGAGAGTATTCATTTGTACCAGCTAGCTACGCATGAAATACTGTCTGCTAACCAAATTTATCAAACTACAATTATATCAGGTGCCAGTTTTAGAAGAACTACATTAAAACTTAATAGCCCTTCCCTAATGAGTTTGGGCATCACTTTAAAAGCTGAGAACTGTTTAAGTGCTCTCTGTATGACAGGTAGAGTATCAGTCATCTTCTCAGTCATTCTTTTATTACTACCATGGTTGAAACTCTGAAGTTCCAGATACCTTTTGCAAACCTAAGATCAGACCAGCTTTGTATCATCTCTTTGCAGATTAACTGCTTTCATAATTGCCTTTTTTCAATGCTTGGTTAACAGGAGACATTTGGCATTAGAGATGCTTCCCTTCAGAATTCAGCCACTGTCCTTGAGCTTAAACTGCATTCATCTCTGTGGGCAGCAAATCAATCACCATCTCTGACTGCTCTGATGGTGCCAGTGGAACGAGCGGATGGTGCCCAGTACAGTTCCTCAGGGGCAGCTGTGCCTGCTGTACAAACCTAAGCTCTCAGTGCTTCACAGAGTGGCCTCACTCTCAGAAATGTCACCAGATCTCAACACTTACTTATCAAGGACAAAATTTCTTGCATGAGCTTTTACTTTTGCTGTTCCTGTTCCAGGAAGGAAGAATCTCAGTTTGTAGAGGCAGCAGTTTGGCACGTGCCACACACCTCATAAATGTAAATTCAGACTCAGGCCTCCCTTGGCACGTCCCTGTGCCCCTGGGTGACCAACTCACAGCAAGCAGAAAACAAGGCAAGGTAACGTACACTTGCTTTCCTCAAAAATAGATACCAGGTTTGAAAGAACATTAACTCCACAATTTTTATGTTAAGCTTCGAATTAAGAAAGGGTAAACAAAAATAATTAGCAAAAGAAGTTGGGAAAATCAGGCAGAGTTCAAAACTGATTTCAAAAGCATTTTCTAAGCCATCTGTTCTTTATTCCTTCATGCCCAGAACTAATCTACATCAATCACTGCTGGCTAAATGAAAGTACATGGTAGTGACGAGTTGAAAAAGGGCAGTGCCAAGCAAGGGGAATTCTAGCTGGCCAATAAAAGGGCATCAGTTTTTCCACATGGAGTTCTGCTCCATGTTAAAAGTGAAGCAGGCGAAGTCAGAATTGAATCCTGTTCAAACAAACCTATTTTTAGACACAAAATGCACGCACACACACGCATGGCCTTTCTAGTTAAATATTTATGCAGTCCTGGGTGTCCTACTAAAATCAAGTAATTGCCAGTTAAGAAAAAACCCCAAACAAAGTGTGACTGAACTATCGGTTTTCCTTCAGCTGAGCTATACTTCACAAATCTCAGCTCTTCTTCAAATGAAGTTTATTTGCCCATAGGAAATGTTTTTCAATAATTTCATTTTCCACATACCACTCCCCCTGTACCTGGGATATACAAAAGCTTGCAAACACTTTGAAGACATTGAATATTTAAAGGAAATTGTTTAAAGTATTTTGAGTTACTGTGACAAACAGCATGTTTAGCAGAAAAAAAAATCATATTCCTTATATATTTATGTTCCTTAAGGCTGTACCTTGCTTTTTATAAAATACCACCAGAGAGGCTCTTGGAATAACCTGAAATAACAGTATGAGCAGGTGAATCAAAATGCAATACAACACTGTATTGTCCATCTGTAATTTCTGTAGGCTGTAAAAATGCTTTTAAAAAAAGTCAGCTTGTCTTTAAGAAACCTATGGCTCTTAAATGGGATGTGGCAGATGAGTAACAAACAGTAGGACACATATATTGGGGAAATAAGAAATAGCATTGAAATTACATTATTCTGTTTAGAAGTGCCTGAAAATCTTTGTGCTTGAATTTAAAAGATCCTTCAAAAAAGTTTGACAGCATATAAGCATCAAAATAGTAAAGGTGGATTTCAGTGTAAATGAAGGAAAGCATTAGATAAATTCAATTTCTAGTATTTTGCTGGTTTTTATTTAATGACAAATATTAACCATGAAATCAACCACTAAAGCTCTCTTTGGGGACAGTCACACCTACAGCCCCACACACTGGACACAGAGTTTAGGCAAAACCTGATACAGTTTTGTACCTTGCTGGAAATTACTCTGGAGGCTTAAACATGACACAGGAGAAGGAGATGCAAAGGAAGCTGTCAAACACTGGGCATGATATAAGTAATACTCACTTTTAGGGGAAGTGTGAATGAGGGAGAGACATTAAGTGACTCACGCAATTTCAGAGGCTTACACAGTGAGTCAGTGACAGGACCGAGAATAGAATCCAAGATCCCCGGCTCCCAAAAATCTTCCTGTGACAGCCTCTCTTTCCCAATCTGCTCAGCCTACCAGGCAGAAACATAGCTCCCACGAGATTAATCAAAATAGAACTGATAAATTTAATCCAATTAAAAAAAACTACTTTCCCAGTATTTTTTCAGTTCACTCTACTATAGTCAATTTTCTCTTAACCAGTTTCAAATACTGAACCGTAACTTTCTGGCATCTAAACAATTCTTCCAATAACATCAGTGGAGTTATGAAAAATAAGCTAAAGATCTTATTTTACAAGCTATTACCTTCTTCTGATAAACAGTACATTGGCACTACTTTCAGATGATAGGAAAAGGACTTAAATTCTACCTGCTCTTCATTTGGCTCAGTAAGTGCAACCCTGAGATTCTGGATTCTTTCAGTGAGTGAACTGTGCTTGGCAGAATTACCTTTGAAGATGCATTTAACAAAGAAATGGCCCTTTGTCAATGAACTGAGCCCCAAGGGCCCAGATATTGTTCTTCAATTAATTCAAAACATCCTGAAATTAATGAGTGGCAAACTCACTGGATTTTAGGGAGCAGTGAAGAAATTACAGCAACAAGAGACACGGGGTGCCAGGGTTTCAGAGAGAAAAAAACCCCCAACCATTTATTGTTTCTTACATTGCTGGGTTACTGAGCAATGAAGTTAGTTCAGATTTTTACTTTTTCATTCAGTAACTTCAATAGGAAGAAATTAAGGAATGCTTAAACAGACCACCAGTATTCTCCTAATGAAAATCAGCTCTCACAGCTCAGTTTGGCAGAGACCAGAGAAAACTAACAGCTTCCAAGTCACGACATGCAATTAATTTTTAAGCCAGAAAAACAGGGCAGAGTGTGCTCTACTTCAGAAAGTGAAATTACTATGAATAAAGTTCTCCTAGCTGTCAGCATAAGAGATCAGACAGCCCAACACAACCCACAGGTCAGCCTTCTACCAATTTTATTTATGACCAGCAGGGTTTTGCCAACTTAAATGGAGATTTCAAGCAGCGATTTATATGCAGCATCAAATGGCTTGACTGCAAGGAAAATGAATTTATTTATATTGTCTTTTTTTTTTTTCTTTGTTTTGGGGGGGGGGGGTCAGAATTGAAAAATTTCCAGGAAACAAAACAACTGTGAATGACGTGTTTTTCCTGAACCCTCCCTTACATTTGGGAGACAGAAAGGGAAAGAACAACATTTATACTTCCTGCACATTACGTTACTAAGTGGCAGTCACAGGGTAAAAAAAGAAATACACACTTGTTGTGTGGCACAGAAATACATCTCTGAAGTTCTCAGCTGATTTTATAAGCACAGTAACAGGTAACAGCAACAGTATTCCAGGTGGGAAAATAAAATATTGATCTGGCATTTGGGCTCTTGGATAATTTGGTTTTTTTTACTCCACAAGAGTGAATTATGCCAGAAAGTCTCTCCTCTCCTAATCTGTCTGAATTCAGACATGCCATTAATTTAATAGGAAGAAGTAATATCCTGCTACTCTATTTTAGATAGTTATTTTAGCCTTGAAAAGAATACCATCTTCTAAAAGACAAATCAGAGTATGTACATAAATTAAGTGCAAAGAAGAGATTATCAGAAAAGGCAACCTCCATTCCTTCACTACATAAGACAATTAAGTCTCTATTTCGGGCATCCAGAGCTCCTAAAATAAGCTCTCTATGTCCTCCTTATTTAATGGCTTTGATCATATTCTTAAGAGTATCGTGGTATGTGTGCACGTGTATTATGCAACCCACACCCACAATTAAAAATCAAACCACACTGGTGTATTGCTGATAAGATTCTGGGACCTTGTTTTTCCACAAACAAGTTCACCACTTGTTTAAATCAACAGAAGAGGCCTTTACAGAATATTTCCAGGGGTACTTAACATGTCCAGACAAATCTTTATTTTAACCTTGATTTCTTGCCCTGGCTTGGATCAAGTCCACAGGACACCAACGTGGCCTGAGAAGCTGCCCAGGGACTCTGCAGTCACTGTGAGCTCTGGTTAAGACACAGACCCAACATGCACCTGCCCAGTGACCAGTGGCTGAAACTCCTGGGGGTTTAACTACTGCTGGTTCTTCAGCTGGGACTGTCAGCCTTATGGACCAGATAAAAACCATCAAACTCCTCACTGACTCACCATTACAGAATTTTTTTTAAGAAAAGAAAGCTCATATGCATGAAGCTGTAAAACCTAACACTTCCATAAATTCAGAACTTTTTAGCACAAAGAGAAACAAAGGTGATTTTTTTTCTACTGCTCTGACGATTACCCAGAGAAATATTCCATGACACTTTGGATTCTTCCAAATAAACCCAATTCATCATCATGCCACAATGATGTTATACTGTATGGACATAATGTCTGAAATTAATTTCTCTTTCTTACTGCCAGAATGTATGAAGGAAACAACAAAGGCTTCTATGGAGAGGTCCTTAAAGTTTAAGAGAACTCTGTATATGTGATGCTATGGACTTGAAGTGGAAAAGTGTGATCATAAAAGTCACAGCTCCTGTAACCTCCTCCCACCAAAAAGTTCAGTTAGAACTAAGAAGATTCACAGAGTAATACTGTAGGTTCCTGATTACATTCATAAGAGTCAAGTTTCTATGTCTTTAACTTCCTTACTGTTTCCTGAAAGCAGAAATTTTACAATACATTGCTTTTGTGCTTCTAAAGGACTCACTTTTCTCCTTCAATGTGAAGAAAGCCCAAATAAGGTAAAGACTCTGCATTTTTCTCATAGTTTTCACCCAGCAGGGTGTGGGGGAATCATTCTGCATTACTATACAACATGCCCTATTACACAGGGGAAAAATTAAAATCTTAAATTAACTTCAATATCAGCTCAGAGGTTCACCCCGATGCTCTGTGCTAACCCCAGTCTTCCCACCACACAGGGCAGTCGGTGACAGGGACAGCTCTGAGCAAACCACAGCCCAAAGTGTGCAGTTCCTGTGCACTGCCTGGGTGCAGGAACAGAACTGCAACTGCTTGTTCTAAGCACTCCAGACTAGCACTGAGCCAAGGCAGGCAGCAACATCCAAGCAGCACAGCTATCTGCACTGGGGATTGCTCAGCACGGACCTTGAAGGGTATTTTCTGACTACAAGGGAACATCATTCAGCAGCTGCACGCGGGAGTTTCTTTGTAGGTGGCAGCTTCTCTTCTGTATTGTCCCTCACCTCACCCTGCATCTGTCATCAGGCTGAGATAAATGAGGACAATGGAATTCAAAAAGGCGTGACAATTTATGTCATAAACATTCAGGAAGCCGAGAGGTGTCAATTGCCATGGAAATGTCCTGGTTTGCCACATAAAAAACCCAAATCCACAGCACCTCAAACGATCTCCCAACAAAACGCAGTAAGCTTGTCACAGTGATTCCAGATGCTTATTTAAACACTGAGTAACCAAACTGACCAGGGTTCAGCGTGTAGGTTTTTATTTGGCGAACACATGACAACAGACTAGTCAGAAAACTCTGAGCTCCAACTGGACTGAATTATAATGTCACTAAAAGGCTCTCCAGCAGATGGCAAAGTTTAGATAATTAACAAAAATGAACTGCTCAATTACACTTAGAACTACACAGCCTGAGCAACATTAATCACCCAAATCCCCAGGAGCATAAAAAGAGTCTCTGGAATCTTTCCATCTCTAGAATGTCTCTCAATATTGATCTAAGATCACCATTTTACTTCAAAACAGATACTGAAGTCAAGACAAAAATCTTTAAGGGCACATTATTGCTGAATTCAACTTTCATTCAAGCAATTCACAAAATATTTCTCCCCCTCTAAAGCTGTGTTCAAGTCATAACTTTAAAAAAGAACAAATTAACATGAAGTATTTTTAATTTATTATGAACTTTAAAAAGCCACATCTTAAGCACATATGGAAAAATGTTTCTAAACGTCTCAGCAATGCAATTACATTTATATATATATAAATACATGAAGATAATAAAAACATTTCCATCTTCCATTTCCTGCAGCTTGTAAAAAGTTTTTTATTGCACTGCCGAAATTCTAGAACAGAAGAGTACTTCATTTTCTCAGCATTTTTTTGTCACCAGAAATACTATAAACTCTATTTTTACATTAAAAGTAGGATATGGGTGAATTTTTATTAGTTGTCAATGATTCACTTTAAAACAATGAAGTAATTGCTGGGGATGGAGTGTTACTCTTAAGCTCAGTTCTGGTGCTGTCTGCAACAAACACAGAAACTGTGCTTTTTGATCAAGAGTTTGAAACCACAGTGATGGACTAATTAAACATATATAATTAAGTATAAGGTAAGTGAAAGATATGGTAGATTATGCAGTAACTCAATTGAGAAGGAAAAAAAAAAGTCAAAGAATCATAGGATGGTTTTGGTTGGAGGGGACCCTAAAGATCATCGAGTTCCAACCACCTGCCATGGGCAGGGACACCTTCCACCACACCAGGTTGCTCAGTTGTATTCACTTACTTGAGGTGCTGCATGGAAAAAGGTTAAGACAAGAAAACATGTTGAAATATGAAGGTACTGGTGAATAGAGTCTGAGAAATTAAATAAGAGGCGGCAGAATCCAGCCTTGAAATTCTTTAACAAGTTCACAACCTGAGAACAGCCCAAGGTCCACACTGCCTTACAGACTGGAATATGATCACTCAAAATACAGCACACAGAATAATATCCTGGCTTGTTACCAAGGTATGTGTTTTATCAATATCACAACTCAGTCTGGATTATGTTTAAACCAACTGGTTTTTAGCTAAGTGCAATCTCTCACACATCCTGTGAGTACATCTGCAGGGATGCAGATCCGAGTGCTGTCAGTGGAAAGGTTGATATATGAGCTCATGGCATCTTACTAATTCTCAGTGTTTTTATAAATATAGTAAAAAAGACAGGCACAAGATGAATTCCTTGTGGCACATCACATGTAACAAGACCTCAGGGAAAGAAATGGTCCCTCCTTATTTCGTGAGAATTTTGGTTTCTAGGCACTTGCTCCCACTATCCTGAAACCATTCTAGACTGCAGCTATCAGAACTGCTGCATCAACAAAATGTAATCCTTATTTAAGGCAACAAACAAGCCTTTTCAATTTTGTTCTGTTGGTTTTGTTTCCATGCACGTTTTTACTTCATACATAAACATCATTAACAGATTATGCTATGATTGTTCATTACCTCTACAAATTCCCAATTAAAAAATAAGAGTATGTATGTTTTGGATGCATAAACACATTCTATTCAGCTGGAAGCTTTGCTTCCTGCATTTCCTCCCCTTTATCCTCCGCACACACAAAGAAGTTGTCTGTAAGCCACCTTCTTGTTCTCCTGCTAGCAGCTCTGCCACTTCTCTCTCCTGAGAGCAGGTCACCATTTCAACCCTTTATTCCTTCCCGTTTTCTGTCACAATTCTGTCTACTTGGGGTGGCACATTTAGTACCACCTGCAACCTACTCATCTTACAGAAGTGCCTGGATGGGGCATTCACAAATCACTCTTTGTAAGGTCAAGATACCCAAGCAACAGAACCTTTGCAAGCTCAGCTAAACAGTACATTCAGTTCCTAGTCTGCCAGCTGTCACTCTGTGTATGTTTTCCCCTCTAAACCAGGTTTTAAGCACCAAATAAAAACAGCTCAAGTGGAATGAAAAGGAAGTCCTCAAAATGAAGGAAAGGCAAAAAGTCCACGTTAGGCTACATCTGTCTATAGCCTCAAAAACCGTAACTTAAGAATTCAAGGAATGCATTTAACTCAACAGCACTACATACATTTGAAAAATGTGCTTACTAAATAAATATTTTACACCCTATCTTCTTAGAGAAACTACAGGCCAAATTCTTCTGCCTTTGAAGTTTTGCCATTCTCTGCAGTAAAGCTTAAACCAGGAAAAAGACTGTTCTGTTCTTGTGTCAACTCAGCTTTTAACTACCTTGCATTGCTACATAGGTTTAACCGAGGGAATTACACCAACAGCAATCGAAGACCGATTATTCAGTGTTAAATGAGGATACAATGTGGACACACACAAAAAACTGGTTTATTCGTAACCATGCCCACTAGAGGCATTGAGCACATCTATCTGGAGTGGTTAATATTTAAATGGAAATAGATTTCATCATCTTTTCTAAAAAGCAGCTCAGAAGTGTTTCACCTCCTGGATGTCAGGAATGCTTTAGTCAAACACAGTTCTGTGAAATCATATGTAACAGCTCTTGGAAAAAAAATAAAATAAATTAATGCATTGTAGACTTCCACAAACCTGAAGAGGGTTTTCTGAGCAGCAAAGCAGAAAGTCACCCTGTCAGTAATTGAAAAAGCAGAGCACACAAAGAGGGGTGGCTCTGGCGAATGAGGCTGCATGTGGAGCAGAGACCTCCACAGACAAAGCACAGCTGCTGCTCTTTGCAATGAGGGATTAGCAGTCTAGGTCAAAGGAAAAAAAGCCTCTCTGTAGCTAAGTGAGCAAACTGCAGAATGCATCCTCAGCACAGATGAGAAAGGGCCAGCTAACCAGCTTGCAAATTGTGTAGAAGCTTCTGGGAACAGAAATAAAACCAGCAACAGTTTCTTGACAGAGCACGTAAAACACTTCTGGTGAAAAGCAGTGATGCCCTGCTGGAGAACTGAGGTTGCAACAACCTCTCAGTTCCTTTAAAATTGCATTTCCCCTTTCCCTTCTTTGTGTACATGTATACAACAAGAACTTTTTCTTTGTGGCAAAAGCAATGCTACCTGTGGGGCTTTAACAACAGCCTGCAAGTAACTGGCCCAGAGACAACAGAAAAAGCTCTTTAATTCCACCTGAACTGGAGCTTTAAATGCATACATATGCACACAGAACTTTTTTCTTACATACAGACACTCATATCTCTTTCAACTTTCGTACAACTGAGTCACATTATATATTCTGGCTTTACACTGATACTTCTGCTAAATTGGATGTAAGCCAGTATTTGAAGATAAATAATTACTTAACCTTTTTATTACACACTAAATATATTTTTATTCTAAACCATTCACTTTAGCAACACTAAATGAAAAAAATGAACAGTATTCTAAACTAAGAAACACTGTTTGAATGTACCAGTGTGAATGTATTTCTAATCTGGCTTTTATTTATCAATAAAGCACTGAAAACATTAGATACCAGCCTAATTGTAAGGAAAGTGGTGCATGTTACAGGAGGCTTGGGACCTATTTCACTTTGTGGTATTACAGAACTATAAGTCATCAAAATTACTTGAAGTATCACAAAGTTGTGCTGTTCAAAAAACGAAGAGCTTTTCTTCTTTTCCCTTGTCAAATCAAAACAAATTAAAGGTAAGGAAATGTTAATCAACTGAAAAATTCACTGAATAACAAAAAAAAAAAATCACATTTCCTTGCAGATAAAAGTTTCATATCCTGACTTCCACAACTGTTAGCAATTGCCATTATCACAAAGGCCCTTTTCAACGAAGCTGGGGTTGCAGCTTCTGACAGATGGGATGTTCCCAGGAGCTGTGCCCAGGCTCAGCTGAGCACTCCTTTACATCTGCACCAGCTCCCCAAGTTCTTGTGGGAGTTATTTATATACTGTACTTCTCCAACCTGAGAGACTGCCTGCCTGACAACTGACCCTTTAATTCAAGTAATCTGCACTAAGAAATAAAGATTATAACAGTGAACCTAAATTTAAGCATGTGAGCTGACACTTTGTAGCCTGTGTATTATTTTTAAGACACAGGCACATGTCACCACTCCCCCACAGTGAATATCCCTGCCTGAGGAACTGAGTGTTTTCAGTCCTACTGAAATTGGTATTGATGGCCAAAAAAAGCTCTTCTCCACCATGATCAAAAGCTATTCTTTGTGTGTAAGTTACAACTATATTTAGAAAAGCTTAATTCAAGTTTTGAAAAGTCACATAAAAGTAGGAGTCTCTAAGGTTAGAAACATTTTTTTGGGTTCTAAACAATTATAACTAAGCCACTGTTTATTTACATACTTTCACAGCAGTGGATGCTTTGTAAATTGCATCAATACACTTTATTTACATGGAAAAAAAAAAGAGAATCAAAGTACATTCAATTTCCGTTTCTAAAATAAAGGCTATCACCAATACACGTTTGGAGTGTATATAGCACTGCATACACTTTTACAAGCAATGCAGTTGAAAATGCCAGAATCTGAAAAGAGCATCAACAATTCAAAGGGAAGAAACAAAACTGGACTGCTTCTGTACCTAATATTTTAAAATAATGCCAAAAAAGAAAAACCCTTTTATTTTCAGGTAAATATATCTTCTCCCCTACAATGCAGCAGATGAACAGTAAAATTCAGTCATTTGTAAATTATGAAGTTCAAGACAGTCAACTTTCCTCGCTGTCATCTCTCCCCCCTGGCTCTGAGATCACTTGCTCACCAACACACACGTGATACAAGCTGAAATAGTGCAGTGATTGGGGTTGTAAGACCTTAGGACTACCTCAGAAGTGTGTCCAAGTTTAGATGCCTTCAGACATTCTTCAGTGTTCTATATGGCTGCTGCGCCCCAGCAGAGGATTCGCTATTTCTTCTTCCAAGAGCTTTTCTACCACCTCAACTGCACAGCTCTGTAAAGGACACAATCCTCTCTTCCCGATGCCAACAGGAATGATTTTTAGAAATAGGTATCTGTTGGCACTATTTGAAAATACCAGAAAACTCTGCTGCACTTTACAAGAGCATTCTAATTCTCATTATTCTAGTCACTGGAAAGGGGTATATACAATTTCAGAAGCTTCAGCACCTTTGTGTTAAAGTGAACATGGGTAAGAAAGGCTTTTGGAACCCAGTTCCCCACACCCAGTTTATGCTATTTCTTCTTTATAGAGTCTTAAAAGGAAGCATCAGAAAACACCTAAATGGAGGAGGTGCTGACAGACTCAAAACTTTAATTGAGACTCCTTTCCCACAGCACCTCCCACACAAAGCTGCAGAGTTTAAAGATTTTTAACAGCTTATAAGCATGAGACAATTCTTCTTCCTGTGACCTTGCTTAATCTCTGCTAACTGGTATTAAAACATCAGATTTCAGCAAAAATTAGTTGCTTGAGCCAAAGTTTATTTCTAGTGGGCAAGGTATGTAATGTACCACAGCTGCACCTCAATTTCCAGAGTCTTAGGACAACTCAGATTTATTACATATAAGCACTGGCCAGTCTGTGCAGTGGGATGTTTTTACTGCCTTCACAATAAAGTTGTGGAAAATGTCCCTTACTCTGTACTAAAAATTAACACTTACTGCTAAGCTGAGAAGAGCCAGAGAGAAAAATCTGACCAGAGGCAGGTAAGTTCTATGCTGACTTCTTCCATTCTGTCCTGTTTCCAAATACACAAATCCTTCCTTTTACAATTCAAGTGCTCCGAGATACACTTCACCTGTGCCCCTGTCTGCTGGGAGCACCCAGTCCTGTATTCTCCAGCACTGGCCCAAACTCAGCATGTCTTTGTAGGGCTTAGGAAAACACTAAGTCACTGGAAGTCTCAAAAGCACACTACATTCCAAAAGATTTTCAGGCAGTGTTTTGAAGAAGTTCCTATTAAGAGTATCATACAGAAAGATGAAAAAGTTGACCAAAACCCATGGAAGTACCAACGACTATCCGTACTAGCAATGGAAAAGTTATGGCAACATAGAGCTTGGCTAGGAAAGCCAGGGTGGCCAGTTCCTCTGTGTGCATCCACCCTCCCTCCCCAACACTTTCGTCAAGTAATGTTCAAAATATTACAAAATATTCAAATCTGACTTAGAACCAAACTAGTGTTTCAACTCAACTAGAACTCTGTCTTTGAACTTACAGGGTGTGCATCATTTTCTTCACTTAAGAGGACACTGTGTGGGAAGAACATGAAATGCAAGATCGTCGTGGGAAAGCTGGGAGTCCCAAATGACACGGCTCCTCCCTGAAAGCCCAGCTACTCACCCACATTCAATCAAATTTCAGGAACATCTCATTTATTAAAAGTACAAGTTACATTAACTGATGCAAGTTACCCTGCCTGAGCATGTCTTTTTCTAAGCATGCACTTTATAAGAAGCACATTTTTGAAAAATCAAAATTTTTAATGCATGTGTTTTAAAATAAGATGATGAAAGTAGTATTTTAAATCTTTCCTTAGTGACACCAAATTCTGTTGCTGAGACCTTAAACTTACGACAGTCTCAATAAAATCCTCTGTAAAATTCATGGAGTCACTTTATAGAGATAGAGCAATTTTGTAATAATTTTTAATTATAAAATTGTTTTTCCTTGATTTCCAGCTACCTTTCACAAAAAGCCAACTCCCAGAGTAAGTTTACTTCACAAAACAGAGTAATGCATTCCCTTGTGCCAAAGAATTCATATTCTACAATTTAGTCTCCCCAGCAAAACAGTAAAGTAGTTATCAATATTTGATAACCCTGGATCTATTGAAAAAGCTTTGGGAGGGCATCATTATACTCTCCTCCTTTCATAAGGATAATAATCTAAGGACTGTCCTTCCATTTGTGGTGTTTTCCTTTGCTTTCTTTCAGGAAGTGTTGCTAAGGAAACAGACTATCATCTACTATTAGGTCCAAGGGTCTAGCAAGGTTTTTCTCAGGAATAATAGACCAACAATTACAAAACCTGTGTCCTTTTTGTTTAGTTTTTTTTTTTTGTTTAGATTTTTTAATAAGGGAAAAAAAGTAAGGCAGAATTATCACATCCCCAACACACATAATGTGCAAAAGACATATATTCCCTAGGGCATACTCTTCTCTCCTAAACAACATGATTTTCACTTCATAACTAAGCAAGGAGAAACATTTAACCCATCATTAAAGAAAAAAAATGGGTTTTTTTCCAATTCTAGAGCCAGCATGGTATTTAAGCTCTGCCCTCTGAGAAAAGGCAGCAGACAGTTCTGTTAAGCAACAGTTCCCTGAAATAACGACCTGGCACTGTGTGCACAAAATCATTACAGACCTATTTACTGAACTGACTCACACAGAGTAACTAAGGCTGGCTCAATAAATTCAGATTTATATACTTCATTTAGAGTTTCTGGTATTGTGAGTTTATACCACAAACCATTTTACCACTAAACATATATTCCACTGTAACAGATGTGAGGATTTACCCAAATTAAAGTGGTTGTTATTCGTAAAGTCAGTGTCTACAAGCAAAGTCAAAGCAACTGGCTTTTTTTTTTTTTTGGCTTAGATAAAATTTAGAAATATGAACAGCTCCAGGTTTCAGTGAAGTCTCATCTGCAAAGAGATGACATGGCAGGCAAAGCCATGAGCCAGTACAAAATGTCTACGTAATAAAGTCATTTTGCCTCAATTTCATTAGAGGCCATCAGTCAGTATTTAAAAATCCGGTGCCTTAATTTTATATTTTACCAGAAGCATTTTGGAAAACAAAAAGGGGTTCTAAGACACTATATTATTAATACCTCTGGAAGTCAACACCATGGTCAACACCACGTATATCCATTTACATCTTGTAATTTGTAAAGCAAAGTTTACTGCTGAACTGGCTTAACACTCTTTGGCCCAGTTCTGACTCCCAGTTCATGTGTGCCCTGCTTTACATGTACCATACACACAATGGTCACTGGGAGATGCCCATGTGATGGCAGCATTCTCAACTACCAATCCCCCCAGGAACGCAGGATGCTCTGAACTCACTCCTAACTGCAAGCACTCCAGGACAGAACCTTGTTGGGGTTCTGGGGGTGTTTAGCCTGGAGAAAAGGAGGTAAGGGGGAGACCTTATTGCTCTCTACCTGCAAGGAGGCTGCAGCCACGTGGGAGTTGGTCTCTTACTTTCCACCGTGACAGTGTTTAAGCTTCACCTTACAATTATCAGGCATTTTTCACTGATGGCCACCAGAGAGTGTATTAATAGAATAATTAAAAAAAAAAAAAAAGCCAACTTTTGGCAGTGGTTCACTATAAATCAAAGCCAAAAATAAGACAGGTTGCAAAGTATTATCAGTGGACAACAAGCAGAATATGCAACAGAAGCAATAATATGCTCTGAAATATTACATGAAATGATACTTGCAGGAATTAGTTCAACCTATGACTTTTGTAAATAGTGAAGGTCACAACAGCTTCAAAACCACGTAATTCCCCCAACACCACAGTTCAAGAAACTGCAGTCAGACAGATGAGTACACTCTGCCCTGGATCAATGCCAACGACCATCTACAGCCATAGCAACAGTGCCTGATGGTAAAGGCTTTGGGAAGTTAGCACTGAGCTGTGGGGGCTGATTACAGGGTTAAACAGAGCAGTAACCTCAGCTAAACACAAGAGGGAAGTTGACCTGTCCACACAAATACTTGCCTCTAGTCTTCAGCCAATAAGGTCAACGTCAATATTAATGTGATCAGTCATGAAATACTTTGCAATTTTACCCCTTAAATTAGTTTGCCATACTGTTGTCTTGCAGTTGGATGGTTAACTGTGGAATAGGAGGAAAGGGTCAATGTTTTTCACAGAGAGGGCAGGCCATACTGCAGCAGCACAGACTGAGACTCCTGAAATTGCTGACAAAGACAGAGCAGTATTTGATGCCAGTGGTAGCCAAATCCTCATATGGAACGTACACCCAAATTCAGTTATGAGAAAGTTGGCTTGCAGGTTTCATTTCCTTCAATCTTGTGCTTCTCATCCCAAGCTTCTCTTTGTTTTCTTTTCTTGATCAACCACATCTAGGCTGAATGTCTGAGAGCAGTTATATTTCCTTCAGGTGGAGTGGTAAGTAGAACATACAACAAAAAAACTGATTACATCAGGTAGTCAGTAGAGACAGGTCTATGCTAGTTAAAGGAGAGTGGCTTACATATTATTCTAAGATTTAAATCCAGTTTTCAGCTGTTAGCCTAATATACTTCTGCCTTGGACTGCTCCAACTTTTCTTCACTACTTTCTCCCATGACAGCAGGCTCTGTCGTGTACCATCTCCCTTTATCTGCCTCTTCACTACTATTTCCCTCCCCAAATACATATTCCAGCCTTGACAGCATAAAACAGCACAGAGTTAAAACCAAATTTACACACCTAGAACTTGTTACATCCACTAACCATAAAACATTACTTTAAATTCTATGAAATAGGTAGAAAACCAAAACTAAAATGAACAAGTGAAACCATTTCATTCAGTATCTCAAATGTATGAGAGCAGGAGTTTAAAACCTCAATGTCAAAACCTAAGTCTTACTGCTGTACAGAATACATGAAAAAGTAATTTATCAACCTGTTATGAAATTCTGTGGTAACCTGCTTCCAAGTTCAGTGTATTTTCTTGAAGAAGCTGTAAAACATAAGGTATTTTCATAATCTGGATTGGTTTATTTTCACGCATTCAGGCGGGATATTCAATTAACACAGTCTAAAAGACTATTTTGCCCATGGTAAAATTTTTTACATTCTAAAATGCAATATTCAACACTGTATAACATTCGGACATGGTTAGATTGTTACCCAACTAATCTCCTAGTAAAATGAAATAAAAATCACTACATCAAAATCTATCTTTTCATAAAGTTCTGCAGAAGATTTTAAAACACATGTCCTTTGCCCTGTGTTTCACTGTTGAAACTGCAGAGAAAATTAAATTTTAACATGTAGATTTTATTAGGAATGCAGTACTAGCGTTTTTAACTATGGGTATTCTCATCCCTCCTCACAACTTAGGCAGATGCATCCAATTAATGATGAATCATTCCACATAAATTTCCTGTTTATAACATACTGGCAATACCACCATGACAACGTACAGAGCATAAAATGGTTACACATCATCGCTGTTTTTGTTTACAGACCCCAAAAAGTTTAGGGCAGGGGTGTCCCAAGAAAGAAAATGTTTACTTCAGATTTCTAGGGGAAACTGTGCTACTTTGAAGAAACTACACTATTATATGCAGATAGAGACGTGTATGCTACACACTGTATACAATACACAACCAGAGACCACTACCAGAAATAAAGAAAAATTCCTTTATTGTGATCCTAAGGGCTATTCAGCATATTTGTAATGAAATGATGCGCAAAGGAAACTGTGGATATTTTGATCTCTAAGCACCAGGGCATTTAAGAACAGTTGTTTTTCTGTAGAGTTTTACTCACTGAAAGCTGGGCCACAATTCCACAGAAGGTGCTGAAAAAGATAAGAATGAACTAGACAAACAACCTGGTTCTGGTTATCCATGCTGTATCTTCAAAATAACCAAAGAGAAGTGCTTCCCAGTGTCAAAGGAAAATAAAGGCAGCAGAATATCTGCCTGTATCCTCCACTGAGAATTCTGGTCACATTCTACTTTCTGAAGTAGAAGTCTATTCTCATTCTACCTCCTTTGTTGATTAATTTCTGCCTTGGAGAAGTTTTCCTCTCTCAGGAATGTTCATGTCTTCTGCAGGAGCCTGTTGCCCACATACTCCTGGATCAAGCTATAACGTCCTAGTTTCTGATCCCTCCTAAGGAGGCCTGTCAAGCTCCAAACTCTGAAAGCTCACAGATGTTCCAAAGGTGCTTCTGTTATTCCTGAAATGCTCTGTGGCTGAAACAACCAACATCACGATCACAGGTAAGCCTCTCTTTCATTTTTAAAATAACGACTGATAGAAGGGAACACTTTTTTCATACTTTACATTTCTGTGGTCATATGTGAAGCTTGGTTCTTTGCTTTCGTTTAAAAAAACAACGGGGAATGTTTTGGGTGCCACAAACAAGAAAGGTTCCCCATAAAAGGTAACAAAATCCAATATGCCGCTGAATATAGTATTTAATTTTAAAACAACGTATGTTCTCATGAAGGTTTTTTGAAAAACAGGTTGGTATATAGTTACATTTTTTTCTCATCTTCAAAGTTACCAAACTGTACCCTGCATAGCCTAGGACAGATAAACTTCCACAGCACGTGGCCATCCTTTAAATATAGCACTGAAAGTATTTCCCTTCCCTTTAATTTCTATCACTTTTCATGTATTTTGAATTCAGCTCTCAGAGTTAGAAAGCGGTGACAGGAATCTTAGGAGCATTTTTAAAGGTATTTAAGAGTGCAGCCCTGTCTGAATTGTGAGAGTGGAAAGGTCCACGAGGAACAAAGACTATTTTTTTGGCTATCACCTTCTTCCTAGTCTTAGGGGGAAATTTTCTGTACAAGCTCATTGTTCTTGATCAGGCACTGTAAAGCATACACCTAAATGAAACGCTCTTCAGTGCAGGGGCAAGTTGTCTTTCATCCAGTCTGGCTCACTAGTGGTTAAGATTTTAAGACTTTTAACCCTCAGCAAAGAAATTGCTTTGAATTTTATTAAAAGGTTCTTCTCATGGACCATTTTGATTGCTGAGGTTTTAAAGGACACAAGCAGAAACATTCCAGTACACATAATAAATAAACTGAACCCAATAAAGGTAACTAGGTCTTTCAGAAGTCTGCAAGGACTTCAGGAGATGAGCAGTTGATTTCTTCAAGCTGAGCAGAGAAGCATGAAATGAACTTCAAGTTGCAACTAACTAGGGAGACAAGTAAGAAAGAACATGTCCCATTTTAATATTACTTAATACGAGGATTGACAAGGCATTTTAACAGCAAAGAGGAAGATCCTGTAATGGAGGAAAGCCTCAAATCTAGAGTGATCTGGAAGCACTAATTATTTTAAGTGATGGCAATTTTAGAGGTCTACACATGCCAGAATGTAGCTTCTATTTTAAAGCACTATGAAGTCTATTTTAACTGAGAGGAACAAAATTCCATTGATTCTTTAGAGAATAAACTTAAGAAAACTCTTAGAAAAACACGAGTAGAAAGCTTGCTACTAGCTCTAGTGATAAACTTATTAGTTTTCACTCTATGCAAAGGAAATGGAACAATATTAAGGTGAATGAATTTAGGTGTAGATCAAAAAATGAAGGATTATGCTGCCAGGGAGTGAAGGATTATCATCACTTACCTCCCTCATCCAGAAGCTTCCCACTCAGGGGCTGGGATGTATCTGAAGAGTAACATGTAATGGAAATTTGTAGCATTAAATTAACTGCAGCTGATTGGAAGCACCTGATGGAGAAGAGGTGAGAATACCTGCTGTTTTAGAAGCGTGAATAGGATAATCCCCAAATCTGACTTTCTGGTCTTCTGCCCTGACATTAACTATTAAGGTTAAAATTTGTCTGAACACTGGAAAAAATACTATTACAGTCAGTTAAAATAAGCTACTAGAGAGTAGTTTCCAGACCAATAAAAAGAAAATAGGCTCAACTTCTGGTTTTTAACTGCAAGCACAGCCTCATGGCACCAGCACTCAAATAAGCAGGCAGTACACTCAGCATCAAAAGGACACACAGGTTTTCGTTGATCAGTACACGACACAGCCGGAAAACCCAGGGCACACCTATCATCTCCTCAACAGACTAGTTAAGTACATAAGTCAAGGCTCCAGAAAACAAAATCTTACCTAGTAAGTGTGTACTCCCTGAGTCCTGAATGCAGGTTCATGGCGGAAAAAGTACCTATGCATCCACGCAATCGCTTATCCCGACCGATCTTCCACGTTACAAACAGTGGGCTGTTCGAGAGAGGAAAAGAGAGACATGATCACAGGAGCAATTTTGACAGTTGGTGTGAAATTTCAGCAACAGTGCCCTTCCATTGCAGGCAACGGGGGGGCCAAATCTCTAGAACGACTCTATTATATCATGTGATATAACAGAAAATAAGATTACTGGAATAGTTTACGGACAGAATGAAACCTCTTGGTAATGGATCTGATACGCTGAGTGTCCCTCACTGTTACCCATTAACCTTCTCCTGTGAATGGGAAAAGCCTTGCCTTAGAGACCTGTACATAAGGAACCCTTTACAGAAGGGAAAAATACCCCTGTCACACCATCCCTCCTCCTGAACACAAATACTTTTGGACCTTAACACTGCTGGCAAGAAACAGAAATCCCTGGAAGAGAATAAAATTTAGGAACACTTTCTAAAGAACTGCCTGAGGAAATGGTATTTTCTCCATGAATGCCAAGTCAGTAATCTCAAAAATGACCAGGAATGGAGCAAAATCTCTTAGTGAGTTGAACATGTCTCAGTTATAATTCTTGATACGAACAGATATAAGAAGCCCCAGTGCACTAAAGCTGACAGAAGCAAGGTGCATCTCCGATATTCCAGCACCTGTGACCACCACACACACACTTAAGGATGCACTGATGACTTCTTGCCAAAGCCATTTGATCAGGCACTGCTCTTTAGCATCATATACATACACAAACCCTTCTGGTTTTCTTTATAGCTGATTCCTGCCTAGTCTCATCACTACAGGCCACAGCCATCGCTATGAAGACCAAGAGGTCTAACACGAGGTAACCCACCTCAGGCTGGCACCTGAGAAGCAGCAGACAAAGCAAACACAACTATCACAGGTGCCCTTAAGGAAGGGAGCAGCTACAGAAGCATAGATGGAGTCAAAAATTCACAAATTCACAAAAGTCAAGTTGGCTGCATCGAAAAGTAAGAATCATCTTCTGTTAGAGCTATCAGCTGCACATGATGAGTAGATTTACAACAGTCCACTGTGAGATTAACAGTGCTGCACAGCAAGACAGCCTTTGGTAACTGTCTTGTCTGACTCTTCATCTGAAGGATCTGCTTTGTGAAACAGAACCTCCCTCTCTAGCTGTGCTGAGATTTTAAAAACATACTAAGGCCAGGAGCTTTACTGTATGAGTAGATCAGTCACTGCACAATTGCACAGCATTAACAGAGCTGCCTGAAACTGTACTGTGGTACATACACAGGGAGTGTGTGCAGTACTGGACTCTCAAGAAACAGCCCATATCCCTTTTCTCCTTCCATTCCATTCACTTGGTCTGATGTGGCACAAGATATTCATCACGTGATGGCAGAAAACAAAATGCCTCCCAGTCCTTACAGCACCAAAGCAGCTGCATCCAGTCCTCTCCTAACCTTCTAAAACCTGCTGCTATCACCTCCTGGTACAGCAACTTCCTTCTTACTCAATTATGCTGGACAAGTTCCCTTCTGTCAATGATGAGGAATAAAAGAGGAAGCTGAAGTCATAGTTTTCTTTTGGATTTCCTTTTATTTCTTTCTGACTGCCACCCTCCTCCCTATTTTAAAGTTGTTTAATAAATACTGAAGAGCATAAAGCCAGAAGGGCCCATTACCTAACATTTAGCAGAATGTGGGCTGTTACATTATTCTCCAAAAGTGGCATTTTATTACCATTTTCAAGAAAGGTATCCCAGTTGCCCTTAACGGCATTAATAAAATTATTAGATGGCAATGGCACTGAGGACACTCACTCCCCTTGCATGGAAACAAGCATGAATAAGATTCAAAGTGGACTTTAGGATTATTCTCTTGACCTTTACCTTTGGATTATGAGATTTGTTAGCTGTAATACACTTAGTGGAAGGCTGTAATTCAGGGAAACCTACACACATTTACTTTCTTGTCAAAACTGAATTCCTTCTAGGACGCAGCATTGCTGCTGCTTTAAAAGGACAACAGAAGATCAGAGACCAGCACTGAATGAACAGAAAACACAAAGGTTATATGCATACACTTTTTTAACAGTGGTAGCAGGAGTATAAACATATTGTTCAGACTAAGCTGGGTAAAGTGAACCACCACTGGTAGCCATCCATTCCATACACCAAAAACTGACTAAAGATGTTTTTCCAACCTTTCCACTTCTGTATTGCTCCCCAGGAGCCACTGAAGGTATCAGCATGTCTACACAGAAGCCCTAAGCCTACTGAACAGAACTGCTTAATTACCATCACAGATGTCTTCAAAGTGTGATGTGGACCAAAGGTTCAGAACAGTCTTACATCTTCAAGATTCAAGAAATAAGGCTGAAAGGGACCTTCAGGGCTCCTGCTATCGTAAGGAATAATTACATAATTCTGTTCATAAATGATCTACGTTCTACATGTGAAAAGTAGAAATAATGGGAACAAAACCCCCAAAACGAAAAATTAGAAAGTTAAAACCTTGCTGAAGTTCAGAATCCCTGGAACCATTTTTATTTCCTGCCGAAATGGTTTCCCAGTCAGCTCGTACCTAGCTATTCTTGTGCCAACATTGTCCTTCAGTTTAAGTAGTTCTTTCCCTTCCTGGTGATTATTCCCAAAGTATTTATAGAAAGAATTCATATGCCTCTTCAGGCTTCACTTTGCTGAGCTGAATGGGTTTGCTCTCAATGGGGACCTTTCCATTCTGACCATCACATCTCATCTCAACACTTTTTTCAGTTTACATTTTCCTTTCTGAACATCCACGTCCAGAACTGAAGGCAGAATTACACAGGAGGGTCTTGCACCTGCACTGACGGTTCCATCCTTGAACCAGAAACACTGACATTTTATTTAGTATTTTTACAGCCTAATGTCGAGTCCAAGCCTTTACGGAGCATTTCTAGTCTTACACTAAACAAAGACCACAGGAAACCTGCTCACAGAAGCTAGACAAGTTATGCAGAGAAAGAGAGAAAAGAATCTTTTTCTTTCTAGTGATGCTCTTTTACTCTTTCCTGGTGTCCTTGGTTTCAGCTGCTTGCCTATCTTCCTCAAGCCCGCAATGCTTTTCTTGTTTGAAAGCCAGTAACACACAAACTTGCTATCTAACTTAACTGCAAATCTGAGGCTAAGGTGCCAAACTCCACAGATACCGATGTCAAAAACAGATAAAGAAATTGGTGCATTTTCAACTTGAAAAAGAAAAGTTCTTATTTGCATCTGATTTTCTTAAAATAAAAAGGAGGGGGTTTTTTGAGCAACACATTGTTAGACCTAAAAATATTTAGTAAAAAGCAGAAGGGACAGCAAATGTGATGCTGGGAGTCCCTGCTATCCAATGATGTACAGCAAGGGTGATGGTCTGCTGGAGATCAGTCCTTTTTTGTCTAAAGAAGTTTGAACCCACATATCTCACAAGAGTCAAAGAGCCTATTGGGCTGGAGTGCTCTCACCTTTCTGAGTGGTTCTGTCAGAAAGCTGCAGGGGGGTGTTGTTGTTGCTTGTTAGTTTAGTTAATAAAATAAAATCACAAAGTCAGATGTTGCACTTCTCTGGGAGGTGCTCTCACAACCAGCTTCAAGTAGTTCTCTTACTCAGTTTAGGATAAAACATAAAAGCATAACAGTTCTGAGCCCGGGAGTGAGCTCTCTTGAACCAACAGACTCGAAACCTTATCTGATGGGTTATACTGCTTCTCTTTGTGGTGCCAGGAACCCACGAGCCACACCTGCTGCTGACAGCGTAACAAAAGCTGATCAGATATATTTTTTCCTACTTTCAGCTGCAAAACTGAATTAAAGAGAGAGTTGAAACAGAGTAAGAGTTTAAACTGAAATTGCTTCCTTTTATACAAGTGAAGTCATCAAAAGGTGCATAGATAAGTAGTCTGTCTTCTTGTCATTAAAATACACGAGTGTATCCAACGCCCTAAATATTGACCTTAAAGGTAAGCCAGAAAATATGTAGCTGAGGCCCAGGTGCACAGATCACCCAATCAGTGCTGCCCACGTGTCACTCCAGCTACTATCACACTATTTTCATTAATGAAGAAACCAGGACAGCCTTATACTTTATTTGAACATAAATCTGCTACAACTTCGGGAGAATTGGAGCACTTCATGTGCAGGTCACAAGGTATAAACCTATAGAGAAGCTGAAAGCAAGTATCCTAACAGTCTTTTACACAGCATGCTTACCAGTGCCCTAAGCACACTTGTTGATGTTTCACAACCAAAATCCCCTAAACCAATTACTGACCTGCTTGCTGTATGTTACTGAAAATATTTAGACTGAAAGCAGAAGTGTGCAAGCTATTTCAGAAATCAGTCAGCGTGCCAACAACTTACACTGACATCATGCAGAATGCACTGTTAAAAATATAAAGCATTACCGGATACAAGCTGCCTCCTATTTACCAAAAAAAGGGAAGGGATTCTTTAAGTTGGGGTGTGGGGGAGAAAGCAAGAGCTATGAATACACTGAAAGAGAAAAAGGAGCAAGGTGGAAAGAATAGGGAAGAGGACGGGCAACAGATCAAGAATATTCCTCTATTTTTATAAAAGTTGAGATTTTTTTTTTTTTTGTTTCATTTGAAGACTTCCAAAATAATATAAAAACTTGAAGAACTTTGAAATGAAAAGGATTAAACTTGATGAACGGAGAGGTACAATGATATTTAGATAGATATTTTAATTATAGTTATTTAACCACTATCTTTTACAACCAGAGAAGGGAAGAAAAGCCTCTGCAACCCTAATGTTACTTGACACCCAGGGCTGTAGGATCTGACACTTTCAAAAGCAGAACACTCCCCCCTATGTAAGACCAGAGTGTTTCCACTTCAGCTCTGAGGATTTCCAAGCTTCCACACACCCAGAAAGCACCTGGAACAAGCAAAGTTGCACTGGTAGTGCTTTCCTTTTTGTCTCACACAACCAAACAAGCTACTGTTCCAAGTTCTGGAGATTCTAACATTTATATTCTCTAATTTAAAGCTTACTATGCCTTGTTTGGGATCATGCTACACCTTCTAATAATGCTAAACCTTCACCTAAGGATGTTTCCAACTAGAAGCATTTGGAGGAAAAGAAATTAAAAGCTGACCATGAGAACAGTACGCTGGGACCCCTCGCACATGCAACGCGAGCCGTGTTCAGAAAGCAGCCTCCCTGCTGACTGATGCGCTCTAAACTCTGGGACACTCCAGGCTGTGGCATTCCCACTTGTCACAATTCAGCGAGCTAATTCACATTCCTCTGCATAAGGAGGAATCTGCCCAGACGCTCTGAGGCACAGGAGGTGGGCAGGGATGTTGAAAGGAACCAGTTTGTGGCGAAAGGGGAAACCTGACGGACGATCTCATGGAGCTGGTCAACAACAACAAAAGTCTGGTGAGTGTCTTTCTGCAGCAATCATCATACAAGTACACGGTGTGGTGTGAGGACATTTTAGCTTAACAGATATATTCTGGAAAAGGTCTGGTAAGACACAACAAAGTCAAGAGTTCATGAATCGCCAAGGAGGAACAAGGGTGAAGAGCAACAGCCCTCCATCCCCATTTATAAAGACAGAATTTGATAAATGTAGACAATAAATATATAAGATTTTCTGGA